>VXBU01016903.1:1710212-1757302 GCA_013400315.1 Bombycilla garrulus
GGCGGGTGAGCGCTCCGGCCAGCGCACCGCGGCACCGACCTGCCCGAGCTTCTCGGAGAAGTGCGCTCAGAATCCCTCTGGACTGTGTTTTGCTGCCTTAAATTAACTGCCATGGAAATTCTTTCCTTTGTGGTTTGTTTTTTTGTTTTTTTTTTCCTTTGGGATTTTTTAGTGTCATCCTCTGTGAAATCCCATCCCTGCGGAGTCACAGCTGAGCTCTCCTCCGTGCTTCAGAAACATTTCTGTGCTGGTGGGATTGTCCGTGTAAGAGAAGATAAAATTTTTACAGCCTTTACTGGCCGAACAAAGTATGACTGGTAGTTCAGTAGAAAAACGTCTTCTGGAGTACTTCTGCTTGAAGTACTTTTGCGGGCTGTGGTTTGGAGAGCAGCGTGCGTGTATCACTGTGATGTACAGCTAAAAACCAATACCCCATTCCTGTACTTTGCATTCATTACTGAATAGGAAAGCTTAAAAGGGCTCGTCCCCTTAATGGTCTAGAATACGCCTTGCAGTGCAGCAAATACATTGTTGGTGCTTGTCTAATTCTTGGCTCTCAGGTTCCGAACTGGTAAATGCCACCAGGGCCTGTAGGACGGAGGCAGCTAAACTAATAGATGACTGGTGTTGTAAAAGGATGGTTGTTATCTGTTGTTTGGGCAAATACTGCTGACTGTCAGCCCTGTTCTTAAGAAAGGTGCACAGAGGTAGTACGTCGTGACTTGTGCCCTATTCCCGGAGGGGACAGACCTTTGAGGCGACCTAATTCCTTACAGTTCAGCTGGCATCGCCGGGCTGCGGGCGGCCTATGGACCGGCTTCGCAGCCATCCGAGTACAAAGGTTGGCCTCGGGACTGTGGCTTCCTTCTGTTGCGAGTGTGACAGATTAACAGGGTGGAGATGAACTCGGGAGTTAAATATCATCTGCGCTTTTTAACTTAATTTTTTTTTTAGTGAAAAAAAAAAGCCTAGCAATATTAGAAATATTTTAACTTTTAAAATGTTAATTTTGAAATTTTAAAAGTATAAGCAAATGTCATGCAGTATCTGTTTAAATATAATAAAACTGCTAACACACAAGTTAACTTTTAAATGTATGGTCGATAAAATAACTGCAAAAGAAAGATCTCAATGTTGTTGAGGTGGGAGAGTACCAGAATTATCAGCGCACAAGTTCCAAACTTTTGTGATGTTGCTTTTAATAACGTAGAAATTAAGATTTAGCTTGACAGTATTTTTAGTGGATGTTTTTAATGTGTCTCAGTTAATAAACTATTTAGCAAAGGCACAGTTATCCCTTTGACTGTAAAACTATAAAGCCAGCAATGCAAATATAAAAGCAGTAAACTTTCCTGCGAGGCTGAATAGCTTTCTGAATTAAAACCATGTCAGTATTAGTTTGCAGAAGTTCTAAGTTGAACTAATTTCCCCATCCCCTTTATTTCCAGTCAGAGGGGGCATTCCTCTATAATCTGTACTAAGTACTGCGTCCTTCACCCTCCGGCATTGCCATGTGCCTTTGTTTTGATAATGGGTCAGTATGTTGACCCATTAACAATAATCTCATAAGGAAGGTGAAATAGTGTTTCCTTGTGCCTGGTCTGCCAGGGTGGAGAAGACTTCGTGACCCAGTCTAACCTTTGTATTTTTGTGGTGTTTGATAACACTGGTCTGAGAAAAGATTTTTTTAGAAATTTTAACAGTCTTAGGAATGATGTGGCAAAGTTGAACTAACTTTTTATCAGTACAAAATGTGAAAGCATGCGATTAAGCTGGCAGGTTTAAAATGAACAAAAGGGGTGTGTTTTTGGTTTTGACCCAATGTGTGGTTAGTTAAGCTTTGGAAATCCTATCTGAAACTTGTGGATATTGAAAGTTTACAGGGACTTGAAAAGCAGCTGGACAAATTAATGGAAGAAAAACCCAATAAGGCTGACTTGTACAGAGTACCTCTGGTAGCTCAGGGAGTCACCAAGCTGAGCAGAGAGCTGGGAAAGTACTGTCAATTATTTATCAAATTTTTATATTAATTTCAGGCATTGACATAGTGCAGACAACAGACCTGCCATCTGACCCAGAAGGCTGCTCTTAGGAAAATTGTTCCACTGAAGTAAGTTTTTGAGAACAGCTGAACCAAAGGGACCAGGTCTAGAGATAACAACTCTAGGTGATAATTCTCAGGAAATGATTATGAGTCACCATCAAACATCAGTTTAAGTGGTGCTGGGAGCAGTTCTGGCACCTTTGTACTTGTTGACATTGATGTCTTTGATAACAGAATTAGCACAAAATCTGAAGGAGACTGACTAGGGCTTTCAGACTGTGTTTTTGGTGCTCTGCTTTGAAGGACAAGAGGTTTCTGATAAGTTTGAAGGCAGTATTTGAGTACAAGATGCTATTTTCAGGAAGAAGATCCCATAATGCAGACGGGTAAAGTCGACTTGGCAGCAGTGCCATGGAAGCAGATCGGAGGGATCACAAGAAGCACCGAGATGCAGTACTCTTGAGGTTCAGCATTTAGCTTTTCTTACTAGTGCAGCTTAAGTTAACTGAATGATGTGTCCAGTTCTGGCCACAGCCTGTTCAGAAAGATAAATTCAAATGTCTCCATCTACCAGAAGTGGTCACCGGGGCTTAGGAAGGTTTTGGAAAACGTATCTGCAGAGAATATGTATGTTTGGAAAATGTGTTCTATGAAGCTAGACAAGCTCATTTCCAGCAGAAAGAGATGAGATGAAGAGACAGGAAGATACTAGAGTATTAAATTTGTGAGAAGAGGTCTGTGTTCTTCTGTCAGTGACTGTATCAAAAAAGATGAAACTAATTTGCACCAAAGACTTGATGAAGTTCTTAAAAACTGTTTTGCCTTAGGGAAAACTGAAAGAAACTAAGGTTGTGCAATCTCATTTCTGTGAAGGTTTTTGAAAGTCAAATAGGATTTGTGTTAAGGATATACTAAAAACATTCCTCAAAACTGTTTTACTTGTTCTTATGCAGGGGCTTGAGCTTGATGATTTCTTCAGGTGCTATCTGTATTTGGGCTTGAGTTTATGTGGAAAAATGTAATTTCAGTCCTCAAAAGATGAAGTTTCTCTGATAAAGTTCTATAATCTTTCAGTTGCTGGTCATCTCATGTTACAGCTTAAGGCATTTGGTTTTAAAATAATTAGTGTTGAGGCAAACTACTGTATTTGCAGCAAAATGTTGTGGTTTAGGAGTATAGCCTGTAATACTGTAGGAAATGTAGGTGTACAACCATACTGTGATTTCAGCCAGAAAAATCAGAGGGGTAAACCCCGAGGTATTCATCATCTATTTTGGAATATACTGTGTGTGGCTTCATAACTTGTGTCCTAGTGTTACAGCATCTTTGTGTCTGAAACACTTTTAAAAAGTACTTTCTAAAGTCCTAATTAAAAAAAAAGGTCAAATATATGTTTCTCCTTTTGTATCTGCTTTTTAAAGTATGCGTAAAAATGGCAACATTTTAACATAACTTGCCATCTATTTAAGTTTCTACTTTATTTCTTGGAATGGCTAACTGTCTTGGGTTTGTAGTAAATATTAGTGACAGTGCCTTGTGTTTCTGAAGTATTGGTAGATACTTTATCAATATAAAGAACAGAGAAAAATGTAGTTTTTTAACTGATGGCTGTGGATGGATCCGCCCCACAAAAAAACCCCAAAAAAAACAGCAGTTTTGCAAAGCTGAATGAGAAGCATAAGCAGCCTTCATGGTTTTTTACTAAGGCTCCAGTGTCAAGAGAAGGGCAGATAAATCTATAGGCACTTCACTCTCCGGTAGAATGATTTCTGTAAGTAATAACCATATAAATTTACGACATGTGTTTTATTGGGGAAAGCATGCTAAAGCTGTCTTTCGATAAGTGACCATCTTAGAATATCTATTCAAAAAAACTAATTTAGCCAAAGCAAGATCTTGGTTTTTGTGGTTGTTATCGTTGTTGTTGTTGTTGTTGTTGAGCTGTGTGCAGAAACAGAGCATAGGATGATGAAGCTGAGGAGGGCTGGGTCTGTTCGCTCCTGCTGCAGCTCCAAGGCGAAGCCTGTTTCCATCTGTGGACAGCATAGCCTGGCCTTGAAAAGGTGGTTTGGGACTCCTTGGTGCACCTGCACATGCTGACTTCTTCCTGATGAGAAGGGAGTTGCAGCCAAATGACATTTAACCTGCAGATACAGTGCTGGCTGCTGCTCCTGGAGGCATGTGTGAGCTCTGCGAGCTCAACTGCAGCTACTGTCAGCAGCAGGGCATGCATGAACGCTTGATTAGGTGTGGGTTGGTGTCTGGCTGCTGTGACTGCGCTGCAAGTCATACCCAGGCACTGTGTCACTCCTCAAGCACTGCTGTCAGGCCAGGGGACCTTCCTCCTATGCTGAATGCTTCTTCTCCCTCTGCAAGTGTGTGATCGAAGGGCAGTTTCTGCTTGCTCCCCGGAACGAGAGGTGGATGAGGCATCTGGAATTAAGCTTCACTTTTTGTATGCACATTTTGCAGTGCTGCTGCTGTGCAGAATGTGGCCAGTCTCCAAACTGGGATCCAGTCCTGGCAGTGCCAAACAGAGGTGAGCACTGGTGAGCAGTACCAGAACTGGGGTGGCCACATCTGTATCTTTTGGGGCTTGATCTACTCTCAGAGAAATTAAAGAGAAGTTCTACTCTTGAGCTGAAAGTCTGAATGAACCCTGGATTTGTAAATGCTCAACAGAAAGCCTTATTGATCATAAGAGAAAACTTTTTTTTTCTTTTTTTAAGCAACATCTCTTAAGACAGCTTGCTGAATTTATTTTGCAAAGGTAGTTAAACAGACAATTAAATTAGAAGTATTTATTTACATAGAGGATAATTGTTTCATGAGCAAATTTGTTTTCCTTGTAATTAACAAGACTTAGCGGGCTGATTTGAAATTCGTGGAGAAAAAAAAAGAGAAGTAGAGAACTTAACAAGGCCAGTTGTTCACAAAAATCTCTTCAATATTAGCAAGATCTCTCACTGTATTTTACAAAAATAGCAGCAACTTTCTGAATTATATCTAAATGTTTCTATGGATCCTTCAGGCCTGAGCTGAAGCCATGGAAATATTTTTGCTTTTTGTATTTTGAGCAAGTTCAGATTTGTATGGTCCAGAGCTCCATCCCTGTCATCTGCAATGTTGTCTTTGTTGCCATGCACTCAAGAATGTTTTGATCATGTCAGGTGCATTCTCAGTGTTCAGATCCAAAGGAGCCCAGCTATCAGGTGATCCTGTAGCAGCCATGTTTAGGAAGAAGCTGTCTGTGGGAGGACAGCGTGTTCTTCTCCAGTCCTTAGGCGTGACCTGTGCAGGAGGTCATGCCTGTGGTGGGCTGATGGCACCTCCTTCCAAGTTCACATCTGTGCTTTGCTCTTTCCTGATTTCTTCAAGGGCAGCCCATCACAGCAGCTCTGTAGTGGGGGAATGGACAGCAATAAAACTCTTGCACCAAGTTCTCTGTGCCAAAGATGGACAGTTTTGCTGGGTCTCCTTCTGTCTTGTCAGGGTGAGCGCTGCGGGCAGGCACACCAAACCTGCTTATCATGGCACTCTGCTTGTTCTAGGGGAGGCATTGGAGACTTGGGGGAGGATGCTCTGTAGCTGCTCATCCAGCTCAAGGTTCAGCAGTGTGAAGTAAGCTTTTGTGATGTTGGCCTTGCTTATGGACTGCAAAGTTGTCAGGACAGGAAGCAGAGCATTCAGGAATGAAGAATATGGCAAACTTTTTTGATGACTTCAGTTTTAACAATTCTGTTGGGTTGCAGTTTAATGAGCAGTTGGGCTGAGGTGATTGACTGCTGGAGATTTCTCCTGCAAGGAGAAAATCTTAATGGCTGCATCTTCTTCGCCCTTCCCAGCAGTGTGGATGGTCATGGGGCTCCTTCACACCCTAGTGCAAACTGCTGGCTCTGCAGAAGGCAACAAATCCCATCACCTTTCTCTTTTTTATATCTGTGCTGCAGAGGAAGAGCAGCAGAGGTGAGGGGAGGCAGACGAGGGGTGATAAGTCATTGCTGTTCAGCTCACCCTCTCTCAGGAAGCCACAACCTATTTTGCAGTCTCTTAGACCTGTGTAACCTTCATTGCCTCTACCAAAAGTTAGATAAATGCCTCCAGAGCTTTTGCAGAGAGAAATGCAGACATAAAGAGTATGTGTAGGGAATTTGATACAGTCACAGAATCAAAGCAGGGCCTGCGTTGGAAAAGACCCTAAGGATGATCTATTTCAATCCCTTGCTGTGGGCAGGGACACTCCAGGCAGAGTCAGGCACAAGGACAGAGTCATGGAGTAGGATGGGAGAGGGTTGTAAAAGATCATGGACTTCAGAGTGCCCTAGGATAATATGGACTTTTATTACTGTGTAAAGATAAAAACACTTGGGTTTCATACATGTGGGGATTTTGGGGGGGAGAATGGCTTTATTTTGTAGTTTTGGGGTTGTTTGTTTTTTTGTTTTTTTTTTTTTTTTTTCTTCTTTTTGTTACCTGGAATCCTTTACAAAGATAGGAAAACTGGTGATGTAAATAATTGTCACATTTATTTGGCTCCTACTGAGTTATTTTTTCAGTGTTTCCCGATTGCTTTAAAGCCTTGGCAGTGTTCATGCAGGCAGCCTTTATGGCAGGTGCTTGTGTACACAAATGACACTCTGCAGTGGCTTCTCTCTCTCTGCTGTACAGCAAGGAGTGTTCCTTATGTGCATATCCATACCAGGAATGATGCTGTGTCTCCTTCTCTCATACTTGTTGGCTTGCTTTTCAGTGAGTGTACTGCTGGGCCTGTCAGTCCTCCTCTTCCTATTTTTTTCCCAAATAGAGCCTCTAATGGTTTTTACAGATTTTAGTAGCTGATCTTCTTTTGGCTGTGGTTTAGAGCATTGCTTCAAATTTCAAAGTTCTTGGGAAACAGAAGAGAGGAGGGCTGTTGTAGTTGTGTTGAATTGGAGCTGTTGGGAACAAAGCACTCCAGTTTCTTCTGTACACATGTGGTTTTGCAGATGGTGGGATGATCTCTGTCTTTGATTTTTATCCCATTACAGTACTCTTGCATCTTCTGAAACACCTAAAATTAGTTATGGTCAGACACTTAATCTTGGATTATTTGGACCTTGAGATAGTGTTTGGTTCACTGCATGAATGTCCTCTATTAAAATTTTTTCTCTTTGGGTGTTCAGACATGCACTGTGGGCTTTTGAAGGCTGTACACCTTAGTATTTTTTAGATCATTTATGCAAGAAGAAATTTTAAGCTTTGTTTAGGGGAAGGATGTTTTTTGAAATACCTTTTGTGTCATATTCTGATGGTAATCTGAAACAAATTTTAGATCTTGTTTTATGTTTTGCTGTAAAGTTCTACATCCTTTCAAAGGAAAAGGATTATTACTAACCCAGGGAGAGGAATCTTAGCCATGAAGTTTCCTAGCCTTTTATCATGCTGTACAAGTAATGTCTTGCTCAAAAGGTCAACACCCACAGAACATGTTTTTTTTACAGTTCAGTGGTCTAAGTAGCTGTTTTTCATGTGGCTGTAGGAATCTTTCCTATTGTCAATGAACGTGCAGTGTTTGATGATGTGACATCTTATGCTGTGTGTTTTTCTGAGTTATGTGCTATATTATATATATTCAACACCAAAGCAGCAATTGCAAACATAAATAATATGTTGACCATATACTTTTACAGATTATTCTCTTTCAGTTTAAATTCTTGCAGCTTTTTCCAGTTTTGCAGACATGTATATATTTTTGTGAAATATTACATCAGATTTCTTTTAACTTGGAACTAAAAATAGTTTATTTTAGCAAGTGTTGGAGTTCAGCTTATTTTTTCAGAGAGTTCTGTGTCTGTTCATGTAGTAGTCAGCCTAGCAGGCATTATAATATATGAAGCTGGTTCACAGATTTTTTTCTTGCTGAAATTGCCCTTTGCAGCTTCTATTACAGTCTGGGATCAGTTACTGATCTCTTTAGAAAGTGTTTTGGGGTTTTTTTATGCCTTAAAAAATGCAGTTATAACATTTCCTGATTTTTGTTTGTTTGTTTGTTTTTGTTTAATTAAAGCTTGGGATTTTGAGTGAGTAATAAGTACTGACTGCTTGAGTACATAGGATGGAAGTGGAAATTTATATGGTTCAAAAAGAACCCCAAACCAGCTGTTTGAGTTGAGTTGTTTTCAGTATTAATCCGGGTCTCTTTACAAATCCCTTTGGGAGAGAAGAGGGCAGACAAAAGACACTTCATATCACTGGCGTGTTTACTGAGTGACTCTGCTGCTTTAGCCCAAGGGAGGAGGTGGAAGCAGGGAAATGGGAAAGTGCAGGGAAGAGGAAGAGTATTTTGAGCTGAGCTCTTTCTTCAAGAAACACATGAAGGCTGACGCCAAGGTGGAAAAGTTTGAGGAGATGAGAGGACCAAAGGGACCCTAGCTAGAGGAAACACTTGAAGATTGTAGTAGAAAAAAAATGCTTGTTTTGACTGCTTTTGTGCAAAACAGGTTAGCATCAGGAGCTGCCCTTCCTACCAGGCCTGCGCAGGACTTTGAAGCCATGTTTTCCTCAGCAAATATAAGATGCTGCCTGATCCCTGTACATGTCCAGGCACTGACCCTGGGTGTGTCTCTGTGGGTGTAAGACCATGAGGCCCTGCAATTTGGGCTTAGTATTTTACCCCAAGACAGGTAAAGATTTTGGAGCGACATCTGAAGGTGTGCTAAGGTGTGGTTAGTGGTTATTAATGAAAGCTAATTGGCTTATGTTTTTCTAGGACTCAGCATGTTCTCTCTAGCAGCCTCTCATTTCCATTGGAAAAGTCCAGGTAGTTTTTAGGGGATCCAGGTAAGACGGTAGCCTTCTCAAAAGGAGTTGTTACTTCCTCCACTGTACATACTTAAGGGAGAAATTTGAATGGGCAAGATGCAGCTGTGTGTGAGGCTGCTGTAGCTTTGTTTTGTTCAGTTTGATCAGCTGCCTAATTTTAATTTTAAATTCATGGTCTAATTTTGTGAAGAACATTTTATAGGCAGGCAAAGCCACAAAACTCCAACCAGTAATCTCCTGTCTGACAATGAAGGAGGCACATCTGTGTGAGCACTTTCTTCCCAAGTGTTTAATTTTATTTTGTTTCAGGCCTTTGTGTAAGGAAAAGCTGTGTAACTGTCACACATGTTAAAACAGAGGAGAACTGAGTTGAATGTGAAGTAATAGCCGTATTTTCAGAAAAATAATTTTAAGTTGTGAGAAATTAGCGTAGTAATATTAGCAAGCATCTGAACAATGTTTGCTGATTGATGAGGGTGCTGTTTATTTTTGAAGCTTTTGTTTTAGCAGACTTCAAGTTGCTACTGTTGAAAAACAGGGGTGGTTTTTTTCCCTTTTTTTGACAGATCACTTCCCTCAAGCATCTCCTGCAAGTGGTTGGACTATGCTGTATTTCTAACATGAGAAAAAAGCTTACTAATACTAGGGAGGTAAAGGAAAGGAAAACTATTGTGCCTTCTCTATTATTATACTCCATTCAATGTCTTTGCCTCTGTTTCAGTACTAAAAGTAAGAAAATGTGGGAGGAGAATGAAGGGTTTTTGAAAGCCTTCCCTTAGCTGAGGAGCATTTCCCCTTTCTCAGGTTTTCCAAGGGCTTCCACCCAGCTGGGACAGGAATGGCATGGTGTGGAGCTTGGGCGCTGCAGGCCACAGCAAGTAATGGGCTGCAGACCTTGGTTCAGTGATAGCTGATATCACGTCTTTGCACTGCTGAATGTAATGGCAGTCAAATTTTGACCCAGATGCATGGGATAGCATTCATTTGGAGTTCAGCGGAGTGTAGAACATAATGAATGCTCCAGTGGATGTTGTTAGCATGTCACCTGGATTGGCTTCCTGTGTTGCATCGAGTCCTGCGCATCATTCATCTGCCTGGATCACTCAGGTGCAGTCTGGATCCTTGGTGGTGCTTCGTGTGCTGATATTTGTTGACAGCTTCACAATGAGCCTCCCTCTGGATCAGACTTCTTTCTTCAGGATTAGCTTCTGCCCCTAAAGAATCCCTGTGTAAGTTATTCTCAGGACACATGCCTTTTTTTTTTTTTTCATTTATGTTAGACTACTTCCAGGATATCCTGCCTTTTGTGTTTCACAACTTGCTGGCAGTGGGAAGGATTTGCATGGCGTCAGTCCTACAGATGAGCATGCAGCTCCGCATGCTCTTTGTTGACTGCCTATACCAAGGCAGATTGCAAATGGAGTTTGTACAACGGAGCAAGTAAAACTGGCTGCATCGGTGTGGTTTTCTGAGGATGAAAGAGATGCTGGCTCTTGCTTTACTTATCAGTCAGGCTTAGTGTCTAGTCAAAAGGGCAGTGTAGAGATGCAGGGCAGAACATCTGGTAGAAGCAGAATTTGAAGTTTGGAAAGAGAGTTTAATCAAAATCTGTGTTTTCTTCTTTGTTTTCTGCCTTCCATAGTGGAGAATGACCAGTGTCATACCAGTTAGCACTGGATTGGGAATGCCTGTAATTACTTGAAAGCTGTCAACCTACAGTTAACCCTGCTCATCAGGCTGAGGTTTGGAGAGTGATGTGGAGGACACATTTGCTGCAGGGAACATTCCTATCATGGCAAGCTTTGCTCATGTGTGCCCAGCACTGCCTGAGAAGCCCTGCAGTAGAATGTGCTGGCTCTCCACGTGAGTCAGCAGGAAGGAATACTTTGTATAATGCTTTGCGGGCTACTGACAGTTGCTGCTCTGCTGTAGACTCCTTTGGCTTTTCACAGTGGTCCTTGCACTAGATGATAACATCCTGAGCTTGTTCTGGGTCAGCAAAGCTCTTTGTCACCATGCTCAGAGCACCCTCGCAAAGAAAGCTCTATGCTTTTTACCTCCTAAAATGCATGTGGATTCACTACATTCCTGGACCAAAGTAGCAGTCAGTCTTCCTGTTTTGAAAAAAAGGAAGTGGAGAGAATACTGTTGCTTTGAGATGAAGATCTGCTTTTCTGGCTAATTTTAGGTGCAGCTTAATGTGTAAAGAGGAGGCAGTTTAAAGTAGAAGGGCTCAACAAGGGGAGTAACTACCAGACGTCCAGAATGATAAATGCTGGTGTTGAGCCGGGTGCTGTGGGCAGAAGCAGCCACATGGGAAAGCATGATCTGGAGCAGTGCTGCTGAGCTGGGTGCATGCTGGACAGGAGAAGTGAGCAGATGTGACTGACCTTCCAGGCAGAGCCTTGCTGGCTGGCGGGGCTCAGAGGCTCAGCACAGGGCAGGGTTAGCACAGCTCCACTGGCAGAATGAGCACCTCTGGGCCTCTTCTGTTCCCCAAAACAAAAAGCAGTCCAGAGCATTGCAAGGAGTTTTTCAGATAACAGTTGTAACTCTAAATGAGAGTTTCATCCTATAAATAAACATTTTTTTTTTAAGGCATTTTGAGGTTGGGAGAAAAGATAAACTAAGAGATACGTAGAGAAAGGGGAGAAGCCAAGTATCAAAGAAGATGAAACTAATTCACTACAATCAAATTCTATATTTTATTCCTCTGCTACAATAGAAGAGCAGGTCAGGCAAAAAAACAGTCCTCTGTCCAGTACCTCCCTGGTGCTTTTCAGTATAAATCTAGTTCAAGAGACCCTTAGTGGTAAAAGCTTACAGGAAGGCTGGTGTAATTATTAGAGCACTTCCTGGGTGGCTCAGCCTTCATCTCTGTAGCCACATCTGGTATATTAGGGTTTCCTATGCTGTTATTACGGTTATGCTGGACACGTTTCCAGAATGCTGTCAAAAGCTTCTGTATCAAAGGAGCACTGGCTGCTGGATGCATGGAGAAATTAGGTAAAATATAGTAGGTAAACTACAGCATCCAGTAAAACTTGAATGAGTTTCATAGAGTAGAAGCTGAAAAAGGAAATGCTTTTTTTTATAACCTTTGAAATATAATTGTGTTTCTCTCTTGTGCCTGAATGTCAGTAACTTTTGCTAACTTGTCTCTTCTAAAAAAAAAGTGTATTATTTCTTAACAGACATGCAGTGATATTTTTATTTTAGGAAATTTAGATTTGTATTCTTCACAGGTCATAACACTGGGAAATTAGCCAGCATGTTTCACCCTTGCATCTGAAGGCAGCCTAGAAACTGGATGTGCAGGCATTTGAGAAGGCATTTGATTAATCTTGTTTCCTTTATTGTTCCCAAGTTATTGGAGTTATTCAAGAGGCATGCATAGAGGCTTTTTTTTTTTTTTTTAATTAGAATAAGCCATAATAGCCAGCAAGTTCTTTTCATTAATCACCCAAGTAAAGCAGAAACTCTGCAAGCTGTGAATTTCCTCTGAACATTCATATCAAAATGCAATGTCACGGTTTTTATTTATTAATAGAAATAATAAGATGTTTCAGACTTTGTGTTCTTCAGTCAGTAAAAGGAAGCACATTCCCTGTGTAATTGAAGGCAGGTATGCTGTTGTGGAGGGTGGAACAGGACTCTCTGTAAAGAGAGGTGGAGTCTCCATTAGTGGTGTGACAGGTACTGATTCATATGTTGATGCATTTTGCAAAATAAGTCTGTTCGTTTGCTGTGTTTTGTTTTGGCTTTTTTTTTTAGTTCAGTGGGTTGAAAATTGTATCAGTTGGGCTGCTCTGTACTACATTTTACTCTTTCTGAATTGAGTAGTTTTTGAGTTCTTGCCTCAAGACTCCATATAGGTCAGTGGGAGTTGGCTGAACCCCATGTGATTGCTGCTGTCTCAAAACCAAAGGAACTGGAGTTTCCTGGGTTGCTGAGGAAGCACCTGACTTATAATCCTCCAGGGTCTTCATCATACTCACATTCCACACAATTGTTTCTTTTACACTGTTTTGAATTTTTTTCTAAGATGACCTTAGAAGATCTCTAATCATAGGATGATGTGAAACAACTGTACTTGAAAGCTTTTAGTTTTCTAGTTACCATGAATAATTCAAACCCAAAAACTCATCCCTAAGGAGGACTTTTTACTCTAGAAAGAAAATACAGGAAATCTATGAGTTTACTGTTAGCTTCCCCCTGCCCATCCACAATGATGCTCAGGTCATTCAACAGCGTAAATAAATATCCCTCATGAAAGCAAATTTGGAACATTTCTGTTCCCAAGGGGGAATTTGAATTAGTAATATCTAACTTTTGTATTGAATTCCTGATCAATGGAGCTTAAGCTCCCATGAAGCTCAAATTCTGGGTGAAGGAAAATACACAGAAATATGTATCTCTGAAATAAAAAATATATTTGCTGGAATATAGAAAGTGCTGAAGACTTCCAGACTAGAGTTCTGAATAGAGTGCTTGAGTGAAGTTGGCTTGCTGCTCTGTAGACCACAGGTCCAGGAAGGTGAAGAGGACACTTTGCAGAGCCTTGAGACACCGAGTCATCAAGTTGTGTTCTTGTGGGTCCACTGATGATAAGTATCACATGACCTCACAGTCTTTCCTTCAATAGCAGTACAGTCTCTTCTTCATTTTATTCCTTGTCTTTCAAAAACTAGTTATGTATTAATTTTCCATGAACAAAAATCAGGGTTTTTATTTGCTATTTGTGGTTTGCTATTTCGTAATCAGCAAGGCGAGGGTCTTGCTTGTAATCAGAAATGTGTCAATTAAATGTTTTTAACATGAGGACTTTGCATGTGACTTTTAGAACTTTTTTCTAGGCTTTTTGATTTACATCGTTAGCATTTCTGAGTCCATGGAATATCTGCAAATGCTGAAACCAGCTAGGAATCTGGCTGGTTCTCTAGTGTTTCTGTCAGAAGGCACTAGTCCTTACCTTTGGCTGTGTCTGTGTGTATACTGAAAAAAACCCAAAGAAGTTGCTTTGCAGACTAGGTGTGACATCTTGTAAATCAGATAGAGAAATACTAAACTAGAAAAAAAATCAGTCTTAATTTAAAAATCTATGTAAAAGTAATTGTTCAAAACATTTTCAAAATTGTGTTTAAAATAGTTCCTGTTTCAAGTTGATGGGATCTCTGTTTCCACCAGCTGTATATTACAGCTTTTTCTGCTAGATTGAAGTATTCTGTAGTTTGTTTTACATGTACTTAACCTGTCATTACATGACCCTTACCTTTTTTTTTGGCAAAGAGCTGTTTAAAACCAGATGGAATTTCTATGTGGTTGGTACTGAGCATTTAGAGGAAAGTTCTGCAAAGAGAAGTCTTGCCTTAACTTTGGAAGAACAAAGGAATGTGTCTCTGAGGTTAGAAATTAGTAATAATGTATTTTCAGTGGGAAGGATTTTGAAACTATTGATTTAGATTGTTCTGGAAGTGGAGGAAGGCTTTAAACATGCTGCTTTTGATCACAGAAGGTGTTAGAATTAAAAGAAAAAATATAAGAAGATTTAAGTATCTTTGAAGCATGCTTAAGAACTATTTCACGTTATCCTCTTCTCTAATTGATTAACTGGATAATAGGTTTAAATGTGCCAAATAACAAAACCCATGGATTTCATAGCAACTGATCTGAAATGATCTAATTAAGTTTGGGTTTTCCTTTTGTGTCACCTGGGTGAATCCTAATGATGTATAGCAGATTGCATTAAATTGGGTTGTGCCTATTTCTTGGAAATAGTGTTGAGAAAATCAGGAATTTCTTCAATAATGTCAATTAGATGAAAGTACTGAGTGGAAATGTCTGTTTTATGCTTTCTGGTCCTTCTCACTTATTTAGGCAAATCCATTTGATTACCTTTCTTGATGGTTTTGATATTGAGTGTATTGACTGCCTGTGGTATAAGTAGGCATGTAGCTGAGACATGGTTTGAACCTATGATGTCAGGTTTGCTCATTAAAAAATCATTTAGTCTTTTTGATTTCTAGACCCCCTGAAATTTCTACTGAGCCTCATTCTGCTAAATTTCTGTCATAAATTTCATATGTGTGGGATTTTTGAAATACTACTTTTCCTTAATCTCCTTTTCTGGGGCTGCCAAACCAGCAGTTATTTTTAACTGTTCTAGAGGAGTGTTATTTAAAGCCTAAATTTTATATGGGCTAAACTTCTGTGATCCACAAAAAATGCCCTACTTTTACAATTGAGAAACACAATGAATGTGAACCGTCCTTGACATGAGATAGCTCAAGGAAACTTTGGTAGTAAGTTCTAGAAAGTTTGCTGATGGAGGTTCTGTCACATTTCCCTTTTTTCCCTCTATGTTGCATAAACACAAGAACAAAAACACAGTTGTTTGATAAATACTATAGCTACGTTCTTTTTGAAATGTTAAAAAATTTGTATTTATTTTCTGATTATCAAAGTCACGATTTTCAAGATTGGCCTTGAACATCTGAAGTCAGGCCAAATAATTCAGACCATGCTTTTATTTTTAACCCAGAATCATAGAATGCTTTGGGTTGGAAGGAACCTTAAAGCTCATCTAGTTCCAACCCCCCTGCCATGGGCAGGGACACGTTTCACTAGACCACATTGCTCAAAGCCACACTTTCAGCATGGGGTAGCCACAAGATCTCTGGGCAACCTGTTTCAGCACCTCCTCACACTGTCAGTAAAGAATTGCATAGAAGTACAGATCATACATGTGGGCAGAGATTTTTTTTTTTGTTGTTGCTATGCTGGGAAGAAGGGTACCAGAAATGGGAAATGTGACTTTTGTCCTGGGTACCTCTTGTCCTGGCAGAGGGATGAGAGAGCTTTACTTGGGTTTTTTTGGTTGTGGTATCTGTGGTTTTGTGGGGAAGAGTTAACACTGCACCAGCCTTACGTTGGGGAATTTTAAGTTTTTGTGTGTGAGCCTTTTACACTCCCCTTGAGAGTATTTTTAATAGTATCTTTCAGCGTGATTTTGAAACAAACTGGATTTGTGTTTTATATATTGTCCATAAATTAAATAAAATTTACTTTTAATAATGCGATGTTGGAGCAGGAACAGAAATTTTGAATCATGGTTAGGTCTGCACAATTGCAAATACTAGCTGTGGTTTTGACTTAAAGCCCTAATTCAAATCTCTCCTGTCTGACAAGCAGCAGTAAGATTAATTACCAGAGACAGGAATCTATACCCCAGTTTTAGACAAAACACAGTGATTAAAGTTATTTGTAGGCTGAATCAGTACAAGCCTTTGTTCAGACTGCTGAATAGGGTTATGTCGAAACGTGCAGGAACAGGACTTGCATTCCTGTTGCTGTTGCTTCCACATTTCCAGTCCACAGCAACATCTGATGGGGTGAGTTACCAGCTGAGCATGCAAGTGATGTTTTACTTTGAGAGCTGTTTGATTAGACAGCAGTATCTCTGTGTGTCCTTCCACAGCCGGGGTGAGGGCTGCTTGACAGGCACTTGGAGTGAGTGCAGTGTCCCTGGGTGGACTGGGGAGAGCTGCCTGCTGGGGGCTCACAGGATGGGGACTGCCAAAGCATCTTGGGACAACTAAGGAGGAACTAAGAACAATTTTAGTCATACTTTGTATTCAGAGGGTGAGTTCACTACAATTATATAAGCTCTGAAGGGTGGAACTTGTGTTTAGCTGGTGTTTGAAGAGGTGTAAATTTAAAGTATTGAACACTGGAGGTCTAAGGAAAAATTTTTGTATTGTAGTAGCAATAGTCTGTCCTTGAGGAGGAAAGAAGGAAGAAAAACTTAGTTTATGTTACTTAAAACAACTGTCTTTGCTTTGAGGCTGTGTTTCCTGGTTAAGTGAATGTGTGATTGGTAGCTATATATCATATGATCACTCATGCTCAGTATTAAAGAATAAAGCCTAGATAAAAAAGGCAATAAAAAAGGCAGATAATAAAAGGGGAAAAGTACCCTAATCTGGTTTGTCATTATTAGAGCAAGAGTCTTTTCTCATGCCAGTAACCATCAGCAGCTGGATAAAAAATGAGTAGAGGTGTGTCTCCATTAGTTGTTTTAGTTCATCTTAGGAGTTTACTATTGTACTGAACCTCCTGGTTGTCTGCAATGATCCTGTTTGCATGAAACCAGCCTGGAAGATGCTCCTTAGAAAAACACGTGATAGTCTGCAGCTGTGAATTCATGTTCAGCTGGGGGGACCAGACTAGAGATACATGGTACAAACTAGAATTAGTAAAACCCTCAAGATGTGCACAGTGTGGGCACTGGTCCCTCGGTGCTGCTGGTTCACTGTTACACAGTTACACCTATTGTGCAGTGTTATTTGCTAACAGAGGTGTATCCCTTGAGTTTGAAACTTATCATTCAGATTTATGTCAGGAAAAGGAATGACTTAAAAAAAAAAGTGTCAATAAATACACCCTCTGTTTCTGAAATTCTCCTTTTATTGACATAATGGTTACTGTTAAAATCTTTACAATTAGTAAAAAAAAAAAAAAAAATCAAAACCAGTAATATCTTAAATTGACCATTCAAGTCTTCTTTTGATTCTTTGATTTTGAAAGCATATTATTTTGTTTGCCCTGCAATGCATTCAGTTTAATTCAAAATATTGCAGGAAGGACTAAAAAGCAATAAAATGAAAGAAGTGTGTTACTTTGAGTTGAACATAATGTAGGTGTTTTTGTTCCTGATGTGAAAATTATTGTTATATGCTCTTTATCCCACCACAATGTTGAATTCCTGAATATTTGTGAAAGAGAGGAAAATTAAATTGAAACTAAATATTCATGTAATTGAAAGAGAAAAAGTGCCCATGATACCTGTAAT
This sequence comes from Bombycilla garrulus, assembly GCA_013400315.1. Lineage (NCBI taxonomy): Eukaryota > Metazoa > Chordata > Aves > Passeriformes > Bombycillidae > Bombycilla > Bombycilla garrulus. Next base: position 1,727,909 of record VXBU01016903.1, read on the forward strand.
ATCTTTTTATTTAGCAGAGCTTCACTCTGTTGTCTGATCTTAGATCCACTACTTCCTTAAAAATGTCTAACCATCAGATTTTCACTGGATGGACAGTAGTTCTTGGACATCTAGACTGAAATCATTGCAGCTGAATTAAATGAAGGTTGCATGGGCAGGACTTGGTGACCTGGTGTTATTTCTTAGATGAGTTTCCTAGCCTCTGGAGATGCATTTTCCATATATTTTGCATGGTCTGAAATGAAGGCTAAAGTGCCACGAATAAATGTTTTGAGCTGCTGACCCCAACTGGGAAATACCAGTGGCAGCATGACAGTGCTCATTCTCCCAGAAATTTTTTCCAGCTGTAACTGTTCAGGAAGTTTTGAATTTAAAAACACCTGAGCTGCATTTTGTGTCTGAATTTACAACCTGACTAAAAGCTTTCCCTGACTCCACTTGCTTCTTCTTTGCCAAAATAAATAGGCTGATCTTAGCATGTGACTGTAGTGGTTTGTCCTCTGCATGAGCTTCTGTATAGAATTTGTAATTATGCTTAAGGGCTGGTCCTGGGAGCCGTGATTCTGCATAAGTTATTTTCAGTTTACTTTCGTATCAGATATCTTGAGACTGTGTGCCTGTGGTTGCTGTGCAGTTCCCAGTCTCAGGGGTGGTTCTCTTCTCTTGCCTGTGAAGAGACAAAGTGTTTGCTCTGTTGCCTGCACAACGACACCTGCTATTGAAAACCTTAAAGCTATCCCAGATTTCTTCTAAAATATGCATTTGGCTAAGCCTGGGATCTTGTAACACTTGGGCACAACATTTATAACCATCTTTGTGGTGTTGCTGGTTGGTTATTTTAACTCATTGTTGACTTCAACAGAATCGTGAGCAGGGATGCGTGCACGTTAAATTAATAAATAACATTTTATATGTGATGGGGACAGGCAGTAACATTCAGGTAATCTATTTGAGTTATTAAAATCAGTTGGTAAAATGCAGTTGGACTTTGATCTCAATCTTCTAACTGTTTTCTGAACAAGAAGTGACTGTGATGTTCTTGAACTAGATTTCTTAAAACTCATGGTTCATAAAAATACTGGCGCTATGGGAGCTGCATCATCCAATTTCTGTGGCTCCCTGAGACACAGAATCAGTTGTAAGAAAAACAGCCTGTTTGTCTTTGGCTGTGGCAAAACCTGTGCAAAGATTAGTCTAGAGACTATAATCTGCATGACCCTGTTCCAAGGTTTGGGGAAGCCTAGAACTTTCTCAAACCTTGCAGAGAGCAGCATCTTGCCAAAAAATGAGAGAGTTGAGCTGTGGTCAGGATGTGGCTAATGTGGAAGTTGTTATGGCCTGCAGTTTTCCCTGCTGCCAAGATCCTGTCAGTGCTAATAGCAGATTTTGTCTGTTGCTGGTCAGATGCCAAGCCTTTACAGTACTTGGCCTTCTATGAAAATAGAAACTGTTCATGTACAGTACAAGAATTAAAGGTTATTTCAGAGTCACAGAATGGTTTGAGTTGGAAAGGACCTTTAAAGAGATCAAGTGTTACTTCTCTGTCCTCACCAGGTTGTTCAAAGCTCCATCCAACCTCACCTTGAAAGGTTTCCAGGGATGGAGCATTCACAGATTTCTTTAGGCAAACCTCATTGTAAAGAATGTTGTTCTTACATCCAGTCTAAAGCTATCCTTTTTCAGTTTAAAACTGTTGTCCCTTGTCCTGTTGCTAGGGGCCTTGACAGAAAGTCTGTCTCCATCTTATAGGCTTCCTTAATTTATGGAAAGGCCACAATAAGGTCTTCCTAGAGCCTTCTCTTATTTATTCTGACACCCCCAACTCTCTCAGCCTTTCTTCATATGAGAGATGTTTTAGCCCTTTGATAATTTTTATGGGTTTTAAATGTATATTATTCCTAAATCATATATTCCAGATAATTTTTTGAGATTGAGATAGTGTAAATGATCTTTATCTTTTGCTGTGATTTTTTTTGTCTCATAGAAATGGGCCCACTATACTCATCTTCCTAAGGAAACAAATGGATTTGCTGACAAAGCATGTTCTGTGTCGCTTCTTGGAGTAGCTTTCTTGTCTTTGTTGTTAAAATTGTCTCAAATGTCTCTCATGATCTTTTATGTTAAGAGAAAGCTTTCAGTCACCTCCCTCAGAATTACTGTTACCAATGAGATCTGAGAACTTGGCAATAGATTCCATTTATTTATTCATTTATTTGTATACAATATTTGAGTAGATTTTGACAAAAATCCTCTTATTTTAGTTGTGTGTTTCTGAAGGGAGAGTTTCTCCCGAGTTCACTGGTCTGTTGCGGATTGTCTGTATTTCAGCTCATTGCTGATAAACTATACCCATATTTTTTGTAATACAAGCGGATATGGAGAGAGGAAAAAGGAGTTTGAAACAGGTAATGTAAGCGTTTTTAGGAACTAACTTTGTCTCTGAAAGAGTTATGGATTCTCTACAGAGAGGGATGGCAATAAACAGGTCCTGGATTATACCTGTTAATTCACAGATGCTGATTGTCATTAGTTTCTAGTATTTTCTCCTCTAATAAAGTGACCAAATCAAAGTTAGTACCATTTGAAAACATCTGATTTACTTGCTATTTGTCATACTGGTAGTAAGTCAGAAAGTACAAATATATATTTCCCAGCCCAGGCTCTTTGTATTGGTCTGAGGTCAAGCATCTGAGGTTTCCTGCACACCCTCCAGCAGCCTTTGATGCTGCCATCTGCAGTGCTCAGTTTATTTGATTTGACTTGGCTCCTGGCTGAGTATGTATTCTTACTTTTCTAAAATATCAGTTCCGTTTTCACTGATATATACCAGGAAGTGTTTGGCAAAGCTTTTTTACTGTTAGACATTAAAAAAAATAATTACCAGGCAAATGTGTCTCTGTTCAGTTATTTATGTGTATGTATCAAACTAGTAGAGCTCAGTGCAGGTTGGTTGCTTGCCTATTTCTGTATTTACTTAGTTTCATTTGATTATTCTGCAGTGAGAGGATTATATAGCTGAAGTTCAAAACTTGACAAGGCATGGTTTCAGAGAAGAGGTCAGAGGGTGTGTTGGTCACCCTCAGGAGCCCCTCCCTGGGGTATTTCTGAAGCATTCAAAGAGGCAGCCATGGAGAACAAAGTTACTGATAGGCTCCATTTTATGATTCAGCTCTTGACTTTCTCTGCTGGGATTGTAGGGCTGCTTGAATGTCAAGGACTTAGCGTCACTCATCTAGAAGTACAAAATAGATGGCATTGTCACTAGGCAGTGCAGGCGTTCTACTTCAAGTATCTTTATGAAAAAATATTTAAGTTGTGCAGAGTTCTTGAATTGCTGGTGGATTAAGAAAAATTCAAAAGCACTCAAAAGTGGGTTTTGTTTTGTGGTTAATTTTTTTCTGTTTGGCTTGGGTTTTTCCCCCTTAAATTGGTGGTTAGGAAGATTCCTATGATTTTTTTTTTTATATGGAAGGTATGAACTTTTTTAGGTTTATCTGTGTTCCATGTGAGTTAGAATAAATTATTAGGATTCAGTCTACCTCAGCCTCTTTTTGAAACAGCTGCACAAAAGCTGGTATAAAATGCAATATATGCTTGCTTTAACTGGTACAAGACCCTGCTGGCTACACCAAGATGTGCTTTAGCCACCATTGATGGTGGTCTACAGAGGATTAAAATTCTGGTGTCCTGATTGCTTATCATAATGGACAGCTTCTGCAGTTCAGATTACAGAAGCCAGTGACCAGATATTAGTATTTCTATGATAAATAACCAATATTTATGATAAGTGATCCATTTCCATTTAAGTATTTGGGAAATTACAAACTTTCTTAGTGGGTGGTTGTTTTTTTGTTTATTTTTTTTTCCATTTGCTTAATTAGATTTTCTACTTTTTGTGCTGGAGGTAAGGTCCCTTGTGTTTGGTAGAACTTAGGCCAGTTGGTTGCTTTTGTTCTACCTTGTATACAAAGCTCAGAGAGAGACTGATGGATGCATTGGCTTAAAAGAGAATGAACATACCAGTTCTTGTATTAGGTCACCTGAAAATGAACAGCAGCTTGGCAGCAGCACACACTGGGTGGGGAAACAGGGCACACTAATTTGACAGTAGGAGAGTATAAGATGTAGAAGATGAATGGGTGGGGAAGCCTGAAAAATGACATAACCGGAGGAGAATTTAAACTTCATTAGCTTACAGAGAGTCATCCTCAAACTTGAAGAAGTATTTGCTCTTTCTCATGTTTACACTTGGAAAAAGTGGGACATGAGGATATAAACAAATACACTGTTAAAGTGCTAGCTGAAGGGGTTTGAAGTTACTTGACCTTGTTGAGGCTGCTTATGGAATGATTTAAGCCATTGTGCCTGAGCACTGCTGCCAGTGGTCACACAGCATGACTGCTGCCATAGGGATAGTTAACTCCAGAGTTCACCTTGTCTGCTTGAACTACTCCAGCTAGATCTGCAGGAGTGCATCCTGTGTGCTCTTTGTATGGCTTAAGATATTTTTGATTTTGCTTTGATGTGTTTGTCTGTTTGGTGACTTCTGCCTTGGTATGTCTTTTCTTTGCTTCTTGCTGCCTGCTGGTTTCACTAGGGCTGACTTGCAAAGCCTGTAAGAGTTAAGTTGAACAACCTCTTTTTAAAAGTGTTTTTATTGCCTTTTTAGTTTTCTTCTGTTTTTTTTCTAGTCCTCATTTCTCTTTTGTAATGCTTCTGAAGTAGTGTCCAGACCATAACTGAGGTTTTTCTTTAATTTTAACTTTGCTGCTCAAATTTGACATTGTGTTTTGCTCCTCTTTCTGCTTGTCGCTATTACTGGAGTAGGCATTGCTATTGGTTGAAAATGCTTATGCAGATCCCCTTGGCTATACTTAATTGTTGGTTTGTCAGGAAGCTCCACTCAAGTTATTTTAATGAACAAGAATTGGGACAAAGACCTCTCTATTTTCTCAGTAGGAACTAAAATAAGAATAATATTCTTGAGATAATAGTGGCTTAAAAATTTGGCTGAAGAGCAGGAATCAAGGAGGAAATCGTCAGGCTTTGCTGATTCTAACACAAATTGAGTTCAAATTTCTCAGTGTCATAGTCAAAAGACAACACAACCTCTGTGGCTGGAATTTTACAAGCTTACAAGCTGTACAAAGTTCATCTCAGTCTTGTATAACAGTAGTTGAATGGGAACAAATATTTGCTAGTTAACATGACATATATGTTACTGTCTTCCTTTGCTAAGTCTCATTCAATCTTCCATCTTCCCCACTCCTTGTCATCTTCTCACGTGGTACAGTTCATGAGAATGCTTGCTGTTTCTCCTCTGCTGGTGTGCCACAAGTGATCTTTTACTGTGTACAGCCTCTCTTGTGAACTCATTTCCTCTGCCATAGCTGCAGAGTTGGTATGTCTGTCAAAATTGCCTAAAATCTCCTTCCTCTGGATTTCTTGAAGTTTCACTGGCAACCTCCAATGGCGGATTTCCTTGTCCATGTGAAGTTTATTTTTATTTCTTGAGCAATACTGAGAATTTTGCACTTAGTAAACAACACCTGAAAGACACTTGGCCTTACAGAAATCTGTTCAGCTGATGTACAAATTATTTTGGATAAGCTTTCTACAATAGGTGCTTTTTTTAATGGGCTACATTTTTGTTATATGAAAGGTGCATAAATGTACAAAAGTGCTGATTGATTCAATATGATGCATTTGAAAAAAGCATAAAAGACATGTATTTCAAAACTGAGGATTCTTGAGCAATGCCTGTATCACCTCATTTTCAGGATCATGACACACATGAAATATTCAGTTGCTGTTTGGGAAATTTCCTACCATTAATTGAATTTGTTCTTTTTAACGGCTTATTTGGATGCAATAGCTATTTAAATAGTTGCAGATAAAGCAGTATGGGGGTTTTTTTCAAGGTACGTGTTCTCACTCAGACCATCTCCTGCCCTGCATCAGTACTTCTCAAGGTGGTCAGGAGGGGACGAGGCAGAGCAGGGAGCAAAGCCAGGAGGGTAGCTGGGGTGAAATGGCTCAAACAACAGTTGACACACAGGAAGGTGAGATTGTTTAGAGGAAGCTGTACAGGTCTTTGGCTTATCCTGTCTGTACCACACCCCTTCTTCTGCTCCTTAAAATTTGTTCTTCCAGGAGCATGGAAGATCCAGGCAAAGGTGTTTTCAGAAATCATATGGAGTGTTGCAGTTGTGTTTTACTGATTGGAAATTGCTATGTTTAATGTAGAGAAAATAAGATTTCTCCTTTGCTTAAAGCATGAGGGACAGTCTCGTCTTTTCTTATTGAATAGTAAACACAACAGCAGAGAACCTGTTCCCTATGTGAATGTTAAATACAAATGAATACAAATACAAAAGAGTGGTTCATCTGGAAATACTACAGAAATCAGTTTCTGGCTGCTCAGTATTGAAAACATGCTGATACATGCAAATACACAAGAAAATGAGAATGCATGAGTATAATTTCATCTGCTGTTGTGCTCAAGTTGTCCCAAGCAATCAGAGCAAGTACCTTTAAAAGAAATTTTTATCTAGTAATTCTCAGATGTGGAATGATTACTCTTTGTTTTACATGCATACACTTACGAAAGGTAGGGACAATGAACAAGTTTGGCTTAAGATTTTAAAAGCAAGTTGGTTTTGAAGGTACTTCTGTGCTGTACTATATTCCAGTCTATTTCTTCTTTTCCAGTTTGGCAGAAGTCCCTGCTTGAGAGAGTTATTTTGCTGATGTTATTTTAAGTGTGAAAAAGCTGCAGTGTGACATAGATAAACTAGAATGTGTTAGAGCAGAGTTTTGTACTGCATTGGAAAAGTAAATAATAAAAATGGTTTCGGTTTAATACTCAGTTAAACAATGCAGCTATAACTGTATTGTAATTAGCTCAAATAAAAATAAATCTCTACTATATCTGCAGTTCATTTGAAATACTGTGTCACCTGCAGTAGAGTGCTGCATGCTGCCTGAGCTTTGATTTGGAGAAGTTTCAGTTGAGCAGTAACCTAAGGTTGCAAAAGTAATTTGTCTGACAGTATGTATGAATGTTTTCTCTGTCTAGTCTCTTTGTATGTTTATGGGACCTTTCCCAGACCATTCTCATGTGCCTGCTGTAATCAGCATAATTTTGAGAACTCTTGAACACACAAGTGCAAGGCGGTTTTAATATAAAAAAGTATGTGTTATACAGTGATAATTTACTCCTATATTTAGTCTAATTAGTTTTTTCTCCTTGGACTTAGCCATTTTAGTGAGTTACTGCAGGTTGTTTGATGAAGTCTAATTTTTCATTTGTTTTAATTAGTTAATTGAGCAATCAGTACAGTGCCTTGGTATAGCAGACTGTTCATAGGATAGTAATAGGATCAGATCATGCAAATGTCTGCCTTTGGCAACAGGTTTAAAGTTACATTAGTATATTTTGTCTTTGTAGAATTCTTTCACCAGATGGTAGTGTTTGATTTCCTTTTGAATAGTCTATAACACCCAAATGTAGTTGTATTACATTCTTTTAAAATCAGTACTACTTAAGTAAACGTAAGTGGGAGGATAGTGTATTAACTTCCAACTGAGAAATTAGTTGTTTCCTATACTCAATGTGTTATATAGATTGTTTAATGATATTTCTTTTCTCAAACAGTCTTCTCCAAAAGGGTGAATAAAAAAGTTACAGAAATGTTGGTGGGTGTTTCTTTTGGAATCTGGGCAGTGATTTGTCTTGCAAGTTGTTTGAACACTAGTTCTAGTGTTTAGCCAGTGCTGAATGTGTTAAGTACTTGTACTGATAATTAAGGCAAGGTCTATTACTCTGTACCAATTATGGAGAAATAAAATCTGACATTTGAAGGAACAGCTATTAAGTTTATCAGCTTCAGGCAAGGGCTTATTTTATTATTACCCCTCTCATGCTCAACAGAGAGAAAAACTCCAGTACTAGATTCCTGAGGTCTTTCTATGTAGAAAGAGAAAAGGGCAGCTGACTTCCCACTTCTAAGCATAACCTTTGCGAATTCTCTTCTTCATTTTGGAAATGTCTTAATTGTGGAGACCAAATTGATCCAGCAACTTAGAACCAATTAATATGTATTGAGTATATATATACAGATACAAACATGGATGATAACTTCTTTAATCTCCTTTTTTGGAAGCATCATTCAGGTCACCCCTTGTGTTCAGTGGTGTTGCTATCAAATTTGTTGCCTTAGAACTTTTAGCCTGGGCATGAGTCTCTTTGCTTTCATTGTTTTCAGAAATGGTGTGCTCTTTTAGCAGTGTGGTGGATTGCATGTAGATTGGATTTAGATGGATGCATATTGGGGGAGTAAAAGTTTGTTCCCACTGATAGTTCCTGTTCACTGTAAAATGCTGGTCTGTAAGTTGGCTATTCAAGAGCTTCATGCATCTGTTTCAAGGCAGTGGCACAATATATCACATGGGAGTGTAAATAATAGAGCAGGTAATACTTGATAGGTTTTGATATCCAATTTCAGTGTGCTTCCTGCCAGAGTCCCAGCTGACAGAGATGGAGTGTTGCTAAACCCAGAATGTTACAACTGGTTTTATGTCACTACTTAGCCAGAAGACTGTATTATTAAAATTAATTGTCCCATTAATAACTGACTCACTTGTATTTAGATTGCATTCATCCAATGGCATCTTAGATGCATGCAAAGCCTCAGCTACTTTTCTTAAACTTGCATTTCCTGGTGGTGCCCGAATTCAATCACTGCTCTGTCCATCAAGAGGATTTTTTCAGCTTGTGTCACTCCCCTGTCATAATTTATTAGTAAGTATGAAGTTGCCTTAAGAATATGTAAGAATGCAAAAAGCTCTGTCAGTGAACAAAGCAGAAGCATCTGGATGTGAACTGGGGAGGTTGGATTCTAACTTTTGCTGAAATTTTGGCAGTAATTTTAAGGTTTGTTTCTCATGCAACATGGTTATGTCCGGAGCCCTGACCATGCTACTTGGGGTGTAAAAGACAGCCTTGTTTTTAGTGGTTGTGTGACATACCATTTAACTACTCTTTTGAACTAGCATTTTAAAAGCAAATGATAGGTTTGGGGAAAAAAATGAAGGCTTGGTTATATCCAGAAATAAACTCAGCTGTTTAGCAACTATGCCCACAATGGCAGTTGGATCTAGAGGTCAGGTCTGGCTGGAAAAAAATTCCTTTTTCAGTATCATAAAATAAAGAAAAAATGGCCAACAGCCAGTTGTGAGTGAATACAGATGTTGTTTACGGGATTTATCATATAGTGATGGCAACACATGATGAAGATGCTGTTTTGTAGGCCTCACAGGCTGTGGTGAAAGGCTGGAAGTAAATATAAGTAAATGTGATACTGGAGGTTTTAGAACATAACCTTCTGTGTGTAGTTAAAAGAAGTTACTGTGTTCTGATCATGGGAGAAAAGTAAATCACAAGTTTTCCTGTAATTTCACCTTAAAGTTGCCAAGGAATAAGGCAGCTTGCTGTTAACTGAGACCAGCATCATTCTCAAAGAGGTAACAGCCAGCCTTTTCCTTCCCTTCAAACTTTTCTTACCTTTCCTTGGAGGAAGTAAAAAGCAGGTCGTGTGTAGCATGTGCTGACAGATCCTCTGAGGGGCAAGAATGTCCTTTTCTGCTCCTAGTTGTACAGCTTTCTGGTGGGCCAATCACTCTTTTGCCTTGCTGGTTTCCTTGCTTATGGCAAAGAGATCTGCAGCCTTCGTTGTTTGTGAGAAATTTTGGATCTTCTTTTTCCTTCCGATGTGGGAAAACAAAAATGTGGAACACTTTCCTGAGCTTTCCCTGGACTTCTGGAGTTTGTTGTCAGTGTTTTCTTTGCTGCTTGGCAGGCATGTCTCTTTCATGCTGAGAGAGGCAAGTTACACCTTGGTGGTATGAGATTACTTTTTACAAATTTTGGAATCACTAAAAAATGTCAGTTTAGTATGTGAATGAGTTTTGGAGGGGAGTAAGGAACAGCCAGGAGAAGTGAGCCTTTTAAGCTGAGTGGACTCTATTCTTATTAGGGTAAGGACTATAAAGTAGATTTAAAAGAAACCCAAACCAAACCAACAATGACAAAAAAGGGACCAATTCAGCATATTTAAAATGGCACCATTAGCCATTCAGAGTGTGCCAGCCTTGGCAATTTTCCTGGTTAGCTCAATGAGTATTGCATGCAATCAAATACTCCCTTTTAACTGGGAGCTTATTTAGCTGCATAACTTGAGAGCATAAGGTTTGAATATCTTGGCCTTTGCATCTTTTCCACTTGCAGATCAAATAATTTCAAAACAATTTTTATATAATTTTTTAATAGAAAATAAAGTTCCTTAAGAGGAAGACCTATAATGTTACAATATCAGGAGGGTCAGCTTTTAAAATACTTACAGGATGATAAATCAATTGAGACCAAATATATTTGTGGGTTATTTGAAACCCATATGCTCAGCCATGCAGAAAGAGTGAACACACTCATTTGTCTCAAATGCCAGGAGACTGGATTTCTGCTCACACGCCTCAGCATGTGCTGCTGCAAAAATACAAATATTTGTACACCAGCTCAAGTACAGACAAGTATCCATTGACCCACTGCATGCACATACATATATATGTGTGTGTCTTTATATGTGTATCCATATATGTGTATATACACACTCCTAGCATAGTCTTGGCTTTGAATCTGTCTTGCATTTCTTATTTGATCATGAGATAGACTCCCTTCTTGGTTCACAAGTTAGGTAAGCTGGATAAAAAGCTTAAGGGAGCAGTGTGTGGATCCTCCAAAAATTGGTTCTGGTCTTCAGTCTTCTCCATGCTGAAGTCTAAGGGCTGTCCTCTGTAGGTGAAGCACTGCAAACTGGAGAAAGCCTGGCTCCAGTCTGCAGCAACTCTCTCCTTTCATACTGAATAATAGAAATAAATATAATAAACTGAAGTCTGTGTAGTGAATCCTGATGGTTTATTCATTTTGCATACTAAGCGTTTTGATTAATTTTAGTTTTGCTTTTTCTTATAGGAAATACTGGATAGATCCCACAATGGAAGACGGGAAGCCCGTCTGGGCTCCACACCCAACTGATGGGTTTCAGATGGGAATGATTGTGGACATTGGCCCTGACAACTTAACTATTGAGCCTTTGAATCAGAAAGGCAAGGTAAGTGTCTCACAAACAAAGGAAAAGAGAAAAAACATACAAGAAACCACCTTACCTGTAGGCTGCCAGGTCTTTGCCACTACCTTCAACTGCCCACAGCCTGAAGGAGTGTAAAATCAGTTTTGTGTTCTAAGTTTGGCTAAGGATGTTTGTTCAGCTTTAGCTTGTATTGCACTGGACCCCCCACACTGACGAGAAGCATGTGCTTCCTCAGATATCTGCATGTGCCTTGAGTACATACTCATGAAAGAGATGAGGTTTGAATCTCCACAGACATTGGATTCAGTACTGTATGCTTTGTTTTTCTCAGTTAGGCACTGATTAAGAGCCTGCTGTTGAGATTAGCTTCTCTCTTTTTCCTTACATGCATAGGAAGGGTCCTACAGGGGATGTGCTGAGCCCTGGCTAAGATTAGATACCATTAGGCTGATGAAGACTGAGAGATGAATCCTCTTAACTCAAGTACCTTGAGAAGTAATATGATGTAAAATGAAGGTCCTATGGAACTGCTACATCAGATTAAAGTCAAAATAAATGTAACTATTAAAATGAAGACCTAATTCATCCTATTTAGTGTGTTCCAATAGCTTGATTTATCATGACATCTTTCAGACTCAGTATGTTGTAACTAAATGTCAGTTTTCATAGGGAGCACCTTGCAGCTATCAATTATCCTAATTCAAATGGTCAGATTCCTGGGTTGTACTAGCTAGAATAAGATTAGCACTGCCTTAAAAGTTGTGATTCAGTCTTTTTGAATATATTTTTGTGCCCTTTCTAATAATTTAGGAATAAATTATAATAATAAAGACAACAATGTGTTCTGTAACTTCTTTTTTTTATGTCAGCAGTAGGAGAGAATGCCTTGTCACAGGTCAAAAGGTTATGTAGCAGTCCTTCCTTTTGGGGGAATGTTTATAGGCTTTCTTTTTTGTGCATCTTGGAGAGGAAGTTGATTTTGCCTTCCTTGGAAATACAAAGCAATTGTAACATCTGATTTTTGAGTGAGAGAGATAAAGTCTGTAGGTTTAGTAGTAGTAGTATTCTTTTGTCAGTTTGAGGAGGAGCAAGATTGTTCAGACAAGAATATTAAATATTCCAAATCTATGGCTAATATTAAAACTACTTGAATTTCACCCTTACTGCCATTTCTGTTTGTATTCCCCAATGGTCCTGATGTCATGAAAAGCAAAAGTCTTTACACTGAAACACAAACAAAAGTAAGGATAAGGGTATTTCTGAGTCACTATTTATTTGTAACATGTGCTCCTTTCAGGGACCATATATATATATATATATAACAAAACAACAAAGAATGATCCTAAAATCAAATATTTTTTTTCATGTTTTTCTGAAAAAAACAAACAACTCTTTTGTCTAGGGAGTTTGTTATTCTGCTGTTGGCTGTTTTGAATTAAGCAGATCAATTAAGAGCCTAATGTTCATTCATGTAAGGGAATAAATACTTCACAGTAGAGATGATGGACCTGTATTTTTAAGTATCAAACCTTAATTAATTAATTAACCTTATATTAATAAAGGTGGAGTAAAAAGTTTTCTTGGTTACCCTCTCAGTATTTTCAAGGTGTCATTGATTTCTTTTTAGAGCAACATTTCTCATTGCTTTTTTGACTTTTTAAGATGACCCTGTCCTTGTGCACTTAGACTATTCATTTGAAGTAGTCAGCATTAATACTCATTATCACTTTGTTTTCTTAAAATGGTAGTTCCTAAGCACTCTTCAGCAAGAATGCGTGAGCCAGCAGCTCCAGAGCTGCCCATGATAATTACAGGGAGGAGAGGAGTAACCTGATCTTGTAAACATATCCGGGCAGTGTAACTTATTATTATTTTTTAATCTGGGTCATTACTATGTCATATGTATTCTCTGTAGGCACTGGTAGCTTACCAGAGGTCACAGTCTGAAAAGGAAATGTGTATGCATGTGTTTGATTATTGCCTTTTATGACACTGTTGTCAGTAACTGCAGGATATGCTGCAAGGCAGCAGTTTCACCATGTCTTAAACCCCTCCCTCCCTGTCATCCCCATCCGTAGCCAGCTCTGGCACTGCAGAGTGGCACCCTCCCAGCTCTGCCTGCCGAGCTGTGTGTGACACCCCAAACGAAGTCAGAGAACAGATCCACCTTGAAGAAGTGGAAAGTTTTCAGGATGGCAGCAAGCAGGGGAAGTGGGGCAGAGAAGCTGAGGCCATTGTGGTGGCAGGTTGCTTCACATTATGAAACCAAGTCACCCAATCCAAACTCTTTGAGGGTCCAACACAGCAAACCACTTAAACCCCAGCCCATCCACAAGTGTTTACAGTTCTGTACATGCTGTGTCTCTAAGGGAGGTGGGGATCTGAGTCACCAGCCTGCCTTGCACAAAGAACAGTACTGTGAGCCGCAGGAGCGTTTTACTTGAACAGAGGATGCATGTGTTACGTGATGGCAACCTCTTCCCAAATCATTGGCTTGCAAGGTTTATAAATGCCAGGACTGGAAAAAAAGCCAGAGAAACTGGCGAGTGTTTTGCTAATGAGCATGGTCGCACCTGGAGCTGGAGTCCTAGGCTCCAAACATGATTGGTGGTACCAGAGCTGGCATTCCTGGCCCGTGGCCCACCAGCAGTCGCATGCTGGTGGTACAAGGAAGAAGGCAGGTAGAGAGGGAACCAGCTGTTACACTTGACTAGTATTGCACTTTCATTTGTCCTTAAAGTGTTCTTTTCTAAATATACTGTGATTCGTAGTCTTGGATACTGTTCCATATATATTTTTTGTTCTTCGAGGCTAAAGCAAGGAGAAGGCAGCTGACAGTGAAATTGCCAAATGGGGAATTTACTCTTTTCCTGGAGATAGCAAGTGCAAATAAAGTGATTAGGAAGAGATTCACTGGAAGGGCTTGCACCCTGAGATGCCATCCTGGGCACCACGGGGCAGTGAGGAGTAGGAGGCAGGCACTTTCTTAGAGTATCAGCAGTCATGAGGTTCTGGCAGTCACTGGGAAGGTGTGAGGTGCTGCAGGCACTCGCTGACACCCCTCCTGCCCTCGACTGAGAGACACCTTGAGTGGCACTCTGTGCCACTTCTGAAGGGTCACGGAAGGCTTTATGGGCCACCTGCTCTGGTATGCTGTGAATAACCAGAGAGGTATTTTTTCCCAGCTAAGTATAAAGGAATAAATGTACTTTGAAAGTAAGATTGGAATGTTCAAAGTTCAGTGCTTCAAGCTAAGGTGGTTTTGTTGGTTTTTTGGGGTTTTTTGTTTGTTTTAACAGTGAACACAACTTGCACAAGTGGGACATGCTCTTGTCTGTCTTACACACAGTTTGTGCTGCTGTAGGTTTGTGAAATACAGCTGAGAGTAGGGATGTCTCCTGTCTATCTGGAAGGTATAAAGAAAGGCATGGTTACACGTATTGGATTACATGGTAGAAAGAAGATCCTACTTGAATGGAAAGATATCTTTTTTCACTCATCTAGTTTCTGGGAGAATAGTTAAGATTGCCATTGGATTTCAAGGGTTGCTGCATTACAAAGACAAAAAAAAAACCCCTTCAGAATTCCCTAAACCTTGTTTTGCTTCCTAAGACTACTTTATTGTCTCATAAGATTAATACTCTCCACTTTCTTAGAACAAACTTGTTCTAAGCTATGATTAATGCAAAAGTCTTCCCTCAACTATCTGAAGGGTTTTTTCCTTAAAATAATTGTTTAAAGAAAATTAGAAATGGGACAATACAGTAAAGAATTTATTTTGATATTTTCTTATTGATAGATCTAGGATACCTTGCTCATTTTCTGTTTAAAATAGTAGATTTTAATACTTGGAACTCTGCAAATCTAGCTATCATACTTACCTATGTAACAAGTACCTTACTTTACACAAAGCAGTATTCCAACTGTGATATACAGCTGGGAATTTTTTTTTGTTGACATAGTTGAAACTGTACCTATTTTCTTATCTAAAAAAGTCCAACAGAAAAATATTAGCTTTCAGATAGATGATAAAGCACAAATTTTCTGAATTCTCTCTCTTTTTTTTTTTTCCCTTTAAATTTATCTCAATTTAGAGAGCTGAGTGGTGAGGACATTGAAATAGCCCTTCCTCTTCTGGGATAATTCTAGCATGACTGACTTGAGCTCCAGAAATGCTAAAGTATCAGAAGTTTATGAAGAGTCTCACAGAATAGCTGGGAATCTTATTCATTCTCTCCTGTCTTTGTTAGTGGTTAATGGGTTTACACATCAGCAGACAAGAACAAGAAGTAAAGTTACATTTTTGTGAGGCTGGTCATATTATTTTTAAACTTTCCCACTGTTTCATGCACAGGGAAGTGATCATGTGAGGAACGGTTGTATTCAAATATATCTTTACCAAACAAGATTTACCATTACCATTGACAAACTTGTAGAGAAAATTATGATGATAATTACAGTAATACTGTGAGAAGGAGGAAAGGGTGTGGTGAATCTCTGCCATGCTTCAACTCTGAATAGCAGCAGGCATCTTGCTGAGGTAGGTAAAGACACTGAAGGCTTCCATGGCCCTCACAAACTCTGCTAAAGGATATTTTGTAGTGAGTTGGTGTGTGATGGATGTTCAGATGTTCCAACATCATCAAGCAGCTTTGTTTCCCTTAGGAAAATGTCTTGTACATACTTTTCTGCATTAGATCCTGCTAAGGGGATGACAAAATGTATTTTATTATGACTACAAATTGCATACAGTATGATAACGTGGTAGGGAAGGGATATTGTAGGTTTAATGTTTTCCGTCTGGCAGCAATTAGTTCTGCTCCGAGACATTTCTAACCCTTCCCGCTTCAAAGAGGGTTGGAATTTGTGGCTGTTAATGATGGTGTAAGCTCCGGGACCTCTCATATTGTTGTGCTCAAGCAAATATGAAACAAGTTGCTGTCTTTCTCCTAAATTTCCCTGTGAGATGTTTCTCATGGGACTACCTTGCTGAGTACAATGTTAAACAAGCAAACATGCTTGTTTATTAAGTTCATTCTTTAGATCCAGTTGGTTGCCTTTTCAAATATTAGACTAGACTTCTTGTCTCCATTTCCATGGGGAAAAGGAGCCTGTGCCTGCAGTGGCATGGTGGCTGTCATGTTTAATTGGTACAACAGGGGTTTTATTCATTCATCAAATGAGCTGTTACTACAGTAAACAAAAAAAAAAAATTAAAAATCTCCTTTGTGCAATAGGTATTTTTGTGCAGATGCTGTAATGCATGTGTGCTTGGATGTTTTTCCTTCCTTTTCGCAGCAATATAAATTATGATGTCTGGAGATGAAAAAAGAAACAAAGTTGCTTTTGTTATGAATTTTTCCAGTTGGATGTGAACACTTGATAAATGGTCGTTTTGTACAACTGGAATACAAGGGCTGAAGGAAGGCCTTGTTTTACTTTAGTATTGATTTATTGAAGAGAAAAAACCTAATAAACAAAAGCCAAAGCTACAGTATTTGGTGATACAGAGGGTGTTATGTATTGAACATTAATATTTTGAGTAGGAATATTTTAAAACAGCATATCATAATGACAGCACAGTCCTTTGAACGAATGATTTGCTTTTTATTCTTTCTTCTTTGCAAAACCCAGGAAATAGTGTGTCATTTATAATGCTGTTATCTTTGCATTACTTTTCTTAGTCTTATTTTTTGCATTGCACAGTATGACATGCAATTTTTGACCTGAGAATCAAATATTATTGCACTAAAATATATATTACAGTGAATTCATTTTTGTAATGTAGTGTAGTAATATAAATGCAGCAGCTTTTTGTCTGCATCTAGTAACTGTAAAATTTCCAATTCTGAAGTATAAAGCTGGTGACTTCATTTGAAATCATGCACAATTACAGTGCACTCACTTGTATGATTGCATGAGATGTCTATCAACTATATGTCTATTTTATGGGATTCTGACAATGTTAATGTTTCTTATCTAACAGACTTTCCAGGCTGCTATCAATCAAGTGTTTCCTGCAGAGGAGGATAGCAAAAAGGATGTGGAAGATAATTGTAAGTTATGAATTTAAAAATAAATTATGCATTTGAAAAAATATCTGCAATGAAATAAATATTGTTTCCTTATATGCTTTCTGTTTCTTCCTTATTGTCTTTGTTTGAATTTATGTATGACCTTTGCTAGTCCTTTAAACATCTTAAAGGATGTCCATTTAAAATATAATTTATTGTGGGTTTTAGACTTCATTTGAACACTTTAGAGGAAGGGATAGTTACATAATTCCCATATAGGACTGTTGCTTGATTTCAGAAATACTCCATTCAGCATTGTGGGTGTAACTGTACTTTTTATAGTGCGGCCAAAGACTCAGTGGCTTTATCAATACCTGTATTTGTATAGCATTTTCCTGTGTTTAAGGAATTTCTCAGATAGCATTCCTGTGGAAGTAGAGGTAATGGAAAACAAATTTTAAGATTACCTTCTCGAAACTGGGGATGGGAATTTGGACCTATCAGGACAACTGAAAATGGATAGACTTGAATTGGATACAGGAGTGCTGGTGGAGAAGGAGTTTTGAGGTGAGCTTGTGTAATAAACGTCACTGTTGATCTGAAGAGCTTTTATTTTGTTAAATATTTTATAGTTAGGTGGATGGAAACAGTTATGAAATCTGAGGAGAAGGGAGACAATACTCAGAAAACTGAGTGAGTGCTGTGATCAGCTTTTAGACAACTGTTAAATATTTTGCTGTTGCTGCACTCTATGAGCAAATCACAGAGTCTCTCCTGTCTTGAATACTGATGAAGGCAAGTATTTTAAACACTTCATATAGTGTTTACTGCTTGCTGAAAATACTAAAGACTTTGTAAATAGTGGGCAAAAATATCTTCTATTGTTCTTAGTTTAAAATAGAGGCTAGGGGTCTGGTCTAGGTGATGTAACCTCAGTTCCTGTCCTGGAAGAGGGTTTACTATTTACATCCCATGATAGGAAATACAGTTATTACAGCTTCTCCATAAGAAACAAAAAGATGAGATTTGAGTCTTATGATCTGATTTAGATGGCACAGTGTTGTTAGAACCAAGCTGGTAGCTGAGCTTCCAGCTGCTTATATTTTTGCAAAAAGGATGTGGGCTCAAACTCTTCAAAGCTGTTATCTGTATTCTCTTTACATGGTGACTGTTAGGGAAATGCACTTAGTCTGTGCATCTGTCCCAGTGATTTTACTGAGACGTCCTGACACCTCCTGTGTCCTAGTCAGGGAATTGAAATCTGGAATGAGATTATGGAAATAATTTAAGATTCCAACAGAATACTATTCAACTAATTTAATCAGAGAAAATATCTTCTTTGGCTTCTTGAGAAGATAAAACTTAAAAATGCTTTCTTCAATAATCCTTTCTGTATTAAACATTATTTTAACTTTCATAACATATTCTGTCTTGCTGCTCACAAGTTGCGGTTCATTTGCAGAATGTGTGAATCCCATATTCAACTTCCTTCTCTGTCAGAGAGCATTTGTGTTGGGTATCTTTGCTTTTTAAGACAAAAAACTATACTAAGTCCTTATAATACTGTTCCAAAAAAGCCTGAAAAGTGGGTATAAGGACAGGGCATTGGATAAGACTGTTAATAACCCCCCAGTTCTACAGATGCAAAGCCTTGCAATTACTTTGTAAAATAATTTCCAGTAGAAACTCTGCTTTGTGGTATGTGCAGGAGAGCCACTGTGAGTAAATCTGGCATTTTTATTTCCTAGTTTTTAGTGTCTCACTTCATTTATGTGAACTTTGTATGAGTGTAAGTAAATACATGGACAAATAAATGCACATACTGGTTATACTTAGACATGAGCCATATGAATATTCAGAATTCTCTCACTCCAGTGACTTCCTTTGCCTTTGGATATGGATGCCTCTTCTAAAGAATTTATTCTAAAGAAGACGCATTTTGAATTTGCTGACATAAGCCTTAGTTTGCACGTCTTGAGGTGGTGACATTCCCTTGGGGAGCAAGCTCCCATTGCACATTGAGTCTGCAGGTACAGCTGCTGTAATTGCAATGAGAGCGCTGGGGACGCAATTAAATCTGGGGTCTTTTGCTTTTTAGATAAGCAGCCTAATAAAAAGTTGATGATTAACTGCTTCCTTTAAAGTACTGCAGACTCTGAGAGGTTCCTACAAAGATATGGTCAAGGGTGTTGACAGACAATTCCTATGTAATAGTTTCTCATCTCAGTACTGAGGATCCAAATGACTTCAAATTTGCTAATTTTTTACCACACTGTCCCCTCCCAGGCACATACAGGGGCAGAAGAAGATTTCAGCTTTCATGAGAGCAAGCAGGAGCTTCTGTTTCTGGCCCATTTCCTTTTAATGTCTCTTTCTCTTGGGATGACCCCAGTAAAAGTGGTGAAGGCAGATCTGCAATTTGTGGTCCCAGTGCCATTTTCTCAGCCATGTGAACTGAGAATGCAGCGAGAGGGGAGGACGAGTCCCACTGTGCAGTGCAGGTGTCTGTGCTTGGTTACGGCAGGTACCAGTGACTGTGGGGTTGTGGGGGAACGTGTTTCTGCTCTGGTGGCAGAGGAGGAACTGTGGTGCTGGAGGCCAGCCTGCTGTTTCATGAAGGAATTGTGCACAACCGTGATTTCAAGGCCGTTACCATCCTAAAAGAGAGTTTACCTAGGGTAAAGCTAAAGTGTGCCTTGTGTGCCTCTGCCAAGACAGGAATATGAGTGCAAGGGCTTTTGTGGAAGAAGGTGGTTTCTTCTGAACAAACCAGAAGCTACAAGGTCCTTTGAGAAGTGTGACTGATTCCAGATATTTAAGACAAAGCTATAGTTAGCCATGTAATGGAGGGAAGGGCTGTTATTTAGAAGAGCTATGCAAGCCAAAGGGAGGCTGCAGTTGGCTGGTGAGTCTGACTTTGCTTCAGGCCAGTTAGTGCAGGTAAGTAGGGGGACAGAAATACAGCCACTTCTCAGTCCACTGCAGGAGGAAGGGTAAAAGATGGAGACCAAAACACAAATGTTTTTGAGTAGCTCCCATTTTCCTTTGCCAGTATATTTTGGTTAGCAGGAGGAGTGTTGAAAGAGATGTTAAGAGCTGCTTACTAAACTTCAGGTGTGCTTGCAGGGCAAAGTGACTGGGCAGGTTGACTTTAGGTCATACAAACTGGCAGCCCTTTTTGAACATTTGTGTAAATAGGTTAAAATACATTTTTGCTGCTGCAGCCCTTGAGAAGGGGTGTCAGTTCAACATAAAACAACTTTGTTGGTTATTATAGGTGAGAGGAGTGTATGTGACCCTTGTGTGAGGTTCAAGGTAGCAGTTACTATTACAGAATCACAGAACCAATTAGGTTGGAATAGACCTGTGAGATCACTGAGTCCAACCTCTGACCTAACACCACCATGTCAACTAGACCATGGCATTAAGTGCCATGTCCAGTCCTCCCTTAAAAAGAAAAGACATTAATGGTACAGTGCTTACTACATCCACAGTAGTTGGATGTGTACAAGCTTTTATACTATATTACTGTAAGATTTATCAGCGTGACAGACTGTCAGTTGTCACTAGACAAAATAGTATCATACATTTGATTTTAAGCAGTGAGATAAAAAAGAATTGAGCATATTTGAAAATGGAGGCTGTATAATGAGTAGTGCCTTCATTTGGTTTAAATTTAAATATTTTTAAAGTGTTACAGAGGGAACTGGAAATTACTTCTGGATTAAGGCTGCTGACACTTTCCAGTGGTTTATAGCTGAAAAGAAGGATCAACTTTGCCAGAATGTGAACCTGTACAGTCTGAAGCTTTCTGTGAGTGCCACCACCCTGTAACATTTCAGCAGTTACAGAATCACAGAATGTTCTGATCTGGAAAGGACCCACAATGATGATTGAGTCCAGCTCTTAAATGAATAATAGCCCATACAGAGATCAACCCACAAGACTGATCTTAGTAGCATCATGTTCTAATCAACTGTGCTAATCTCAGGGTCAGGTGTTTTATGTTGAAGAACAAAGAGAAAAATACAGCTATGTAACAGGTTTGTCAGCATTTTTTTTTTCTCCTAACAGTTTCATTGAGGAAGCCTAGTACTCAAAAAATTCAGAATTGAAGCAAGGAAGGCTGGGTTAGTGCCTGGTGTTGTGATGCTGCTGTTGCTGCCTCCAGATCCAGATTAGATGTTTATATTCATCAAATCAAAAATCACCAGGAGCCAGCTGTTATTCCCAATGTCAGTTGGGTGGCATTACCCTGGGAACACTGTGGCTGAGATTGAAGAGGAGAGCTGGAAGGAAGGAAACAATTGTTGGTAGGGGTTTTGGTAGGCACCAGGTTCTGTGCTTAGGGGCTGGTGTGAAGGCAGAGGCACTGTGTTTGACCGACAGGCTGGTTAAAGGAGCTTACATTCAGCAGAGCCTGTATTTGAGGCTCCTGCAGTCTGACTCTTTGTTCAGCAGCTTTCTGTAACTCCAATTGTACAGTTAAAGCAGGTCTGTGGTTTTTAAAATGTATATTGAGTCAGTACTCCTGCCTCAAGACAGTGTAAAGAAATGATAGGATTAAACTGTAAACAAAGAGAGGGGAAGAACATTCTCCTTAATTCAAGATTTAGTTTTTTGTCTGTACTTAAAGGTAGTCCTGAGCTCTTAATGGTATGTGATTGTTTTTTGCTTGCAGGTTCCCTGATGTATTTAAATGAAGCCACTCTCCTTCACAATATCAAAGTTCGGTACAGTAAGGACAGAATTTACGTAAGTAATGTGTGCCATGGCAACCAGTCTAATAGAGATGTCCTTTCAAAAATTCATCAAGTGTTTCCACTTCTGTTTTTTTCCTATAACAGAATAGCTAACATGGAAAGGTTGAGGCTGTAGGCCTTGTTTTTTTCCTTTTTTTTCCTTACATTATACTTTTAGATCAGAACCCGTCTGATTTTTAGCAGGCAGAGCAAAAGGTTTTTCTCTACATGACAGTTCGTGTGCAACCATAGCACAGCTTTGTATCACAAATGTTCCTACAGGTAACTTATTTCACTGTGAACAAAGATGGTTTTCTTTCTTCATTATTTTTGAACGAAGCAAACAGGTGCTGTCTTTGACACCTCCTAGCTCAGATGTCCATCTTAATCTTTTATATTGCTATCAAATTGCCTAATTGTACTTAATGAATTCTGACTAAATTACATTTTGTCCTTGCCATCTGCCCAGACACTGACAGCTGTGAAACAGAAGATAAGAGTTTTCTTTCTTTCTTATTTTTTTTTCCTAATAGAAAGCTGGCTAGGGATAATACAAAACAGTTCTACATATTTTTAAGTGTCTGTATTAAAATAATCAACTTTTCTTTTAGCATATACTATAAAATTAATTTAGCTAAACCTTATTAGATAAGTGTAAAAAGAAAGTATAGTTGTTTCTTCTGTTGCAGTTAATTTATATAGCTTTAAATTTTTTATGGCTCAAGATCAAGCACCAGCTTTAAAACAAATAAATAAAAATGGCCATTTGAATGCTGCTCTGGAAAAATAATCCTTAAAGAAACCAAACCAAAAAATAAAACCCCCCAAAGAAGTAAAATTCTGAATATGAACTGGTCATGGGGTAGTAAAACGGTAGGATAGTATTTTTGTTTGTAAAACCTTTCTTCAGGGTGAACAAGTGCTACTAATATGTTTTCCAGAACATGTGCATTTTCTGAAAGAAAAAAAAAAGACTTTTTTTTTTGTTTCTATTTTAGCTACATTTCCACTGGAAACAGTTTTAGGCCTTTTAAAAAACCCTAGTTAACCATATTAATCCTGTTATTAAAAGGAATATTAATATCAGTACTTGCAACTCTTAAAGAAAAGTTTTCCTTTGGTGAAATAAGTCCTGAAAATAGAACTATCTAAGAAACGTATATTGTGTGATCCTGCCTTCTATTAATGTATCATACAATAGTGTCCAAATTTCAGTCTTCTAGGGACATTCTCAGTAACAGAAAAGCAAATAAGTTACTCAAGCTGAAGGTTTACCTAATTTTTCTCAGGTCTTTTCCTGCAAATCTGAATTTTAATTTGATTCTGATCCCTCTTCTTCCCTGTATGTAACCTGGCAATTATAAGCATGCTATGAGTTTCTTTCAGAAACTTTAAAAAAAACCCCTCTCTTCAGTTTTCCTTGTCCTATGGAAAGGTAAAAAGCAGCCTTTGTCTGAGATTCTTCTCAGATTCCTTCTCTGTGAGAGAACATTTGCATTCTGTATTTCTCTCTGTGGAAGCAGCTATAGCTAATTTTCTCTTGGCTGAATGCTTTTATTGCCTGGCTTGAATGCATTCCCAGGCAGGATTCTGTCAGTCCTTCCTGCTGAGTTGCTTCCATTAGATACTGAAAAGCTATCCTGCTCACTGGAGGACAGTGTGTTATGCTATCCATGAGCTTAGTTTATTTGCTTTTGAGCAGGAGGTTTTGGCGTCCTGTCCTTGATCCAGTAATGCAGACAATAGGAAATAATTTAAAAGGAGATTGGGAGAAAGGTCAGATTCAGGACATACTCCACAGCTCGGTGGTTAGGAAATTTTCCCAGGATAATTTCACAGAAATGCTGAGAAGATAATTAAAGGAATTCTAATAATATATCCTGTCTTGTATTTGCATTAGCTGGAGAGAATCATAACTGCAATTGTAATACGGAGGCTATCATCTGCAATAGTAACAGACAATTGCTGTTAACCTTTTGCTTGGGTACTGCCTAATAATTTGCTGTTCATTGTTTTCTTCACAGACTTATGTAGCCAACATTCTTATTGCAGTGAATCCATACTTTGATATACCTAAGTTTTATTCTTCAGACACTATTAAAAAGTACCAGGGTAGATCGCTGGGAACATTGCCACCACATGTTTTTGCAATTGGTATGTATTAAGCCTGTATTTGTCTCTTGAAAAACAAACACTGAATACTTCAGAGTTATCTGTAAATTGCCACC
Source organism: Bombycilla garrulus (assembly GCA_013400315.1). Classification (NCBI taxonomy): domain Eukaryota; kingdom Metazoa; phylum Chordata; class Aves; order Passeriformes; family Bombycillidae; genus Bombycilla; species Bombycilla garrulus. The sequence continues at coordinate 1,752,040 of VXBU01016903.1, forward strand.
TGTAGCAGTAATTAATTTATTTTGAACTAGTATAAAATAAAACCTCTAATGGCTGAAATTGCAAATTTTCTCATCTTTGAGATGCAGTTTGAGGAACTCGGAAATGAGCAACTGTGACAATTCTCTTAGAATTATTTTGCACTTCCAGTGTTTTAATTCTGTGCAGTTTAAATATAATTTGCAACCATTAAAAATACAACTAAAAAAGAAATATAGAAATTCAAACTGTATAAGTGAAAAAGGGGTAATAATGATTGGCACTATGTTTCAGTGTAGTAATTTTTTTGTCTTATATTATGTTGCCAGAGAACATACACTGTTTCCTTTTATATGCTTGTGTTAGGGACAGAAAGTACATTGAAATGTTACTTATGGCTTAAATCTGAGTTCAGTCACTTTTGAAAATAATTGGGAACTACAATCAAAGTTTGACATGTGAAAAGCCTTCTCACTGTTTTGTATTTTATTTTGAAATCAAGAATATAATTATCTGGGGTTTTAGTAGCTGTTGCATAACAAGTGAGTTTTTTTTTCCTAAGTTTCCTCAGATGTTACTTGTTACAAAGTACAACTGAACATTTCCCTTTTAAAAACATATAAAATTAACCTTGATTACTATTTTGTAAATATATTTAATTAAAACTATTTTGTTCGAGGTGGTTGATTTTTTTTCTTTGTTTTATTCTGGATATAGTTGAGCAGGCCTTTGTTTTTAAGACTTTGAATTCTTACATGTCAGTGTTGGAATAATTACAACTGTACCATAAATTAAAGGGAAACAGAATTTAATAAACTGTAAAACATTCTGTTGTAAAGATTAAGTTTCTCTTCATGAAGATGTTACATTTTAATTTTTGCATTGTAGCTTAACTTTATCCTTGCAATTCTGCTGAGCATTAATTTTTGTCATGTTAACCATATTCTTCTTTTTAAGCTGATAAAGCATTCCGTGACATGAAAGTGCTTAAGATGAGTCAATCCATCATAGTCTCTGGAGAATCAGGAGCTGGCAAGACAGAAAACACTAAATTCGTTTTGAGGTTTGTATGTTTGCACCAAAGTTAGTACGTGAGTCTCTTGTGTTTATGCATTTGGTTGACATAGAGGCAGAGCAAACTAAGATAATCAGTGGGTTTAGGATACAATTCAGTAAGATATTTATTAGCCTCTACCTGCACTTTATTCCAAGAAATTGATTGAAACTTAAACAGTGATGTGATAATGTGCAAAAAACAGCTACATACTCACAGAAACTTCAACTCAATTGTAGTGACATCACCTAGTTATTATGGTTTATGATACAGTCATTTTGGTATTGCACATCCGCTATTGTGGTTGATAAAAAAATGCAACTAGACATTTTAACTGTATCTTGCAAGACACTTGGTTTTGCCATAAATATGTATTTCTGTGTTCTCCCTTAGGATTTTTTTTTTTAGTTTGCTTGAGTATCAACTTTAATAACCTTTACCTTAGTTTACTGAATAAGACTAATAGTGGAATTTATTTATTTATTGGCATTCATGTATGACCAATACTAAATCAAGTGTATTAAACTACATGGAAGCCATATTGCTGATTTATATCAGCCTTGCTTCCATATCTGCATTATCTTTTAATGGCTTTTTATCACTCTGGAACACTGTAACTGGAAAGAACTTCTCCATTAAAATACACCTGTGTCATAGGTGGCCTGATTATGCAGAGAAACACAAGTGCAGGCAGTGTAAATACGCTCCCTTGCTCCACCCTGGACTTGTTTCCCTCTATAAATATTTAATTCCCTTTTCCCTAACACCATGTATTTTCTAGTACTTCTCTACAGTAGTGGTATTATTTTCCACATCCCATTAAGAGTTGTCTCAACTGCCTGTCTGTCCTTCATACTGCTCTGCACTGCCCCTGTGCAACCTATCGCAGATAGCTGTAAGAATTACTGCAAGGTGCTAGTAATGATTTTTTACATGCAGGGGACATCCTGACAAGAGTAACAACAAAAGACAGCAGGCACTGGAAGAATATCTCACAAGAGATGCTCCTAAAGGAGATTATTCTTCCACCTCTCAGCCAGGGAAGAGCTCATTACACAACAGGCGAATATCATTGCTGTTGCTTCTCCCCACTACCCTCCACCATAGAGTCCATATACAAAACACAACTGAGTTTTAAAAGCCAGGAGATTTTACTCTTGTGTGATTAGAAAGTAAAAGGTACTAGTACAGCTTTTTAGTGCTTCTAAAGGTTTCTGGAAGACCCCATTTTCAAGAGCTGTTTTTAACTTGTCCCAGATTCACCTGTAAATTTCTAGAAAGCACGCCCTGGGATAAGGGAAAACAAAATTTTTAACAAAAGACTGGAACTTTGGAGCAAGTACATTGTGGTTTTATTTTCTAATTCTTTCTTCAATTGCTAAATTGGATTTTGCCCTAACTATATACCTCTAATATCTTATCCTCACTATCTCCATGTGGATTTTCAATAACACTGATAGATTTGAATACAAAAACCGTATGGATGGCAACAGAATTAAATTCAGGAAATAGACATGAAACCTTATATGTTTAATAAGATAAATACAGATAATACAGTAATAGTTTGATTACATTTCTGTTAAACTGTAATTTTCATATGCACATTGAAAAGAAATTTCTAGCAGGCCTTGAAGTATTAAAAAATTGAAGCGTGCAAGAATATTTTTGTTTTAACAAAAAAAAAATTATAAGTTTAAAGGAAAGTTAAAGTTTATTTCAAAGTGCTTAGGTATTTGAAATTTAAAATCAGAATACTTTCCCTATAGTAAATAGTTAGTATTTGTGCACAACCATGTGAAACCCTGCTTAATTGAGGAAACCTGACATGAGATGAATTTTACTGATATTTTTATCTTGCTTTACAGGTATTTGACAGAATCCTATGGCAGTGGCCAAGATATTGATGATAGAATTGTAGAAGGTATTGAAGTTTCTTTCATTTAACTAAAGTTTCCGACATTTTTTTTTCAGAAATAGGACTCACAGCAAGTGAATAAAAGCTAGCATAAAAATACTATTAGACTTTTTTAATTTACAGGTAGTTGATCTTGATCCTTAGTTTTGAAACTTTTTTTTTAAATCTGTGATTTACTTTATTTTTATTTCTTATAGTATCATATGGTCATTTATCTAGAAGATGTTTGTGTGTGTTTGAATTGAGCTTTATACACATAATGTTTTCCAGGTGGTACCCAAAATGGAATTCTAAATTGCATAAAATCTGCAAGAACAAGATTGTTTTTTCTGTACTATCTTTTAGTACTAGGAAAATGTAATTCCTCCTCCTCACTATCAGGTTCTCAAAGGCAAATAAACCAGGGAAGTTCTTTTAAATTATGATTCTGGATCATTTTTTCTGCTATGTCATTTTCTGTCAGAAATCACATAATTCATAACAGCACTTTGACTGTATCTATCCTTACAGCAGACTCCCAAACAAGGTGAAGGGAGACAGTGTTGATCCTTCTCACCGAGGCTTTTTAATGTTGCATGTACTTCCTAACTGAACAGAAAACAACGTTTTGTGAAAATAGAAATATCTCAAAAACAAACAACTCTCAGCCCTTCTAATAATTCCTCATACATCAGTTTTAATCCTTTATAGCATAAAATAAATTTATTTGGAAATTTCTTGACTCTTTTTCTTTAAAAAAAAAATTTACTTTTGCTTTAAATTTTCCTGTTTTCACATTTGAACCACTTATTCAAGAGAAGTACTGCAGGCTTTAATCTCTTATTGCTGTAGGTCTGCTTAAACCAGTTCCTTAAAATCCACTGTGGCCTAAAGGAACTCAAAAAGTGGGCAAGAGTTGGATAATGCCTGATGCAAATTAATTGGTACTTGTAGGTATTCCTCAAAGAGTTTGGGCATTTTAATTTAGAACAGCATCTGATGCATGAATTCTGAAGGTTTTTAGGCATGATTTTAATGCTTGTGGCATAGGTATTACTAGAGGAACCTTCAGCCTAGCTGAAAATCCTTGTACAATTTAGTTTTATTCATAATCCTTTCTTTAAAACTTAATATTACATAAAATGCCTGAATAGTTATCAAAGATCTTACAAGAAGTCATATTTGCATTTTTACAAACTTTAATTGTTAAAAAATGAAAATACAGCCAAACCAAAAAAGTTAATTCACACGTCCTATTACCTGATGTATTATCACTCATATTTTATGCAAGCATTGATGTCATTCCATCATACTTTAATTTCTGTAGGAGCAGATATTTAATTGTGTGTCAGTGGAGTTTTAAATCTGAGTTTCTGCTCACTTAGTTTCCAGTACTTATTTTTAGCTAGAAGCCTTAAAATATCTTGCAGATATTTTTAGTGGTTTATTGTAAATGAATTGTGATTCAACTATTTTTCTTTGATCTTCAAAGCTAGTAAAATGAAGCCTTTCAGAGGCCTTCTATTTCATAACTAATAAGCAGTTCCAAACTGCTTAAACTCTGCAGGATGTTTGTGTGAGTGTGTCTATATATGTATATGAGAATTAGATTGCGTGCTGCTACTCCTTCTGTATAGGCTTTAATATGCAGAAAAGCAGCAGCCAGTAGATAAAAAAAATCAGTCAGTCACTTAATTGAACTAATTTGAAAGGGCAGTGTTAAGTGGTTTTTGAAATCAACACACTTTTCTAATATTATATTTATTAATTCCTGAATCATTCTAATACATTGCATGCATGACATTTAAGTGGCATTTTCATCTGTGGAATAAGTGGGTAGTTTAGATTTCGTGAATAATAAATAATTGGGAAGTGTCAAATTCTGTGTTGCCTCATGTAGTTTATGTATCAGTTATTTACCTACTTCCTGTAAGAAAACATCGCTGAATAATTTTTTGTATTTGTCTCTGAATTTCCTGCAGTACTGATTCAAGTACATTGCAGTGTTACAAGATACTTAAGTACTTAATTTTATGTTCCACCGCAATATATCCAGTATAATTTGCAAAATATATTATTCCTAATAGGTGATATTTTTCCTTTGATTTTCAAACCATATTTCAAATAAGTTCCATGATTAATTATAATATATTTGTTCTCTCTTTCTTTTTGGTAGTTTCTTGATTGAATTTTAACACTACAAAAATTGATTTTTTTTTAACAGCAAATCCCCTCTTAGAAGCTTTTGGAAATGCAAAGACTGTTCGCAACAACAATAGCAGTCGTTTTGGGAAATTTGTTGAAATTCACTTCAATGAAAAGGTACTGGAATTTTGTT
>VXBU01016903.1:1757336-1831097 GCA_013400315.1 Bombycilla garrulus
TTTGCCATGTAATGAAAACATTAGACTGGCAGAAGGCTGAACAGGCTTACTAGTCTTGCAGCAAATAGCCACTGTCCTACTTTACAGATTCGATTTGTATTGTGTCACCTTGAAAGGAAAAACAGAGCCCCACTGTACTGTCTCATTACTGGAAGGCAGTGGCAAGTCAGTAGGAAAACTGCTTCCACCCACAAAGGATTAAAAATGGGTCCCTGCATTGCACATGTGAATCTTCTCATATGGAGACTAACTCACTCACTGTTAGGTATTCATCCATTCCTTTAATGCTCAAGTGTGAGTTGTGTATGAGACACAAATGTATTTTGACTTCAAACAAATTACCGATTTTTTTAATGTATTTGTATGAAATGTTGGGACCTCACATGGTAATCTGTGTGTGACAGAAGTCAAAGAAATGGTTTTTTTTGATCAAAACACTATTCAACTGTGTATCTTAAGAAAAATTTTCTTTGTTCAGGTTTTGTTTGGGTGGCATATGTATGCACACATTCCACAATTAAATATGACTGTATGGTTGGTCAGTGTGCCCAAGTCAAAGACTCCTGTTGATGTTCTCTGGAGATTACATACATGTTTCTCATCTTTCTGATGAGGACAGACTAACTGCAAGAATTTGTTTCTTTTTCTGCAAACTTAAAGCTCATTATCTGGTCTTGAGCTTGCAGTCTTTTCCTAAGTTTTCCCCACTTGGTTTGTAATTTAACTTCAGAGCTTTTGCTAATAGTTTAGATAGTAAATAACTAAATTCCTTTCTATGTAGAGTGACTTTATCTGTTGGTCTGGTTTGTCTTAATAAAGTTATGGAAAGGATCCAAATTTTTACTTAAAATGATGGATTCATGATCTGTCCATCTACCCATCAACACATGGTGTTTCAGTTTAATTAATTCAGCTGAAGCAAATAGCCCTCTGAGTATCTTCAGAAACTGCTTCAGAGCTTGTTTCAGCTTTCCACTGCAAGATCAGCCTGTTTATTTGAGCCCTGTTTTTACAAGACATCACATCTCACTTTGTGGTCACCTTTTTAGGTCTGATTTCTCAAAGTGATATGAGTACAGACTGAGACCTCCTGAATAAGGGAACGACTGCATAACTGCAATCAAATTTGTCAGTCACTTAATCCTTCTTAGTTCCTGTAATGGCCATTAAGTTCAGGAATTTCCTTGCTATTAAGATTTTCCTAGGCACAGGGAATTTTATCATAGGACAGATAACAAATAGCTCTTAAAAATCTGTGTCAGAATTCTTCTCAATAAAGGAGTGCAAGTGTTGGAAATAAAATGTTGTGTCATAATTAATTTGCCTAAGACATTGTCCAAATATGAACTCTATAATTTTAACCCTTTTATTTTACAAGAGTCTCAGTGAAATGCAACTAAAGAAGGTTGTAATAGCACCATCATCTGAAAAGTGTAAGGATGGCTGTAGCAATGTTCTTTGCTGTAACTCCTGAGATTCTGCTACCAATTTCTGCTTTTGGGGTGAAGAAGGCCCTTATTTTAAGAAGAGTGTATATGTATACAATACATGAGCTGGGGAGAGAAGTAATGGTAAAGGAAATGTTGGGGTTTTTTTCTCTTGGTTTCTTTTTCTTTAGTTCTTTTTTTTTTTCCTAGGCTTAATAGATATTAGGTATAGGCAATGTGGTTTTTTTTCCTAGGCTTAATATGTATTAGGTATAGATAGCTTTTAATCTTCTTTGGAGCAGTTTCCATTGAGCGAGTCATGATCAGGCAAAAGAATATTGAAAACCTGAATCTCAAATAATGCAATAAATATTCAGATAATCATAAAAATATTTCTTTTTCCTAGAACTCGGTGGTTGGTGGATTTGTATCACACTACCTTCTGGAGAAATCTAGGATCTGTGTGCAAGGCAAAGAAGAGAGGAATTATCATATCTTTTACAGGCTTTGTGCTGGTGCTCCAGAAGACATTAGGGAAAAGCTATATCTAAGCTCTCCTGACAATTTTAGGGTGAGTATCAGAGTTACCATTTGTCATATCACCAAGCACTTTAATTCCCATTAAGGATTTTATTGCTTTACCATAAGTTAGTCTTTGAATTCTGAGTTCCTTGCATGTCAAAGGTCCACTCTGCATGTTAAATAAAAAAAAAAAAAAACAACATATTTTTTACTCTCCCTTTAAGTAGATTATCTTTAATTAAAAATCAAACAAACAAAATCTTAGGATAATTTTCATCATTGTAAGCTTGTAAATGAATATAAATATTCTAAAAGTTTATTACCCTTATTGCACTAAATTTTCATAGTAAAAAATTTCAAAGCTAAACATTCAAAACTAAATTTTCAAAGTATCGCTTTATGGGAATCTTTAAGGAAAAAAAAACTGAGAAAGATCAATTTTCCTCCTAAATTTGCATTTCTTTTGTCATGATGATTTTTTGTGTTCTTTATTCTCATTTCCTGCTTCAGTTTTCATCATAAAATGGTTCTGAATAAGTATGCTTGCATCACTTTTTTTTTTTACCACGTTTTGTTGACTGCATGTCCAGTTCAGAATTCACAGAAATGCCATCTTTCAAGCTTCTGATAATTGTGATATTATATAAGGCAGAGTTTGATGATTGATCAGTACTTTCCTATCAGTATATTTTTTTTTTACAAGAAAGATACTAATAAAAAAACTCAAACGCTAAAATTGGTTTAGAAAAGCTTATCCCTTAAGGAACCTTATGGCTTATCAAGTCAAAGTCCAAATTAGGACTGGAGTTCCAAGACTCAAGCCTGGTTTCTTTAAAGTACACTTTGTTGGAAATAGGACCATCTCAAATTATTTTTTTTTCTTTTTCAAAGAAGCAAAACATTATTAAAAGGTAAAGGATAACTTAATTCTCTTCACTTCTTGGGCTTGCTTCCCTTTGACTTAAGTGCTTGCTTCCCTTTGACTTAATCTTCTCCCCATTCATTTGGCCATCATGGCATAGGGACACATTGCTCTGGGCATATAAACCAAGACACTGCATTGGCTGCACCTGCCTGATGTGTCCTCTGGATTGCAGCAGCACTGATGGCCTTTACCTCTATATTAGTTCATCCTTCCCCTGCAGGTTCCCTGGGGAAGTGAGAATTTACTTGGCCAAGGATGATGCAAATAGCCCTGCAGTGCTGCAGGATTGTTACGCACCCATTCTCCAGCCCAACCCACATGAAAGCGTGCAGTCTGTGCAGTCCTGCATGCTCGTGGTTTGGGTTGCCCTGCAGAAGTTTTCAGAAATTCAAGGTGATGAGGAAACCCCGTGCTGAACCTTGTAGGTCTTTATGCCTTGGACTGAATCACATGGCTGTGAAAGTAAAGCTGCACAGTAAATCTGTACCTGGAGTAATTCTGTACCTGGAGAACAGTAGATGTGGATGAGAAGCTGAACTTATTTCACATCTAAATTTCAGGAAGAGGAGTCAGGTTGCCTTATGTTTGGGTCACTGAAGTTACTACAGTATGTTGTACTTCACTTAAAAAAAAAATCAAACAAACCATACAAACCAAAACCCAAGTAGAATGGTATTTAGATATACTGTATGATAACCTGAAATTGTGTTCTTTTAAAAATATATTTTCCCTAATTTAGTATTATATAAATTTACTCAAGGTTTTAGCTTTCAAATGAAAGCCATTATCTTGTGATTAAATGTCTTTTATGTAGGTTATCATTTAATACCATGCTTGTTCTCATTCTCAACCTGTCAGATGAGTTTCCACACTCTCTTTTGGAAAACTATGACCTTTTTCATTTCCAATCCCCAGTTTCTGGGATTGCGTTACTAATGCTGTAATACAGGGATATATTGTGTTTAAAATACACTGTGCTTTGCATTCTTATTGGCTGATGGAGAAAACTTCAATACTTTGTTAAACACCAAGCTAGCTTGAACAGTCATTTTGTTTTAATATTAAATTTTTTTAAAGCTTCCTTCTGCTGTTAGAAATGCTTTGAAGAATATTCTGGGGTTTTGGAATTCTGCTTGTAAATTTTAATCAGAGAGTAGAATTGTCTGTGTTCACCTATTAGAAAACATCTTTATTCAATCAAAGAGTAAAGAATCAGTTCACTTCCTTCAGACAAAGGGCTCTGTCCAAGCTTTTGGAAAGAGTTCTTACATTCAGATGAATAAACCAGAAAGAAAAAGCTGGTGATGCCATTTTGCTGAAAGCAACAGTAATTATTTAAATCTAAATTCAGTCTGATTTACTGAACAGTAAATCTGAGATTACTGTACGACATGAGGTGGCTATCCAAAGCCAGGTTCTAAATAAGCCTTCTGCTTAGGCCATGCTATAAGCTTTAAATATTCTTCAGGCTTTTTAATGTACTATGTCTTCTACTACCTATAGAAGTATTTGGTGAGGAAAAATTAGTAGTCTCATATTACACGTAGGCCAGAAAATTAATTCTTTTGCTTCCTAATTTGGGTTGTCTTTTCTCTAATCCTGTACTCCTTGAATAGTTTAATAGAACCAAAAAGTAAGAAAATATTGTGTGATTTAATGAATATCCCATTGTGTCAAAATGTATTTTTGTGGTCAAAATAAACAAATTTTCAATAGAAGTTTGGTACTGTTGCAATTCTTTAATTTTATAGATGTAAATAAACGCATTTATTTACATCTATATGAATGAATGAGTTATGAGCATTTCTCCTGGTGTTTGTATCAAATGGTTAAATCAAGTCATGTAGGGCAAGGCTTAAATAAAAGCATACATTTTCCTTACTTCTGTCTTTAAATATGCATTTCCACTTTTTTATTGTTGCAGTATTTAAATCGAGGCTGTACCAGATTCTTCGCTAATAAAGAAACAGACAAGCAGATTTTGCAAAATCGCAAGAGTCCTGAGGTATGTTTTTATCTTCAGTTAGTTTATATTGTTGAGTAATGGAGATAGAGTTGAAAGTGATTACAGTTTTACAGTGTGGAATGAAATGTTCATTTTACACATCTTTATCAGTCTAAGAGGGTACTCTCAAAGCTGCTGTATTCAGAACTCTGCTTTGGAGTTCACTCCTAGAAATACATTTTACCATGCATCATAAAATCCCAAATGGAACCGTGTATATAAAATGGTTTCCTCTTCATTCTTATAATAATGTAGCACTTAATGATGCAGCTTGTCTTCTGTGGAAAACAAAAATCTAATACTTCTTTTTTTTGTAATTTTCTTTTTAAAATCTTAACTACCAGCAGGAATAAACTAGAAGCAATGTTTTTTCTGGAGCCATTTTTACTACCTGGAGTTTTGAAATGATGCTCCAAACTGTTCTATAAATCAGTAGTGCAACCTCACTTCTAGCCATGACTATATTCTTCTCCTCAGTGCACTTCAGGGGTTTTTGTTTTCCCCTTGCTCTTAACTACTACTTATGCCAGAGTATGGCATTTTCTGGATGAAAGTCCGAAGTTTCAAAATATTTATATCTTCTTGCTCCATCTCTGTTGACATTTTTTAGAACTGGAATTACCAGAATTTGTAGCACTTAAACCTTTGAGCTGTTCACATGAGGATACTAAAGAATTTGTTCTGAATTAATAGTGTATATGAATTGGAAGTTGTTAAAACACTTAATTAAACTTCTACTCTGTTCTCTAATAAAATTTTCATCTACTCATACTTAAAGTATGAAATTCACATTTGTGTAGCTGGAAGATATTTCAATTATTAATCAAATCCATATTTATGATTCAGTAGCAGGGTAAGCTGCATATATATCTGACAAAAATACAAAAATAACTTTACTCAAGAGCCTCTTTCCACCAAGTGGCCAAGCCATCTCTTTCATAACTTGGTCTTGAAGCTTGTGCTCAACTATGAGAGATTGTGCAGATAGTTCCTTTGCTCAAGTCAACATTGTCAAGTCTGCCCCTGGATTTCTAGAGGTTGTATGATTGTAACACCGAGCATGTAGTTCTGACTTCTGTTGTTAAATGTAGGCTATTTTCTATAATCGGGTATGGTGGAGAGTCAGATACAAAAATACGTACTTGACATCACTGCGAGGCAAAAAGGTGGTAGATATTTCATTCTTGTCAAGTACATAGGCTAGCATTGGAGAATTTTGCCCAGTTTATCCAATCTGCCTTTCATAAAGAATTGTAGTGAGTAGGCATAGAGTATCAACATTCACTTATTTTTGCTACTGGAAGATGAACCTGTGCAATCTTCTGTTATTGATGTGATTTACAGGTGAGTGTTATCATAAAACTTGTCCTCTGATGGACTTGAAATGAGAAGATTTTATTTGAAATGAGTGTTTGTCTAAATTAAAACATTCAGAGAACAGTTATGAAAATATATCTAAGACATGAAGCAGCAGAACATATGATACCATAATACTTACATGTAACTGCCATATCCGTTTGAAGGCTCAATAAAGGATTGAAGTTGAATGATATTTAAAGCTAGTATGGCTGTTTAAACAGGAAATATATTGCCTTGTTCAGGTTTTTAAATTGGAAATTTAGTATTTGCTCTGTCATTTTATAAAAAATATTAAGACTGTTTATTTGAATAAAAGTAGCTGGAATAGTCAATTAATACTTCAATTATTTTTGTGTTTTCCTTATCAGGAAGATGAGGTGATCATTTTACATAATTAACATGTAGTTTAATGTTATTGATGTGCCTACATGTTGTGTGAAGTGAATTTTTCAGATGCATGTGGTGTTTTGTTTTGATAAAAATCATGTTAGCTTATTTGACATTAACAAGGTTTTAATTTAGTCAATTATTCTTTTTAATTAAAAACATTTAAAAGTACATGTAAAAACATAGCTCAGTCTGTGCATGTTCATGTAGTTTCTTGATTGCATGCAGATGTGTTACTTTCTACTATTTAAACTGGTTTATAGCTGAAATAGCTTTCAATGTATTTAAATTAGAAAAATCAGCAAAATGTTAAATTAGTATTTCAGAACATAGCTACTATTCTTCTAACCCACAGACCACTTCAAACAGCTTTTCTGTTTCTTAATTACCAGCAAAAGCTAACTAGTACATTTCTCTAAATTAGTCTGTCTAGAATAGGGATAACTCTCCTTGTTCTGATTTGTCCTGTACTCCTGTCCTTCTGTCATCCTATTGCAAGGACCTCCATCTTCTTTCAGCTGCTTGGGGCCAGAAGGACTCCTCTGTATTGAGTGCTCCAATAGCCCCCTTAGCCAAAGTCTTCCTTCCCCCTGCTCACTGTGTACTATTCCTCTGTCCTTAGCAGTCACATTCTCTCTAGCTTCTGCTTTCTGAAGACAGTTTGAAGTTTGCTTTGAAATTTAAGTTTGAAGCTCATGCTTCCAAGTATCAACAATTTTAAATAAATTAAGGTTCTTGCAAAGCCTATATGGTATGAAGAACTCGAATCTATACTTAGTTTGGCATGCTTTTGTTTGCTTTTTGTTATGACTTATTCTTGACTGGAAATATTTGCATACATTTACTTTAGAGCACTTACACAGAATTTTTGTTTTTTTCTTGTTTTATAGTATCTTAAAGAAGGTTCCTTGAAGGATCCACTGTTGGATGATCATGGAGATTTCAACAGAATGTGCACAGCAATGAAAAAGATTGGACTGGATGATGAAGAAAAACTTGACCTTTTTAGAGTAGTGGCTGGTGTCCTTCACCTTGGAAATATCGATTTTGAGGAAGCTGGCAGTACTTCAGGTTAGATGAAATATAAACTGTTTTTTGTAAAAATACTGAAAATGCCTCTTGATTTGAGAGATTTCCTTTGCACATGAATTACTGCTTTTGAAAGCTTCTTTGTGTTCATGTGTAATTCAATCTTAATTCACCTCATTTTGAAGTCAAGTTTACCTTTTTTTTGAAGTTGTACTTCTTTTTGTGCTCTGAAAGCAAATAGGCTTGCACTGAAATTGTTTAAGAACTTGTTCAGTGAAAAGATTGATATAAAGAAGTAATTTTGTGTCTTAAAACAATACTTGTATTTTAACTATAGCTTTGAAGTCCAACTTCTCTCTAATGTCACAAAAATATCTTGAATTTAGAAATTAGCAACTCCATCTGTAGGGAAAGGCATTATGTCCTTTGGCTTCTAAAAATAACATCAGTATTTTGAGAAGTGAAGAAAAAAAAGTTACAGCAAAAACTTATGTAAATACAACTTTCTAATTTTAAGACGGTCACAAGATGAAGTAGTACAAGTGTAGTTGGGACTTAATTGCAGAATGTGCATGAAGGTTGATGAAGAAGAATTAATGATTTGGGAATTGTCCTTATTACCTTACTAGTGAAATCAGCCTCTCTAATTTGAGAACTGTTGTCCATGTATTCCTGAAGGACTGATTCCTCTGGGTCTAGATGTACTACAAATACAATTCTAGTAGAAAACTTAAGTATGTAGGTCTATCTTGAGTTGCAAGACAGAGTGAAATTGGTTCCTCCTGGTCCTATTTCAAGTATGTATGGCTGTTGGTGGAGCTGTTTGGAAGAGCAGACTAAAGAACATTTTAAAAGGTGTTCCAAATGATGAATTAAATGAGTGCTAAACTTACAGGTTCACTAGCTCCTGACCCCAAGTACAGAATCAACAGAAAATATTCTGTTCAAAAGAGATCATGGGTGGACTCTAGTCCCATGTGTCAAATCAGGACCAGTGCTGATTCCTCCCCAGTGTCAGTTCATGCTGTTGCCATCTTCATGAAGGTGACTGAAATGAACATGATTAATTAGAATGAATCTGGGAAGGTGCAGATGTAGAGATGGGTAGTGGATTCATGCAGCTCAAAACATTAAGCTTCTCAGAGAGCTTCCCTGTTTGGGCCTTTTGTGAGTTGTGACTTAGGCGTTGACAAGGTGGAAGAGTGAAAGAGGCAGAAATGTAAGTTTCAGGAGGAAATGAACAAGAAGAGTGGGAACTACAGATTGTAAGGAAAGTCAGGGTTTAGAGAAGGGAATGTCACCAGAGAACTTATGTCCTCTAAATACTGAAATTCAGACCCATTTTTTTTCTGGAATAAATTATTGAACTTCTAAAATGTAAATGAATGTATTGAACTTCTAAATTACAAATACTTATTTTGTTCTTCCTTCACCTTGTGTGTCTTCACACAGGGTGTGCATTTGCATTGCTCCAGGCAGGCTCTTACCAGAGACCCTCTAAAATTCTGGTGCTGCTCTGCTGCAAGCAACAGGAAATACATGTAAATAAGTGCTAGATTTTACTAAAGTGGATGTTGTTCAGTTGGAGATCTCTGCTGGCCGAGCCCTGGTGCTAGGCAGGTGGAGAGCAGCAGAGAGTGCTTGTACAGAACCTTATCTCAAAAATCCAAGTGCCATGAGTCTGCCCTAGCAGGCACTTGTGCTGCATAGCAAGGGAGCCTGGAGTTAGGTTGTGAGGATTAGCACTTTTGCCTTTTGGAATAGTTCTTCCCTACAAGCAGGATGGCTTTTGAACAGCTGGGACAGCGTTCTAGAAATACGGAATTCCATGCGTAGTTTTTGGGTGGGGTATTATTTTTGTGGTTATGTTAAGGGGGCTCCTTAGGTTCTGAGAAGAGACTCTTGGCTCTGAGCTGCTACGAGGCGATTTCCAGAGGCTCAGTACATCCCTCAGGGCTGCTGCTGACGCTGTGTCCCCGCAGGGGGCTGCACGCCGCGCGCGCGGAGCCAGGCGGCGCTGGAGCGCTGCGCGGCGCTGCTGGGCCTGGACGAGGACGATCTGCGCGGGAGCCTCACCTCGCGCGTCATGCTGACCACGGCAGGGGGCGCCAAGGGCACGGTCATCAAGTGAGTGACGGACGGGGCCGGGACGGGGCCGGGACGGGGCCGGGACGGGGCCGGGACGGGGCCGGGACGGGGCCGGGACGGGGCCGGGCTGCCCGCGCTGGGGGGGCTCCGCGCTGCCTCTTCTCACCCACCGGCGCGATAAGTCCAAGCTCCACTCAGCCATCTGAAGGGGCAATCTGAGGTGCGCTATCTAAAGTGCTTCTTTTACCAAGTATAAGTCCAGCCCCACGGTCGTACAGAAATGAGGGTGCTGAAGGCTAGCAGGCTTGCAGTGCTAGGCATTTAGAATAACTAACTCCCGTGTTGTATAAAATCTCTCGTGTGTCAGTGAGTACGCTGTGTGGCCAAAGAAAGTATAGCAGTCAGCCAGTTAAATCCACAGCCTGCTCAGCAAATTTGATATGCTAGAAGATTTATCAGATACACTCCATCAAGGAATGCTAATGTGCTACCTAAAATCTTTCAGAAGACACTTGAATCTTTGTCATGAGGGCTGCACTGTGCTCCCCTGAGTGCTGCCCATTAATAATTAGGGCTGGGATGTTTTCATCAGAGGGTAGTATATCCACCCTTCTTAATGTCTCAGTGATCAATGTCCTTCTGTTTCTCGTATTTAATTCTTCTGAAATCAAGTTTCAACTTTAAAAACACCCTTGAATGGTAATCCAGAAATGTGTAGCTTTTTTGCCGTTTCGTTGTTTTTGTGGTTTTTGTTGTTTTTTTGTTTTTTTTCCCTGAAGCTATTAACAAGGTAACTTCCTTCCTAAGATAGCAATTTCTTTCTGTATGCCACATGGAGAAGGAATAATGGCAAAGAACACATATATATATGGTACCAGTGATAACATTTCAAACCTATGAAATTTATCACTCTTGCAAATTGAGTTTTATGAAAATGATAATACATTTACCTTTTGTTTATGACAAACCTCTAGCTTCCACCACAAATTTTCTCTTGCTGAGATCGATCCTAGCATACAAGCTGTCAGGGATGCTAGCTAAGATGCCTGCAACTGAATTGTGTGTTTTAACATTTGGTTTTCTATGTTGAGTATTTTCTGGAGTTCAAGGAAATATCACATCAAAAAAACTGAACTTGGACTAAGCAGTTTTGAGCACATTAAAAGTAATTCTCAGTGTTCAGCTAAATGTATCAATCTTTTAATTAGGAAGCTAATGAACATTCGTTCACTCCTTGGAAGAATACATGTGTGCTTTTTATTGACTTCTGGAAACAATCAGATTGTTTTAATGAATTGGAAATACTTTATTCACGTTACACCAGAAGTTTAATATATGAAACTCATCATTATCTGTATTAATGGGGTTTATTTAAATTCCTTGCATTCAGATAAAAGCTCAAGATCTAGACCCCTTAATTGTGTATTCAGTAGTTCATTTCTGGAGAGTAAATTCTTCTCTGCCTGCCCAGTGTAAATTCCTCCTCACTCTCTCCCACCAGTTACTAGAAATTGGAGACTTGGAGTCGTTGTCATCTTGCTGCCTTATCGGATGATATGGAGTGTTAAAAGTAATTTTTTCACTTCATTACAAGCTTAATGTGTAGGAAGATGTCAATTTTGCAGGAAAAAGTGTCTCCAGTGGAAAATATTGACCAGTTTTTACTATTCCTCTTTTCCAGACCATGTCTAAATTGACAGAAAAATCTGATATATTCATCCAGGAGAAGCTTTATCAGTATTGTGGATAACATTAGAGTAGAAAATTACTTATTGTACAGTACAGATGGCACTCATAATAATACATGGCAATATGAACACTGCAGGTTTTCAAAGCTGATAACATTTTTTACTTAATTCAGGTTGGGATGCACAGTAATTGCTGATCATTCTCTGTTGACTCACTGCTTACCTGCTTATCCTCCATCTTGCATTTGTATTTTTTTAATTCTCCTCAGTTTACCACCACCCACTTTCCGTTAATGAAATATATATTGTGAATTTTACATTATGATTCTTTTGAAAATAATCTTGTGTGCTAATATTGTTACCAAGACTTTCTGCTTTCTTAATTCAGTATTATTAGAGCCCATTTTTTCAGAATACTCTTAATTTTGTATTCCTTTTAAGTGAAAGTGTTAAATAGAAGCAGAAGGGCTTTGAACAAATTGTATCCATGTCAGATTCAGATGGCACCCCACTGGAAATGCTCTCAATGAACTGCTGATTCAGCCTCTGAGAGCAGATTCATTTTGGCTGTTGTACATGTAACACATACATAAGGCTTGTCTGTATATTTTCCTTTTGAGACTGTTTGGTGGCATATATCAAGCTACCATCATTATGAGGCACACCATGTAATCACTTCTCAAGTGACACTGTCAAAGAAGGTTTCTTAATTTTTGTTACAGCTTTGAGTTTACTTTGGATTAAAACTGTAAGGATTTTCTGATCAGCATATTTATCCTGATAAGCCTGGAGCGTTACTTGCACTGTGCAGTTTTCAAAAGTCTGCAAACACAAGGAGCTATGTTTTTTCCCGTGTTCTATTTTGGAGATGTCACAAATAAGTTCAGCAGAGTCCTTACAACATCTCAGTAATTAATGCATTAAGCCTCTTTTGCTAGCATTTTGTAAATTTGTGCATCTAAAAGCAAACACGCTCTACTAAATACACCAATATCATCTTCTCACGTGGCTTACTGCATGTACAAGGAAAGTGGATTGGACTATTTTAGATTTTTTTTAAATAGACACCATTTTTTCTATGGTAGTGTAGTTTAGAAACTACTTGACTGCTATCAGTATTAGAGTTTTGACAAGTACATTGTTTTTTCTTTTTGTTCCAGCAACAGAAAGAGCTGGTCATTTTTCTCTCTTTCTTAGGGACCTTTTGTGTGCATGTAGATCATGTGAGTCCTAATAGGTCACGGTGAATAAATAGCTCTGCTGAAATCACTGTGCTCAGAGCATAACAAAGGCTTTGTTTTGCTGGGCACGGTGGAGCCAACAAGGAACAGTAGGAGGGTGATGCTAAATGCAGCCTCGCTGAATTTTATTAAATACTCGTGCAGTGAACTGCCTGGGGGACTTGACAGCTGCAGTAGTTCTATCTGTCCTTGTCTCCCAAAATCCCATAATAATTACCTTGTTGGATGATGTTTTTGCCATTCACGTGAAGTGTGTTTACAGAGAAAAATAATTTGTTAGGATTACAAATCTGGTGCTTCTCTTAGACTGTAAATGTGCTACTGTGCTTCTCTCTGGGTCAGTTTCTTCCTTTCCAAGAAGATTTTCACAGAGGACTCCATCATCACAAACTAAATTATTTTACAGGGAAAAAAAAATTAATTTGGATCATTCTAGGCCTTCCAGCTTCTTTTGCAGTACGTTTTCTACCAAAATGCCTTTTTTTTTTTAGTAATGCAACTGAAGCATACATTGAAAAAGCTTTTTAAAAAAATACTTTTCTACATTATTTTGAACTTTAGCTTTTATCAAATGACCAATGTGCTGCTTATATTTTTTAATTGTGTGGAATATTTAATTAGGTAGGGCTACTCTATTTATGAACCAGTAGCCATATTGGATGACAGTAATTGATGGATATCACTTCACATGCTCTCTCCCTCAGGTGTTGTCAATCATGGGCAAATTATACATGATTTTGATTAAAGTTAATTTGTTCTGGAATATGTTTGGGAACTGCATGGAGTTCCCAAACTAAATGTCATCCCATTTCCCAAACTACCCCATCCACACTTTCCCCTAGGCCTCAAACTCTAGGTCAATGGAAACTTTGCTGAAGAATTTGGCATGAAGACCAACAAGGTCTTATTTTTTTTTTTGCAGCCTTACCAAAGTGCTTGGAATTTGACAATTTTTTTCTCTATTCCATTCAAGTTACTGATAAATGGAGGAGAGGGAAAGAAAGTGAAATGGAGGAAGGAGAATTTACCTTTTCCTGTTCAGGCAAGAAACAAGAGAAAGAAAGATATTAATTTGTCTTTGTGCGGAACAAAGAGAGGAAGAGCTGGAGGGAAAATAAGTTTCTGAGAAGAAAGCTACTTGTTCTGAACGCCAGTTCTGTGATAGCGCTCTTGTGTATTTATTGTCTCAGGGCATTTTTAGCATTATTTCGTGATTCTGGACTTTCAATTGTGCAGGGTTACCTTTTCTTTCCGTGTGTGTTTGCTGCATATTATGAAATTTAACAACAAGGGTTTGTGCAGTCTTTAGAATTGTACTTAATAGTGGCAGAATTTGCTATTTTGGAAACTAGGACCATTCTGTAAATACATGCTCTTGCTGTACAACTATTTGCCTGTTGTTTAAAAAAGTGAAAAACATGAATGATTTTAATGTATTGTATTATATAATAGGTCTGCAGCTGACAGGAATTAGTATTCTGATCTCTTAAACGTATCAGAACAGAATGCAAAGGTACCTTCCTTCTATTTATAAGCTGAGATTTCTGTCAGTACTCATTACTTTAAGATAAGATAGATACTTAGTGGAAGACAAGATTGTGCCTTAAAGCTAATTACTATCAAATGTAATGTAGCTGCAAGTGTCCTTTGGGAATGGAGATTTTGGTTCTGTGCCTTACCAGTCACAGCAGAAAGTGATCTCCATCACTCTCATGATTCTGCATGAAAAGTATTATCCTTTATCCCATAAGGAATAAAAAAATAGTAGTTGTTTGTTAGTTTAGTGCTTATGAATTCTGGGAAGTGAAGGAAATTATGCAGTGTGGATAAGCTATTGTTGTGGTTTAACTCCAGCTGGCACCTCAGCCCCTCATAGCCCCTTGCTTACTCCCTGCCAGTGGGATGGGGAAGAGTAAGAATGACAAAACACATGGGTTGAGATAAAGACTGTTTAACAGGTAAAACAAAAGCTGCATGTTCGAGCCAAACAAAACCAGGAATGCATTCTCCACTTCCTGTTGGGAGGTCAGTGTTCAGCTCCCCAGGACAGCAGAGCTTCTTCAAGTGTAGTGATTACTTGAGAAGACAAAATTTCAAACTCATAGCATCATTCCCCTTTCCTTCTTCTTCCTTCAGTTTTTATTGCTGGGCATGATGCCATATGATAGGGAATGTCCAGTTGGGGTCAGCTGTCCCAGCTGTGTCCTCTCTTAGCTTCTTGTTCACCCTCAGATTGCTCACAGGTATGATGAGCGAGGAGCAAAAAATATGTCAGAGCAAAAACTACACTATAGGCTTTATTCTAATAAAACAAGTCATAAATAAATAGTTGAAATATTTTTTGTAGATGGTGGTGTATATAATTTTAAATATCTGTCTCTGGAAATTGTCTATAGTTTCTAATTATGTAATAAACAGTTGTGAAAGCATCTGAATCTCATTTCTACTGGTGATAGCAAAACATTATTCTTTTTTTACAAGTAATATAGTCTAACTTGGCTAGATTGTTTCCTACCTTGGCATAGAGATCAGGGTTTTTTTCCTAGGTCCTACTTTATGGTATTGGAAAGGCTGTTTTTAAGTTTAAAGTCTAATCCCAGCATTGCACAGTAAGGAATTCTGAAAAATAAGATCTGTATCTTTTTTTTTTAGGGTACCCTTGAAAGTGGAACAAGCAAACAATGCTCGTGATGCGTTGGCTAAAACCGTGTATAGTCATCTGTTTGATCATGTAGTGAAAAGGGTAAACCAGTGTTTTCCATTTGAAACTTCTTCTTTCTTCATTGGAGTTCTAGATATAGCTGGTTTTGGTAAGTATACTTAAAACAATTTCTAGTAATCGCTTTTTCACATCAAATATTCAATAAGAAATTCTCGTCATTAAGAGTGGGAGGGTCTCCTTTTTGGTGATGATCGTTCTTGTAAAGCTTTTGCTGTCTTTGGCTCACCAATATTCAAAACAGGGCATGTTTGGTGATGTGCTCTAGTCCTGCCAAGGTTTTCTGGTCTTTTGAGCTTTGATATCCTGTGCCAGACTGTTGTATCATAGATGCACGAGGATGTATTGGTACAATTTCACTGTATGGTAGCATCTTGCTTTGATTTGCTGCCAACTGTCATCTGTCTTAGAAATATCATCTGCTGCAGTATTTTTAGATGCCTTGTGTATGTACAACTTGGAAATCTGTAAAAGATTTCATTTTGCTGAAAGAAGTCGCTATGGATCTGAACATATCATTAAATATTAACACTGTGAAGCTTCTCTTATTTGCTGTTTAATATAAACACATGGAACATTGTTTTATCATAAAAGTTTAACTTCTGTCTTTCAGAGTACTTTGAACACAACAGTTTTGAACAATTCTGCATAAACTACTGTAATGAAAAACTGCAGCAATTTTTCAATGAAAGAATTCTGAAAGAGGTATGATATATTTAATGTTGTATTTGAGGATTTGGTTTTTTTACTGGTATATTTGAGGGTATTTTTTTTTTCTGAAGAGATACTTAAAGTAGCACTGCTTCTCATAAGATTACACATTATGTTTAAATAAAAAACTAATTGGCAAACTGTGTCCATATTATGTGACATCTGATTGTGTCAGAACAGAATGTGAATTTTTGAAAACCAGCAGTGAGGTATCCAGAGATTGGATAATGGCTAATACCTAATGGAAATATTTAATTGAACAGGCTTATCATTAAGGTGTTAAAGTTGGAATATATTAAGCTGTGTAAGGAAATTCTCAGAAGTGTTTTGATTCATGCTATATTTTTTAAATTACTTCATGTTTATTAGAAAAAATAAAAATTTTCTTTGCCAGTTAAAAAAAGAGTGGTGTTTTCTCTTTTCAATTACTTTTCTTTGTAACTTTAGGAACAAGAACTTTACCAGAAAGAAGGCCTGGGGGTTAATGAAGTTCGCTATGTAGATAATCAGGACTGTATAGGTATGTACTTCTTGAATGTCAAGCTTTTTGTTACTGTCATGGGGAAAAAGCTTCCAGCAGAAGAGACAAAATATGCATAGCACTGGTAATTATATGGTTTTATATATAGCCTCATTCAATTCACAATCTTTAGCGTTCATAGGCATTGCTGCAGTACAAGCATCATTAGCATTTTCATCCTTTCCACAGGAAAAAGTTTGTAGTAAAAATTCCTCTTTCAAGAATGGTTTCACAGAAAATAGAAAAAAGTTGCAAAACTGTGAGTTTGTGTCTAATAGTTTCAAGAGCATGAATTTCTGTGTCAGCTTTCCAGGGCTTTGGTGTATGTATGTGAGAGGTCAAGGCAATGCAATTGTTAAAAGTTGTGAAACCACCACTGTATGCTCAAGTCTGTTCTGCCTTTCCTAAAACAAATTTCTGCTTCTCAGTGGATCACGTTATCAAATGGAAATATGAACCTTTTAGTTTTGACATGTGGTGAAATGTGGATGAAAAGCTTAAAAATCTCCCCCAGCAGCTGAAGCAGTCATTGCTTAAAGAGCTACAATCATACTGTGAGAAGACTTAGGCACCTTTTGGACTCATTTCAGCTGGAGACCAGGAGTTAAAATCAAGCCATCATTTCCTGATCTTTTTCTCTCATGTTTCACAAGAGTTAGGACTTCTAGATTTGATGGCTATCATATCCATACCAGTTAAGATATATAGAATTGATTTGCTGTGACTTCCTGTATTTTGTTTAATGGCTTTCCATAGGTACTTTTATAGAAAATCAGATCAGCAGCATTTAGATGTGTAATGTTCAGTGGTGATATGAGTTGATATATTCAGTTTTCGTAAATATATGTTTTTTTATTAATAGATTTGATTGAAGCAAAATTAGTAGGTGTACTGGATATTTTGGATGAAGAAAATCGTCTTCCCCAACCAAGTGATCAGCATTTTACTTCAGCTGTGCATCAAAAACACAAGGACCATTTCAGGCTCTCGGTATTTTTTATTTTTTTATCTGTCTTGTTTTAATGAAACAGTTCTTGGAACAGTTGATAGTAGTACTTCAATTTAATGAAAATCTTTCATAAGGAAAAGGCATCATTGATGCCTTGGGTTTTAGGTGTTATGCTTTTCAGATTCTCTACTGCTAGTATGTAACTCTGAAACTTCACATTAGGTATTAGTAAGTTAGCTCCACAGGGCAGTTAGACAAAACAATCCCTTCTCAGCTAGGGAATCAAGGACAATCGTTACCCAAAAAGCATAAACAAAGATGAAGAGAAGAGGGCAAGCCAGAGGGGTTGAGACTTCATAACCTGGAGTTGTAATTGGACAATTGAACCCAATATGTAGATGAACCAAAACTTACAGAAGTGTGGTAACTTTTGACCAAGATCCATCTTGGATTCTACCTGGCTTAGCCCTGGCTGGGCTCTTGGGCCCTGGCCAAGGTGTATCCTTTTAAGGCCTTTCAGTAAATACCTATTTTATTCCTTTTGCTGTGTCTAGTCTCTGTTCCAGGTCAGCCTTTCCAGGCATCAATACCACCCAGTCTGCACAGTCTGTACCTCTTTGTTAAGGACAAGTTTGGTTATTAAATTTGATCAAAAGTTCATTGAAGGATTCAAGCAATTCTAGTATCCTGCTGAAACTAAAACCGTATTCTTCACTTACATTTGAAGTTTATTAACATGTAAATCATGAAAAGGAAGTAAAAACACATTTTAATTTATATTGTTTCATATCAGATGAGTTATATTGTTCTTATTTTCAAAAATAATTTGCTTTGGAGAACATTTGACTCATGTCTGGTTCTAGCTAGCACTTCAGAGATGAAAATAGGAATCATACTAGGAAAATGTTTTTGTTGTTTATTTTTTAACATATAGCACTGTGTGGAAGATTAAGGCAAATTTTTGCAATTTGTATCCATTAATTGTGTTGAAATTAAAAAACTGCTGAAAAAATGCAAGCAAAGGAAGCCGTCCTTTATCATCCATTTACTAAAATTGTCATCCATTTACCTTGTGTTAAGTTTCCAGTTAATCCTGCTTACCTGAATTGCTGTGCAATGGAACATTCTGGTGGTATGTGTATGATCAGCTTGGTGTTTGCCTGTTAAGATATACCATGTAAAGCCATATCTTAAACGCTTTTCTGTCTAGTCCTATTCATATAACAAGGCTATTCATAAGCTGTCAGATGAATGATACAGAAAGTGTTGATTAAAGGCAAAACCAAAATCAACTGAGTGGTATTAGCAATCCTGGTGATTTGTATTTTGAATGCAATGTGTTTAAGAGTGTGGAAGAGTCTGAAATCAGGTTTTTAGAATATCATGATTTGGACAGGAATGGTAATGATCAGCACAATTGTACTTACAGGAAATGTGATTTTTACCACTTAGTGTTCCTGGCAGATTATGGTGATGTTCTAAGAATAAACGTTTTCTTAGTGTCCATTGCAATACTTCTTTGTAATTCAACTTCTTAATTCCAGATTCCTAGAAAGTCTAAGTTGGCCGTTCACAGAAATATCAGAGATGATGAAGGCTTTATTATCCGACACTTTGCAGGAGCAGTATGCTACGAGACGGTAATTTCACCTATGGAACACAATGTTTATTGTATTTTGTTGATCATTTATATTTTTTCAGTGCATATAGCTTAAATGACAGAATTTCCTGTGAAGAGAAGTTCAAACTTTGATAAGTCTTAACTTTGAAACTAATTTTTGGAATATTTGACAGAATTGACAGTTTCTTTCAACTTTTCAAGTTACAGTCTGTTTTAATGACGTATGTTTTGTGTAAAAGTTTGTTTCAAATCTATAGGTAATGGTGTCAATATTAAATATATTGATTCACAATCTACTGCAAATCTTGCATCGAAAGATGTTTACATCCTGGAGAGAAGAATGAGCTGTGTGATATAAAAGTATTGTCAGTGAAGTGTACCTTTTTGGAAGCATGATTATCCTTGTATGCAGTCCCTGTAATACTTTGTGTTTTCCATTTCTACTGGCAATGGACTCATTAGTGTAAAAATACAAAATACCTGAAATTGCTACCCTCAAAATACATTCCAGATTCTTGTGCATGTATGACTATTACTTATTGTAAAACAACAGTGTAAGACCTGAAGCCAGCACCTAGACCCTCAATTTTCAAAAACAAAAGTTTAAGATAGAATAAAGATTCATAATGCTTTTTTGTTCCGTATAACTCCAGCATGTGTGAAGGGCGCTACTTGCAAAGAGGTTTTTTTTTTAATCAGTTGAAAAAATATACTTGAAGAATTTGTCTTTATGTACTTCAAAGTACTCCAAGAATAATAATGATTGCTGTGCTGTTTTGCAATAGATGCATTCTGTGAGTCATTTTAAAAATGAGGAAATTGAAACCTCTATGTTACCTATGTGATTTTTTTGAGGTTGCTTAGAGTAGATACCAAAATAATAAATTGAAATTCCAATAAAATTGGAGCCAATTTTTATTTGTTCCAGGTGCTCTATTTTTAACCATGTACCTCATTATGATACACTAATAATGCCTTAGAGTGTCTTCAGGAACAGAGGAGACAGATTTGATCACATAAACTTTGCTGTCAGTGTTTATCAGATGTGAGCTCTAGAAACTGTTAATATGCTACTTTTGACAGTTCTCACAGTCTGATTTGTAGTGAGGACACTTATTTGACTGCATTCATATTCCTGTCTTGTGTCTTCATGGCCCAAGGAAACTTTGGAGGCCTGTGTTTGTCCTTTGATTCTTATCACCCTTTTATACGATATCTGGCAAATTGGCATTTTCTTCAAAGTAGTCTTTGCCTCTTCTGTTCATTAATATCAAAGTCTCTTCTAAGTTGCACCAAAAACTATTGTGGATTTTGTTAATGTGAAATTTGATACTAATGTATTGATCTCTGAGTTTCAATGTAATGTATTGTTCTTCTCAAAGTTAGGGATCCAGTTCAAATAAACCAGAGATATAAAGTTTGTAGGAAGGGACAATATGTTTTATTAAATTGAGTGTTCATAAATAGTCATAGTACTACTAAAATAACCTGGTTTTATTT
Source organism: Bombycilla garrulus (assembly GCA_013400315.1). Classification (NCBI taxonomy): domain Eukaryota; kingdom Metazoa; phylum Chordata; class Aves; order Passeriformes; family Bombycillidae; genus Bombycilla; species Bombycilla garrulus. The sequence continues at coordinate 1,778,028 of VXBU01016903.1, forward strand.
CATTTTCCAAACTGCATAGATGTACCAATTAAAGTGTGAACATTAATTCCCATTTCACGATAGATCTTAAGTGCCATTACATGCAGTGAAGAATTAAGCTTCTCAGAACTCCCAGGTAATGGTGATGTGCTGAGTGATAGGCATTTACAAAAAAACAACTGATGTCTTTAAAGGCACCAAACCTTTCTTTCATAATTCCAACAGTATCATTCAAATTTAAGAATGTTTTTTGTCTGGGTTTTGTGTATCCAGCTGAAAAGTTGTATGAAATAATATATCAATATTTACCCCATGTATTCTTGCTGATTTTTGAATTAAGTATGTAACTATTTTTCCTTTAGTTTTCTAATTAGACTGAAGTAGCTTGGACAGTAAAAAAAATGTGCTTTTATCTCTTGGATTGTCTTTTCAGATGCAATTTGTGGAAAAAAACAATGATGCTTTGCACATGTCCCTTCAGTCTCTTATATGTGAATCCAAGGACAAGTTTGTTCGACAGTTGTTTGAAGCCAACACTAACAACAACAAGGATCCCAAGCAAAAAGCTGGGAAACTCAGTTTCATCAGCGTGGGTAACAAATTCAAGGTAAAATCATATAGTAAAGAATCCTATCTTCTTGTAAGGTATGCCAGTTTTATGTTACTTGAATTAAGTAGAACCTAAAGTTGGGAGAACTAGCATTAACTTGAGATTCGGAAGAAAACTTGGTTAAATAGATGGTTTTCTTCTGTTAAATTATAAGAAACTGGTATATTTAAGCTACGTGCTCTGCATTTCTGTCAAAAGGATATTCCATAATAGTCCTTACACAGATTATACAGTGATTTTTAGGTCAGAATCATTCAAAGCCACATGGAAGTCTTTACTCAAAAGGTTTTGAGATTTAAATTTGGATTCTGAGGACTTTAAAAGGTTCTAGGTGTGACAAAATGTGTTCTTCCATCCTATTGTAATTATGCCTTCCAGAAGATGTATTGATTTCCTACAGTTGGCCACACTCTCAGATTTCAATAGCTAACCTAACCACTCTTTTTTCTTTTCTGAAATGTATACTTAGTCTGGCTTACACAGGAAGATACTGTGCTGAATGTTTCCTATCTCAATACCTGAATCTGATGCTTCTCCTCATTTTCTCCTTTCTTCTGATGTTGTAAAGCTGACCTTCAAACCTTGTCTTCTCCAAATGTTTTCTGCATCCTTTTCTCATTCAGCAGTTTTATTTTAGCTGGACTATTCCAGCTCAGGATGAGCTAGAAAGAGAACAATAGGGGAATTAAAAGATGAAAAGCAGGCACATCGTGGGCTGCAGGTAAATTTTTCAATCTCATGGATTTACAGTTGGTAGAGCTGCAGCACTTTCAGCAAGAGCTCTTTTCAACACATCTGGGCCAGATCCAATGAAGGATTTGTATGCCTTCAAGTCAAGTGCTGAAACAGTTTTGGTATGCTACCTTACCTAGAGCCACCAAAAACCCACCTCGTGTTCCCAGCTAGACTCTTTACGTCTGGGGAACACAGGTATCTTAGATAATCCAAAAAACCTGCACATAGAGTGAGCCACTGCCAGTAGCAGAAGAGTGTGTCTGCATTTCTGCTTCATAGGAAGGTTAAGTACTGGATCAGGACTGCAAAATAAATTCCTTCTTGCATAATCATATCTTGTGGCTAGCATTTGGAACTGTTCTCTAAAGATACAGGGGCTGAAGAACAGGAAGGATATGGTAGCAGCCCACTTGCTTTTTATAGCAGTAGTATTCTGCTTCAAGTCTATGCTGTATTCAGTGTTCTATGGCTATTTTATTTCATGTAGTGAGTCACAAATTATTGGTCAGTCTGACAAAGGGTGTTCTCATTACACCCTACTGCAGCTGTTTGGTTAGGTAGCCATTAATAAAATTTTCATGGGACCAGGAAGAGTAGGAGACAGAGCCTGACTTGTAAGGTAGTGGTTTTGGCATTTAACTGGGAGTTGGGCAGACTGCTCTCTTGAGTTTTGCTCTGATGATTCTTTTTAACTCCTTCCTATTCTATAGTGGTTGTTGAACTAAAGTGTAGCAATTGGTTTAATGTAAAATACATGATGATTAGGTAGTCTGAAAAGTTGCATGCAGATAAGCCATGTCCTGAGCAAACCCTGCAGCTGTAAATTAGTCTGCTGTAAATGAAGCTAGGATCCACAATTTTTTAGAACTGTATTTTTAAAATGAAATCAACTAGGGGATCTTTTGAGATAGTTTCCTCTTCCTTCTATCTGGATTTTGTATTTCTCTCAGATTTAGCACCCCACCTTCGGGTGATGTAGATTTGTGCATTATACCACTGCCCAAAGAGAGGTGAATTAAAAGGAAGGCATTTTTAAAGTGAAGCAGAAATTGACTGGGGAGCTTTTTTGGATTTCCTTTTGAACTTGGGTATTCACCTATTCACCTAGAACACAACTAATGTCCTCTTTGGATCTGGCCCATCAATCTATAATTCTTTCAATGTTTTCAAGTTTCATGGCATTTTGAATGTATGTGATATTTCCAGTAATTCATTTAGTGTTACCTTCCCAGACACAGCATGTGATGCTGATGAACACTAATAGCCTTGAAAGTGCTATAAGGTCTTTTATCTTATTAGATATTTCATCTCTTTAAGAATAAGAATTCTTAGTGTATTAATTTAAAAGACGGTCTTCTGAACTACTGAAATTAGAACTTCTTCTAATTATATCAGTTATTAGACGATGTTGCAGGGACTTCTCTTTATGAAGTCCTTCACACTTCCCTTCCTTATAACTAATTAAAAATTATTCTCATTAATCAGTTGAGAAAAAAATTATTAATTTATCACCAGATCTCTTCAAGATTATTTGAGATTATTTTACCTTATGCTAATGGTGAATTAAATTGTGACAATTCAAAGAGCAAATATAACATATTGCTATAAAATATTGCATGTTTTAGCAATATATTTTACTCCTACACATTTTGTTGAAGAAATTCACCTAAGAATCTCTGGCTTATTTCTTGTCAAATCACAGAGTATAAGGAAGGGGTATTTTTCCTCAAGCAGAAATATATTTTGTTGATGGAAATTAGTCTGTCTCTTGCAAACTTAAGTGTTTCCAATTTAAGAAAACATAATTATTATGATCAAGTTGAGATATAAAGAGTGTGTGTGAGAACTGAGCAGAAGGTTATTAGTGTTTGTCATGCTTCTTGTGGCACTCTTCTAACCATATCCATGTTAAGTTAAAAAAAATCCCAAACCAGTTTTATCTACTAGAGGGACAACTGGCTGCTGTAGGTGATGCACGCTACTCATACAAATCTTGTTGCTTGGATTCAAGGTAATTGGAAGATCTGGCTAAAAAAAATTGAGTCAAAAGTCAGATCCTTTGAAGTTTGCTTTCACTGCTGAAAATTAATATGTTAGCACATAATGAATTTTGTATTGCTGCAGTCTATATATGTAAAGTTTGCTAATAAACTAGAAAGGCTGGCCCAGCTGTAATTTATGTAGCAAAACAGACACACCTCTAAAGTAAAAATATTGCTATTTTTCTGATGTGGTTTTGGAATATTATAAGTTCCTACCTATTACTTTCAATAGCAACTCTAAATTGTTTTCTCTGATAGCCTTAAGTCTCTGGTTATCCTGAAGACTTGACTCCAAATAGTGGTAGTATTGCAGGTTTTTGTCATTGCAATATATTTAAATGCAACCATGGTAAATATTGTTTTAAAATTGTAGTTTTTTGTCATCAATAGAGAATTAAAAAGTTGGAAGTTTGGAAATAAAAATAGATTATTGCTGGTAAATGTTGACATAGCTTAAAAAAAAACCCAGAAGACAAGCCTGAGAATATACTTTCTGTGTTAATTATTTAACATAAAAGTAATGGTTGTTATAGATTAAATTTGGGATTTCATAAATTTTCAGATTTTTTTTTTTTTAATAATTGCTGATTGGTCTCTTTTCTTTTTTTTATATATAATTTTATTACATAGTCATTATTATTTTATTTTCCCAAATGGACATGCATGGTTTTTCTTGATAACTATGTTGTAATAAGTGACCAGTCCATGCAGTATTGTTGTACAATTAAATACAAGCAATTTCCTCAGGGCCATTCATGCACACTTGCATGATTTTGTCTATTAAACTTTGTGAATGTTTGGTTTATCAGTTTTGTCTCACTAACAATGAACATGCATGCAGTAATGCTGTACCTCTGTATTTTTCTGTACTTGCTGTGGTAAGGCTCTTGAAATACCTGTTTTGTTTTACAGACTCAATTGAATTTGCTTCTTGAGAAGCTTCACAGTACTGTAAGTATATATACAGATATAAGTTCACAGTTTTCTGATGTAAGGCAAAATAGATGATCTCAATATTATGGTTTACAATGAATGTAATTAGTAATTGCTTAACAATTTGCAGCTACATGGCACTTCAGGAACATCTTCCTGTGCATGTGATGGTTATTGATTTACTTAAAAAAGGAAAATCCACAACCTTCAAAAAACCTGTACAATGAAAGTTAAACAATTTGAATAACCCATATGAAATCTGGCTGTAATCTTTTTTTTTGCCACTTTTACTTATTTCTGTGCATTGGTTATCATTGATGACTGATTTTTAGAAAATTTAGAAATGTTTCTTAGAAGTAAGTTATTTAAGAAGTAATTTATTATAAACTATTGTTTTCAGATTCCATAAAGTCATTAAAAAAATTGTTTTTCATTTTGCCTTCTTGACTTCTGCAAGTGGACAGGTGGTCAAAGAACCTGAATCCTCTGATGAATATTTTTTAATTTGGCTGATGTAATTAGATAATTAGTGAAATTCTGCATGTAGTACAACATGCCATTTTCTTTTATAAATTAAAGTTGTAAGAACAGAGTGTTGTTTCTCTTGACCACATGTTCTAACCAATTATAGATATAAAGGTATGCTCTGTCAAAAAAAGTAAAAGGGTGGAAAACCCAGGGAAACATAGAAGTGAGTATAGCCAGCATACAAGATTTTAGTGTAGTCATGAGGCTAGTCTGAAGGGTGATCTATTTCACCAGAACTATCTGGAACTGAAATACAGTCCAGGAAAAAAATGTGTGGCCACACACCTTGAATTTAGCTAACCCATGACTGAGGAGATATTGTTAATGTACAGCTCCCTTGGCAGGTGCTGTCTCATTCTCAGCTGAGAGATGGAAAGAGAGAGTATGCTACAAACCAGGATTAATACTACGTTTTCTCAGTCCCAATTTTGTTTTAATATATGCAAAGTTGTCTTTAGCAGTCACCTGTTATAGGAAAAGCTGAATAATTGGGTGGTGCTTGGCAAAATGTTATCCTTGATGAATGTGAAATGATCAGAGAAAGCAGTGGTCAAAACCATAGCACACGTGGTCATAACAGAGGAGCAGTCTGGAACAGCATCAGGGAAGGGAGACTGAAGCTGTGAGCCAAAGGAAGTTTTACAAAGTAGAAATTAAGGAGGGTCAGGTTCATCTGGCATGATTCTGATGTCAGGAATCCTGTAGCATGTTTGTTGATGTGAACTCTGGGGCATTTTAGTTTTGTGACTGTAGAAGATAATGAGGGTAATAGGATCTAGAGTTATAAATCATAGATTGTGTAAATGTTAAGAAGAACATCTGAGTGAAAATTCAGCAGAATTGAGGATTCAGTTAATAGCTTGAGCATTGAGATCACTTACATCAAGACTAAGATTACAGTGCAAAACTGATATATGAGGGAGAAAAAAAAGGGGCTGGGACTTGGTTATCTTAAGGGCCCATTCCAACCCCTTAATATTCTATAATTCTATGATAATGTCAGCATTTCTCTTTTAGAATACTATTATTTTGTATCTTTCCCTTCACCCATAAGTCTTAAATCATTAACTGCTATTTTAAGAGTTTTAGAAATCTATGGATTTTGCTAACTTCTTGTTTTGGTCATAGGGGTCGAGCTTTATTCGCTGTATCAAACCTAATCTAAAGATGACAAGTCACCATTTTGAAGGAGGACAGATTCTCTCTCAGCTTCAGTGTTCAGGTAATGTATGCCTCTGGTATTTTTCCCTCTGATTTTTACTTTGTTGATTATGTATTACCCTAAGTTTGAAATAGTATTTTCTTGCTTGAACTGTTTTCTAGAGGGTAGGCTATTTATGCCTTATAAAAAGCCATTCTGATTTTTAGTAACTTAGCATTCATTTCAGTCAATAGAACCCTAGAAATAATTCATCTGAAATGCCATTAGGACTTCTTGCAAAGGAGAGTTGCACACAGTATTAACAGGGCACGAGTTCAGTCTGGAACAATACAATTTTAAATTTCTGTGGCTGTTTGAAGTGTCAGAAACACCTGTGTGCATTTAGAGACAGTCAGCATTAGCTGAGCTATCTAATAATTGAAGCACACCATGTTCTTTGATTTTGTGGGTACTGTGGTTGAGTTTATTATACTGGTTTACTTTCTCAAAAGTTTCTTTATGTCACTATTAACTTGATTTGAAGCTGAACATCCAACCTGGATGAAATGCTGTTCTTCGTTATTCTTGAAATTCTAGATGCTTTTCTGATTTGCAGCTTTATTTGCTCATGCCCCACTGAACTTTTTGAAAAGCAAAGACAGTATAAACAAGTTAAATTTTTATTGAAAGCAAGTATGCAAAAGATTAAGTTTTAGGACAGCAACCACAAGTTAAGGTCTAACTTACCTGCAGCCTCTGTTCATAGGGTTATGTAAAATAGTGGATAAAAACTGGTATGGCCTGTGCTGCTGAAGCTGGCTTGAATTACTGGCTATGTCTGGGCTTTACTGATGTCCTAATTGCAGCCAAAATGTAGTAGCATTGTTCAGGACATTAAAGTTACATCTTAGCAGCTGATACCTTCTATTTCAAGTACACTAAATGTTCTAGCACTGCGTATGCATTTGAGGTTGCATCTGCATCTCACAAATACTGTTCACATGATTAAAATAAAAGCCTGGTTGGGCATCCTTTGGTGGCTTGGGGTGTGGATTTGGGTTTTTTTTTCTTCCCTTAAAAAACAAAAGTGTCAAATCTGCTGAAAAATAAACAAGTTTTTAGAAGAAATATTAGAAAATAAATCCTAAGGATGATAGATTGTTACTCAACACTCTAAAACATGGAGAAAAACTTTATGGGCTTTTCTCATGTGCTCAGTATTAACTTGTTGTAACTGATCACATAATCAAAAAATGCTACAGGCTTGATCAAATCCCAGCTGAACTTGGTAGTTTAGTCTCTGAGCAATGTCTTTGAGTATTATGTCATAAACCTACTGGTTATCATAAAATTTACTGCTTAATTTGCGTGTTACTGATCCCAGCTTTTGTGCATGTGTCTCTGTGAATTTAGGGATGGTGTCAGTTCTGGATTTGATGCAAGGTGGTTTCCCATCAAGAGCTTCATTTCATGAACTATACAATATGTACAAGAAATACTTGCCTGAAAAATTGGCTCGACTGGACCCTAGGCTTTTTTGCAAAGTAAGAAAGAAAATAGTTCTTCTGCATCATCCAGGAGAGAAAATGTGTTGTGACGTTGGTTTTTGTGTTTTTTTGAAGGAGGCAGAATATAATCCTTTCTGTTTTTTGTGTTTCAGGCTCTATTTAAAGCCCTGGGACTAAATGAAAATGATTACAAATTTGGGCTAACCAAGGTGTTTTTTAGACCTGGAAAGGTAATCTTTTTTCTTGGAGTTCATGATTATGAACTTGGATTCATGATTATGAATATTAGAATAATTTCAGTTTGAAAGGACCTTTGAAGGTGACATTGTTTAATACATGGATAAAAGTGTGGCCAAACTAAATAAGGTTGCCCAGGACTTTTGTAAATACTTTTGTCCATTGTCTTTGAATGAACCACAAAATTAGTACCGATAAAATTGGTTTTATAGTCTTGTTGCTGATGCTACAGTATTTCTAATGCAATGTTTGTGTTCCGAGAATTATGTTGACTATTAAAAAGGAAGTCAGAGCCAAGAAGAAATATTTTCTAGTAGAATCTGTTTATAGCTCAAATCTCTTTCTGTGATTCTGAGCATTGCTGCTTCTGTTCAGTGAAAGGAGATGAGGTTGAGAACTTTTGTGATCAGAGAGGAAAATTATTTTAATCCCAGAAGAATGTTCTTCCTGCCTTCTGAAATAATTACTGAAAAGCAGAAGTGCAGGATTTTCAGAAGATCTTGCCTTCAATGGGAACCTTATACAAGGGTTAAAAATTGAGAAGTGCTTTCAGCTTTTATTGTTTTTTCCACAGATATATAATTAGATGTGTCTTGAAGTTGTGGAAGGATAGAGTTGATTTCCAGGATGTAGAAAAACAAATTATTTTAAAAAAATTTGGCAATAAATATTTTTGGTCATTAGTAAATGTTTATATTTTTCAAAATGCCAAGTGTTGGACATCCATAAAACAAACATATAAAAAATCTGCAGTTTTCATTTCTGTTATCATTAAACAGTAAATTGTACTAAAATTTATGTGCTGACTTTAATTGAAAGCTGATACAATGACATACAGTTTAGGTAAAAAATATTTTAACTCAGCATGATCTTACGTAATAATGTCTAACACTCTCTGTCCTCCTAATATGTAAAACTTGTTTTAATTATCATTTAGTTTGCAGAGTTTGATCAGATAATGAAGTCTGATCCGGATCACTTAGCAGAGCTGGTTAAACGAGTGAATCGCTGGCTTATCTGCAGTCGTTGGAAAAAAGTTCAATGGTGTTCTCTCTCGGTGATTAAATGTATGTGGTTTATGTTTTATTAAATCAAAATGTTTGTTAAAAATAAAGCAAAGCAATTATCATCACCTTGAAATGTTGTCAAGGACTTGTATAACAGATGGTTACATACTGAAGTCTGAGTAATTGATTTCAAGGTCGGTGAGATTCTTTTCTTGAAGTTTACTGTGTGGAGTAGGAATAAAGGTGGTATGGAGAACAGACTGACACTTGTGATGTGCTTCAGTAAAGGTGTCTGGGAGATCGCAGAAGGTCAGATGAAGAGTGTCAGCAATCTCTAATAACATGGAGGGTGAAATCTGCGTGTTAAAATGGGGAAGAAAAGGCCTCATGCCAGTGCACACACGGCTGTGCATTTGGCCCAGCAGAGTCATGGCTTCCACGTCTGTCACTTATTGATTCTTATTTGTTGCTGTTTATAGTGGAGCAAAGAGAATTTCTGAATTCTGATGATACGGATTTCAAGCATCAGAGATTGTATCACTAAAATTGTATCAATAAAATGGGTTTGCCATAGACATTTATGCCATTTAGCCTGTTTTTCAGAAAGACAGGACAGAAAGTATGTCACCGTGTGCAAAAAGCAGAAACACAGGGAAATAATAATATTATTTCTTTGTAGTATTTTATGGGAAATTGGAAGATAATTTTATTCCTAGTGCAAAGCTGAAACAGATAAACAAGAAGTAGAGTGCATCTTTGTGATCAACTAAGTCAAGTGGTTGAGCATCACTGTGTTCGCAAACCATGTGATAAAGGCTGTCTGGATCAACAGGCATCTATATTTTCTCTACTAAATCTGTAAAAACTCGTTTATTGTTGCACTTTTAAAATATGCAGCACCCATGCATGTGCCAGTACCTTAATTCTCTGTTTAACTTGCCTCTTGGTCTCAATCTTTTAGTTGGCATCTTTAGATGAAGACTGTATTAGAACAAAACCTAGAGGGTTTTTTTTTCATTCCTGTAGTGTACTGAAGTGCTCAATGAAGTTGCAGCCACTTTATTATCTCTAGCAGTTATTGGCTACTTGATTACTCTTCAACACAGGACTAAGACTTCAAGCAGAGTGTTACCTGCTTGCTGGATCCTGTGACTTTTAACAGAGGTTACTGATACCTGTGAATCTGGAGAGCTGTGTGAGTGTGCACACATTTCATTGTTCCTGTTGGTTTTGGGTGGAAGCCTCTGTGCCTGGCCCAAGATTGTGAATTCTGCTATTCTGTTTCTTAAATGTTCTGGTTCCAATTTAGAACAAGCTCTCAAGCACACTTAGTCTGCATACGGTTTTGAGACATCAAATGTGTGAGGAAGATAGAAGTTGTGTTAAACTGTATAATACATTAAGATTCTGTCTTCTGTGTGTTTACAGTGAAAAATAAGATAAAATATCGAGCCGGTGCCTGCATTAAAATACAAAAGACTATTCGTATGTGGCTTTGCAAGAGAAAGCACAAACCACGGTAAGAAGATATTCCTTGGTCGAGGAAAATTAGTTTTAAATAATATTTTCTTGTGACTGTAAGAAGAGGTTTACTTTACTTAACTAAATCTGTCTGAAATCATAGAATGATGCTAAGTACAGTTGAAGGAGACTGAGAGGTTCTGTGCTCCTTCACTCTTTCCCAAGGATGAATAGATTAAATCTGAACCTGTCTTAAAAGATGTTTCTTTAGCTCTTTGTTCATAAAATCCTTCAGTGACAGCCTTGTTTATAGAAATATTTTACTTAGTCCATCTAATTTAATTTAAGCTCAATATTTTTTGTTCTTTACACATTCACACCTTCCTTTATAGGCTCCCTTTCATTTTTATCTTAGAAATAATAACTGTCTTGTCTCCTCTTGAAATTAATGCCATTAACTGATAGCAGGGAATACTGATGGAAAAACTACTTAAATAGTTAAGCTCTGCTGACACCCTTATGTTCTTTGACAGAGATGCAACCCTGTTCTAGTTGCAGGCTTCTCATAAATTCTTTTACATCCTTTGAGAATTATGTTTCATTTTGAATCTTGGCACTTCTGACACTTTTTTTATTTTTGAGCTAATTGGTGCTCATCTTTAAAGATTTGATTTAGATTTTACTTTTGTGTGTTGATTTGTGAATCCCAGTACAGTGATTTCTGTTTGGGAAGATTGTCTGCTGATTTGTAACTTCTGTGTGGGGCCTTCAGTAGTGGCTCTTAAAAAACTCTTCAGTTTTCCTGGACTCTTCCCCAGCCTTGTTTTCTCACTCCTTTGGGGTGTAATGACTACAGGGTGTATTCCCAGCTGTGTAGTTATGTTTTATCTGATTCATTCTGTTATTGCTGTTTGCATAAGTGGCACTCAGCCTTTATCCCTTTCAGTTAAAATCCTCTAGTGGATACTAATGACTTATTATTGTGAAAAAAAAACAAAACCAAAAAAAAAAGGAAAAAAAAAACAACCCAAATTAATTCTCAAAATAAAAATGCATTTTTCCATTTTTTGAGTTGCTTTCTGCTAAGTAATTTTAGTTACTGCTTGGAAAAGGCTTCATTACTTAGTAACTCCATTACTTAGTAACTTAGTAACTTACCATTTCTTAATAACTTGATGTAATTATGTTCAAAATTCAAAAAAGGAGGATGAGTTTTGTCAGATGGCGTAACTTGTCTCCCTGTCTACCTTTTTTACATGAGTGACTAGTGGAGTTTTAAAAATATCACCTTCCAAAATCATCTCAAGATACAAATAAGCTGTCTTACCTTCACAGCATTGATGGCCTGATAAAAGTACGTACACTGAAGAAGAGACTTGATAAATTTAATGAAGTAGTAAGTGCTCTGAAGGAGGGGAAAGCAGAGACATGCAAGCAGGTCAAGGAACTGGAGGATTCTATTGATGCTTTAATGACCAAAATTAAGGTATGTGATAATAATGAGAGCAATAGTATCTTGGTACTGGAGATATACTTTAATGTAGTGGTCCTAATTTTCTGTCATTGGGTAATGCCTGTTTAAAATTATTTGTAATTGTAACTGAAGTGAATCCTGAAAATAGGTGCATATGTCTGGACTTTGGTATCTGTGTGTCAAAATTAGCACTGAAGATTTTAAAGAAAAAATGCACATTGATATTATGAGACAAGCATTGTCAATAATTTGTTTGTTGCTTTCATTTTTGGAATAATACATATTACAAATATTTTAACTTAATAAGGGCTGAAACAAGGCATTTATCACAGAATAATGACATTTCCAGTTATGAGGTTTTTCAGACTTAGGAGTAAAGAGAATTCAACTTGCTGATTATGCTTCAGGTCTATAGTGCTCTCTTTCTTTCCACAGAAGCACAAAGACAAAATGAAAGCACACTGCATCTATTAGTGTTAGAAAAAATTTGGTTTCTTGAATTCTTGTGTCATGCAATATTACAGCTTTCTTAGTGTACCATATTAAGACTCCTCTATTTAAAATTACTGTCGAAAAGATAGTAGAGTTAACCTCTCAACTTAGATTTCCCTTTTCTAATAAAAATTATATAATTTGATTATCATCATGGTACACTATCAGAAAAGGTCCGCAAACACTCCATATTGCCATTTTATTAGTAAGATGTGAAGTGTAAAATGAAATTAAATTGTACCTGACAATAAGATTTGAAAACATGTATAGCAAAGGCTATTTTTGAAGCATTTTCAACCTGTAATTTGCTACTAATAACTTTTTAAAAAAGTTAATCACAACACAATGCAATATCTTTTTTGAGTGCTAGTAGAAATATTAAGAAAACCTATTTTATGCTATGACATAAAAGCAGAACTGTAAATAACCACTAAAGTAGATAAGAACACAATGCAAAATACACATAGAGAGGACTAGCATCTTAAGAATTAATGTCTGTTGCTTAAAACTGCAAGATCTAAAATATGAAGGCATGTTTTGAAAAGAAGTCATGTTTAATTTCAGTGATGGAATGGAGATTACTTTGTATGGTTTTATAGGAGGGGAGAGAGAAATGGGTCCTCAGAATTTTAGAAAGAAAGGTAAGAACGGACTAAAGCTTCCCAACCCTGAGGTGTATATCTGATTTAATTATAGTGCTCAGTGATCTCATTTCACTTAATATTTTTTAGTATATGCTTTCAAAAGTGAAGTACAAATCAAAAAGAATAACCCCCTTATTATTTTTGCAGACCACTCTTATGACTAGAGATCAGATACAGAAAGAATATGATGCTTTAGTTAAAAGCTCAGAGAAGCTTCTGAGTGCCCTGCAAAAGAAAAAGCAGCAAGAGGAGGAAGCAGAGAGGCTACGACGCATCCAGGAAGAAATGGAAAAAGAAAGGAAGAGACGTGAAGAGGAAGACCAAAAACGAAGGAAGGAAGAAGAGGAAAGACGTCTGTGAGTCTTGAATTTGAATAAGTTGCTGGTTATAGAACGAGAAGAAAACAGGAGGAAGGGCTTTTTAATGAAGTTGTTTTTGATATACTTCCCTTTACAGAGTCACTTGGATTGTATTCCGAGTGTTCTGTGCAGTGTTGAAATGTTTCCATTGCCAGTGATTCATAAGGCAAGTGTCAGAAGAACGTGTGGAAGAGATTATACGATGCAGCTGGAAATACAGATGAACTAGAAAAATTTCATGGCTTACATGTAGTGTCCTGTCATCAGGACTGTACTGACTTCTGGATTACCATTCAGTTTTATGAAAGAGACTTTGTATTTCTTACTGTTTCTTATTCACTTCTGTCATAATACCATATTTTCATTTTCTTCTCTTCTTATGTAATAGGAAATCTGAGATTGAGGCAAAGAGAAAACAAGAAGAGGAAGAGAGAAAAAAGAGGGAAGAGGAAGAAAAGCGTATTCAGGTTAATGCTTTAGCTGTGTGTGGTTTTGGAGTTGTGTGTTTGTTTTCTTGTATTTATTTACTTATTTATAGATCTTTTTTATAGCTTACATTCTCCCTTGAATCTAATGGCTTCTTTCTATAAATGCATGTCTCAGTCATTCACCAGTGTTGCTTTATTAGTAAATATAAGGCAAATGTCATGTTTAGGGCATCCCAAGACAGATCACCTATTTCTAGTTTCCATGCAACTTCTGGTATTCTGAGTGGAGGTGCATCTGTTTTTAAAGGGTTTTAAAAGTTATTTTAAAAATACACAGCATTGCAGAATCATAATTTAGACTTTGAAGGTTTTGTGGGTGGTTCATGTCAGGCAAGTTTGGCAATTTTTTTACTAAAGTCACAGCTCAACTTGGACTGTTTGCTTAACTGCAAACACTTTCAGAATATTGGTAATAATGAGAGGATGCAGAACTGTCCTTGGTAACTCCTTCGGCTACATTCATGTACACTAAATACATGCAATTCAAACCCCATTCCTCCACTCTTTCCCTTGATTTATGGCAATTCTTACTGATTTCATAATGAGCTCTCATTCTGAGGTGTGTTTGGCCCCTATATCTAACTTTTCCTTTTTTCTTGGAGATTGCTTGGGTGACCAGGGATAGCAGTCTTACAAGAAAAAGAACATCTATAGTGATTGTCTTTGTTTCTGAGATGTGCATATCTGCAATACAGAATGTAATTTACACTTTAAAATGCTGTGTTTAGATCCAAGTGGATACATAATCCTGTAGGTTGTTTCATTCTCCCACATACAGTTAATTTCTCATTATCTTTCTTCCTGGTGGTTGGTTGTATCAGCTAATCTAAAATGAGTTCATAGGGTAAAGTCCCTGGTGTAATTGTACGGGTTTTAGTGTTTTAGTGGTGCAACTTCACAGTGATGATTGGAAAGCAGCTTTGTTTCCTTTGTTAATTTTTGGGCACTACTAAGACTTGGTGTGAGTGCCTTGTGAAGGTATGAATTGGATGGTCCTGTTTTACTTACTGTGTGTGCAAGGCTTTTTGGGGAGTAATGATGGTAAACTGCTGTTGTGGTTTGGCTCTGCAGAGGCAGTATATTTGAATTGTTCCTGCACCACTCTACGTTGGAGGTTTTACCATTTACTTAAATTCAAATTCAGATCAGTTCCACAGAGAATTACAGTGTCTGTCTTAACCCCTTTTCAAAATGAACTGCAGACCTGTATCCGAAGTAGTGTCTATTACAAAGTCCTGTAATGCCAGGAGCAGAATATCAAGCAGGTATTGTGTTAGTGCTATGGAGGAGTAGCCATAGTCTCTGTTTCATTTGAGTTTTAATGATTCTAAAAACGTTTAAGACTAATTATTATAATAGTGAAAAAAGGATTTATTCTGTTTTTAAAAAATAAATAATAGTTACTTGGCACTTTACTTAAAAAGGTAGTATAAGTGGTGGACAATATTTGATAAACTATATGAAACCCAAGATTCAGTTTGTAGCTGTTTCATTTTTCTTGGGTCAAACTAAATACTAATGCTGGTAATTTTTCAGTTCTGTAAACTGCATGTGTTTTCAAAAGCTAATACACTACTTAGCATGTTTTTCTTATTTTTCTGATATTTGTGTAGCGTTTTGATTTTGATTGGGTAACGTTAAAGGTGTCTTATTTTAAAACAGGCTGAAATTGAGGCTCAGCTAGCTAGAGAGCGAGAGGAGGAAACCCAGCACCAGGCAGTGCTTGAACAGGAACGTCGTGACCATGAGCTTGCAATGAGAATTGCCCAGAGCGAGGCAGAACTCATCAGTGATGAAGCTCAGCTTGACTTAGGTTTGCGCAGGTATGAAGTTAAGTAGTTAAATTTTCCTCTCTTTAGTTTTTTTTCTCCCTATTTTGATCCCTGTGAGAAGACTATGCTCTTGTTGAGTTTATAGAACTTTCTGTTCATTAAATGGACCTTCTAAGTCAGTGTATTAGAATGTTTTTCAAATTAACTTCTGAAATTTGTTAGAAATGGATTGCTTTTGCTTAGACTTCCTTCATTTTGCATCTTGCTACATCCATAATATTCTAGGTGCTTGTGAATATGACTGCAGTTCTCTCTTGAGTTCCAAAAAGGATAGCAAATGTAAAATTATGATTTTTATGACTCATTTAAAGTAGGGAATGGAATTTCTTCAGTGGTAAGTAATAATAAAATACATCTTTGCTAGGACTTAATGGTTCCATTTGTACAGTGAATTTGTGTGGGATTTTTTTTTTTTTTTAAACAAGAAGCCCTCTTTGAATGCAGAAATAAAAGTAATTTCTGGGCCCTGACTGGTAAGTTTTTTTCAAGGGGAATGAAAATATATAACATAGATGGGTTCAAATGTTAAGTGTTAGTCTTGTTTTGCGTGAATTTTTGATGTGCAATAAGAACTTAACTTTTGATACACAGAACCACACTGACTGTCTGCAAAGTAAGAGCTCTTCACCTGTAGAAGGTGATGCCTTAGAAGCAACTTAGAAGTTCCAATAGAAGTGGTACTCATTGGTCAAGTTGCATAACATGATCACATAATTGGTGACTTCATTAGTATAACTCTACTTAGTTTGTTGTCTAAATGAGTGCAAGAAAATCCCCTATGTTGCCATGGAATTTCAAACTCCCAGATGTATTCTGTTTGCTACCAAAATTTCACCTAGATCTATACCTTTTTCTAATAACTGTATGACTGCTTGAGATAGGTGAGTAATTCTGTCATGTTCGATACTGACTTTTAGTCAGTTCCACTAAAATAGTTGTTTTTCCCTCAGTTCTACAATAGCTGTCATATTATCTCTGATAAGACTGACCTCCTCCATTCATATAATCAGAATGGTTTGGGCTGCAAGGGAACCTTGAAGATCATCTCATTCTAACCCCCTGCTATGATCAGGGACACCTTCCACTCAACTAGGTAGCTCAGAGCCCCATCCAAGCTGGTCTTGAACACCTTGAGGGATGGAGCATCCACAGATTCCCTGAGAAGCCTGTTCCAGTGCCTCACCACATTCCCTGTCTGGATTTTGGTGCAATACATGAAGTCACAGAAGTAGTACAGTAGTACAGAACATGAAGTCACTCTAGTATTGCGACCTGGCTGAGTTCTCTTAAATATGAAAGAAGGGAGGCAATGGACAAGAAGAGCTCAGAGAAATCTGTAACTTTTCTGGCAATGAAACTCTAATCTCCACTGTGTTTCCTACTGCTCATGGGTGATTTTGGCATTTGTCTTTCTTGTATAATCTCAGAATGGATGATGAACTAATTGTCATCATAACTCTCTGACTGCCAGTTTCTCTTTGCTGTGTAGCTAGCACAGTTCTGCTGTGTAGCTGGTAGGAGACAGAAGACCCTTCTGAGTGATTGGAAACTGCTGAATGGTCTGAACATGTTAGTATAGAGATGTAAATCCTTTCTTGAACAAAATAATAACCTAAATCTAGAAAAGAAGTGACAGATTTTTTGGCTTCTATGAGATCTTTTTCCAGATTATTGACAATTTTTTTCCATTGTTTTTAAGGTCTACTTCAAATATAGTTAATAGCACATTCAAAACTTTAATAGAATACTTTTAATTTATTACTTGATTTTATTTTGGTTTGTTTAAAATCAAACTAAAACATTACCCAGGCCCCAGTATTTTCTACTGAAATCAGAGAATAGATTTTCACATTATTTCAGGAGTTGCCTCAAAGGTAACAACTTACAGAAGTTCAGTGAAATTAAAACTATTAGAAAAAACATGTGATGTAATGATTAAATGAAAAATTCTCAGGACTTCTTTTACACTATACCAGTCAAAATTTTGGTAGAGTCTAAAGAAGTTATATTCTACTGTCTTTTATATTTGAGACTGACATATTACCACGTAATACACTAAAATCACTGATTTTTCTTTAAGTATATTTACCTTTCCTGTTAAATTTTGCTGTAGTAAGATAAAGCATATATGATTTCATACTGAATTCATGCAGTGTACTGGTTTTGTAGTGTTTTCACACAGTTTTGTAAAAATGGTTTCATGCTTAAAAATTGGCATGAATAAAAGGGTATTTTCAATTGTATGGTGGTAACTGTGGAGTGAAAAGAGGAAGAAAAAGGTGATTTTATGTGGTCAATTTTAAGGAAGATGCAACGTTTTTGTGTTGTCATATTAGATAGAACATGAGTGCCTCTAGTTTATTTCTTTTCTTTGCAAAACCGTTCTGTATTCACTTTCACAGCTTTCATAGATATTTCAAGATGCATAAGTATTAGCAGTTTCCTTGAAAAATATATTTGTTGGCTTCTCTCAAAGAAGAAAAGTTGTTTGTTCTGACAGCAGATCCAGTATTTGCATTTGTGCTTATTCTTTGCTGGATCTGCTGGGCCTCTTCTAGCTTTATCCAATTCTACTACTCATCCACAGTTTGAAAGGATGTGAAATACATGATATTGTGCACCCAGGGGTAAATGAATGGTAGTGATTAGCACTTAAGTAAAAAAATAATTTAAGTAATAGTTATCTGCTTTCAACTGGACAATATTTTTCATTTATGTGGCTTATTGAAACATACAGTACGGCATATAACACCAAAAGAAGCTGGCCTTGGAGAGTGTTGTGAGTGTATCTGTTCTGGGTGTTGCTACATTAGGAATGTTTTGGATTGCTCCAGTGCATGTTTGGTGCCACATGTGTGCACCTGTGGGTTTCCAGTGCAGCAGCTGGACTCAGGTCTGTTCACAGCTTGCATGAAGAAGCACCCATGCTGTTCCCAGAGCAGCTACAGGAGGATTGCTGTTATTTCTCATGATACACTTATCCAAGCGTGAAATAGATCAGTATCCTGTCTCTAAGTCTCTGATTTTGAAAGATTGGACAGGGGAGAGAGGCTGGGGGAAGCTTTCACTTCTACTTTTTTTTTTCCAGATTATAATTTAAGTCATGATTGAATGAGAAAGCTGGGGGGGGAAAGTCTATATAATCAGTTAAGAAATAATAATAAAAATTTCTTAAGGTAATAAAGAAGATGTGAGAGCAGGAAATGCTATGACCCACCTTTCTTGCTTCAGATTATTAGAATATTAACTAGGCAGTAGTCTGTCTAACATAAATGTCTTCTATTTGCAGAGCCAATGGAACAAAGCCACAAATGACTGCGTATGACATTTTATTCCATTTGAATGCTCTAATAGATAAAATCCACAGTAATTAATAAAAATAAATTGATACTGTCCTCTTATATACTAATACCCCATAGTATTCTTCATTAGTATGCATCTGTAATGTCTAAATCAGTTTGCAATACCTTATATTCACTACTTTGCTTATGTCTAATACACCCTTTGATAATCAAATATACCAAATAACATATATTCAAAAATTGTTATATAATTGCTCTAAAGCTTTTCACATACCATCCATTTTTCACTGCCCTGTGTGATTTATTGCTCTTTACAGAATCAGGACTCTGTCGGTGTGTGTCTATGTGTGTGTGTGTATGTGTGTGTGTGTATAATCAGGACTCTGTGTGTTTGTGTATATGTTTGTGTGTGTGTGTGTGTGTGTGTGTGTGAATGGAAATAATTCAAAATAAGTAGCCATTCCCCGTGCCCTTCATTTAACTTCAGTTTGATTGTCAAAACAATTTCACAGTTTTAAAGGCTGTTCTTATATTAATATATTTGGTTTATGCTCATTTACCAATTTTCTTATAGGGAACAAATGGCCACAGAAATATCAGAAATATTGTCTAGGTAGGTGAGAAGGTATAGCACCAGTGAATCAATCATTTTATGAAAATAAATCACACATGAAATGGGTTGAATTATTATGGAATTAAAAGTAATGGAATCTGGGTTTTTTTTTAAGTGAAGCAGATAAGTAAGTTATTTCTTTCAGATAAATTTCCTTTACCAACACCTTTTTTAAGCAATTATTTCTTTTTTATTTCAGTTTATTATATTGAAAAAGAATAAGAATAGTTCACGTACCTTGTAATTTTCTGTAATTTTGTTAATGCTTCTCCATCTTTCGTCTCCTCTCACCTTTGTGATAACAGAACACAAGGCTCTAGATCTTTTAAAGGTGTATTTCTACAGATTCAGTGCGAAGTTAATGAAGTCATTTAGCAGTATCGTAACTGTTGGTGCATTTATTAAGAAAATATTCTAATTAGAGTTCCCTTAAAAGTGGTTTTGAAAATCACCATGGTAAGACCATGGTGAGACTATTAGAAACCCTCTTAAGATATCCAAACAAAATTCCCTTCTGACATTACTTGAATGGTAATGCAAGATTTTATGCACAATGCAGAAGGAAAGATAAATACGGGTTTTAGTCAGAATAAACAAGTTGATAAAATACTAATTCTATGTTCAAAGAAATTATTGTGATTGTCTTCCATATCAGCAAGTAATTAGAAAGTGTTTCTGCAACTAGAGGTCAGAAATAACCTTTGACATTGATTTTATGAAGCTTACAGAAGAAGGAAAATTGTTTAGAGTTTTTGAAAGTGAATCTGTTGTTTAACAAGTTACTAAGCTGTGTATATATAGTCTGAAGATGATCAGTCTCACAGGTTTGATGGGTTTTCTAGTGGTAGCATGGATGATTAGAATGTGGCTGGTAACTAAATTTTTTTATTGCAGTGTTATTATAAGAATAGGAATGAACCACATTGTGTGTAATTAAGGTAGCATATAAATTTAAATGGCCATGTTGTATTGCCCATATTGACGTAGTTTCAATCACAGTGGCCAATTTTTAATGTACAAAATAATGACAAAACTTTGGGGCGCTGTGTTTTGGTTGAATTCAAAATGCAATACCTCTCAGTACATGCTTGTTTAACTAAATTTGTCTCACTTTCATACACTGGAAACTTTTGACGTCAGACTGATCTGTATTTTTAGTCTGAGAATACTGTTTATGATACATAAGTCTTATATGGAGCAGTGAAATGGAATGTCAAGTGTGATGCTCCTCTTACTGCCAGACCATTATGCTGAAAGTCATGTAGAAAACAAGCAAGTGATCTTCAGAGTGCAGAGTAGCACCCTAAGAGAAGAACTAAGCCATTCAATTGGATTATCATTCTTAAAGATAACTGGTTTAACCAGAGAGGGTACAGCCTAGGTCTGCCGTGCCAAATTAGGCAGCAGACTCTTAAAGTGGTGGGTAATGTTGCTAAATAAGGAAAATCCTTAGGATTTGTCAAATTAGGTTCAAGAAGGTTAGACACCAGGCAGTGGAAATTATTTATCAGGAATTCTTAATGTCCTACAGGTATGCCAATAATAACAAAATACTGAAGTATATATTTCAAAGGAGTTTGTCCAGTTACTTCTTTCACACTCATGAGTAGTTCTAAGTCAGAGTTAATTTTTTAAGTCTGACTTCTTCCACTCTAACTGGAAGCTGTGTGTGGACTCAGATTAGTAGTATGAGTACGTATTAATTAAGCAGCTACTGCAACAGTAAGATTCTGTAGTTTTAATTATACTGAAGAGATGGTTCAGTTGTTATTAAGAAAAACTTTTGGTTTAGGCAATGAAATTGAAATTGCATTTATTATCTCTGCATTCAAAACTGCTGTATCTGCATAAAGAAAAACTTCAGGTTATAATAGTTATTTTTAACTATTTTTACTAATTAAAAAAGGAAAATAAGCATAAAACTTCACAGTACCACATGAGACTTTTACGGAAAAATAAATGTTAAAATAATATTCATTAAAATAATAATAATAGATTATACTATTAATAATGTGCCTGTCCCACAAAGATATTACTACACAAACAAATCCAATGAAAAGGCCTTATTTTTTTCTTATTGCATCAAGAACTTTTCTACCTTGTTTAAGATCTGGTTGCTTTTGAAGAAATTCCCTCAGATCCTGAAAGAATTCAATTTTTGTTCTTAGTCATGAGCAAAGGCTGGTAGAATCATGTGTCTGTTCTTGAATTCCGTAGTGTTTAAAAGGTGTGCTGGTCATGAATGTTGCAGTGTTTTGAGCTTATTTTATAAGCAAATAATCCACAGGAAGTTTGCCATTCCTGAGGGAGGGTTCTCCCACTAATCCATACTGTGTTTCTTGGGGAAAAAATAAATTCAGGCTTATCTTAATATCTAATGTTAATTTTGTTAATGGAAACCTTGCACATTTTCTTAAAGATGACTGAGTTTTTAGTAACAATTTCTCATTTGAATTTGCTGTTGCCTTACTTCTATATTACATGGTGAAGAGACTTTTTGCCTTTGGAAAACACTGGGTTTCAATGAGTCTTTTTTTTACTGGTCAGCCTTTAGTCTGAGTGGGTTTTTTACCTTGGTATTTCTTGATGGCCAATATCATCTCCCCCAACTCCAGAATAAATATTGCTGTTATTACATAGCCAATACAGAATTAATTTGGTTTCTTCTCTCAAGTTAGATTTTTGTCAAAGACAGAATATTTTCTCAAGCTTTGGAACAAGGATTTAGTCCTAGATCAATTTTAAATAGCAGAGGAAATGCCTTTTCTTCCTTCTTGTTGTTCTACTTCAGAAATATTTTTCCTTGTCTGTTTTTTGAATGGAACTAAAAATGTCTAGAGTCAGTCTTTGTTTTCTGCATCTTGGTTGGCACTAAGTAAAATGTACATCAGTGTGGGATGAGATACACAGAATATGTATCTTTTCATACATGAACAGTATTAATGACAATTCCTTTTAATCTTTTAAGAGGCCAGTCAGATTACAATATGATTTTATGCATAAAATATAATTTTCATTTTCTCTTAATAATTCGAACATCTTGAAAATATTATGGTATTTTGTCTTAGAATTCTGCTTGGTAAAAAGTATGATACATTGTTGATCATGGGATCTCTTCCTCTTCTTGAAACGTCTCCTGTTTAATACTTGAAAAAACACATATATATTTTTTAAATGATTGTAGGGGTCCTGCAGTGCAAGCCACAAAAGCTGCTGCTGGTACTAAGAAGCATGATCTCAGTAAGTGGAAATATGCAGAACTTCGCGATACAATCAACACGTCCTGTGGTAAGTGGATTTTTTTCTGAGAAAGAGTAGTTAAAGTTTAGTTATATGAAAAGTGTTACTTACTTCCTATAACAAAGATAAAAAGTTTTTATAAGTTTGAATGAATAAAAATTAATTAAAAGAAAATTCACTTGCCTCTAAAAGAACAATACATGAAGCTGTTTCCATATTAAGGAAGCAGAATTTCCATTGTTATGTCTTTTAGGGATTATATATTTATGATATTAAATGGCTTGGGACTTAAAATACATGTTATAACTTCTTAATTAAATTCATTCAGTTTGATGTACTTCCACAGAGGGAATAGTTGTTATTGTGCTTTACCTAGAATTTGCATGTTCTAAGAATTGATTTGCTATCACTTCTTACTGTCACTAGATCATAAAGAAAGCAAAAATGTCACGTAAAGCACAGTGTAAAAATATGTTCTGTTTTAGATATTCATATTATTCTTTAATTTTCAAAATGTGTAACTTCTTTTTGGAAGCTTACTGTGTAGCATTAATCACTTTGGCCTCAATGCTGTGGAGATAGGTAACAATTATTCAATTTTTAGATATTACTGTTTCTTCCTGCTTCTTACTGAAAGCAGTTGTGATTTAAGATCACTCAGAATTTCTTCCTGGATGAAGAAATTGGAAACTAACTCATTCTCTTTTACTGCTTTTACATATGCAAGAACTGGAATAGTGTTTTCAGCTGTGTAGATGCTGCAGTAATAAGTGAAGTTCATTCCTTGTGAACCCAACTTGGATACTCTGAGATGACTAATGAAAAAGCCTTGTCATCATTCAGTCTCTTAGTATAATGAAATTCACAAAAATTAAAATAGATACAAGAAAAAAGAATGCAAATCTAAGCAGTCAATTTGCTATTTTTTTTTGTCAGTTCCCGAAATAATGTTCAGCAGTGCAAATTAATATTTTTTTATTTGTTTCTGTGGTGCTTGTGTTGTGATACTGTCAGCAGAAATATTTGTGGCATTTCACTGCTCCAAATGTCCCAGTACAACAGCTACTTTGAGGACTGCTTTTAGTCTAAAGCAGAAAAGGGTTCATCAAACTTTGAGGGACTTTCTGTGCCATAAAACACAGGCCCTGTGCTGCAGAGATTGAGGGGTTTTTATATTACATTTTATAGTATTACAACTTGATGTCAGATCATATACCTTATCAATATAGAAAAGCATTTAATAAATTTTATGACTTTTCTCATTCATGCCTTCCCCTTCTGCCTTTTTTGGGATAGATATTGAACTCTTGGCAGCTTGCAGAGAAGAGTTCCACCGAAGGCTAAAGGTGTATCATGCTTGGAAATCCAAGAATAAGAAACGCAATGCAGAAACAGAGCAGCGTGCTCCCAAATCAGTCACAGACTATGGTGAGGAGAGATAATTTTGTGTTTATAATAATTTTGGTGATAATATTCTAAAGAGAACGGATTTTGAGTTTGATAGGTTGAAGAAACTTGGAGTTTTTAGAGTTTTTATGTTGGTTTAAGGTAAATGTTTTGGAAATATTGAAACTGGCAAATTCTTCACAGAAATTAAAACATTTTAAGTAGACCCAGCTACTTTTGCTGAACAGCTCTCTCTTAAAACCTTTTCTCACATCCAGCTGACATCTGTTGAAAAGAATTCTAGATCTACTGAGACAGGTGCTGGCATTTTTGTTAAATGTTCATTGCTATGCTGCTTTAATATTTTGTAATATATTGCTACGTTGACATAGATGTAGATGCTCATAGAAGGTGCTAATAATTCTGTTGTTTACATCACTGCTTACATACATCATGTTACATCCTCTTTTAAAAAATCTGTGAGTGTTGATACTGCAATTTTGACTCATGGGGTGACAAATTTTACATAGATCCTCATTCTACTGATTTCACAGGCAGGTGCTTATTGACAAAACAACTCACTAATCAGAGTAAGTGACTTTCTTTTACATTCATCAAGAAAGTGTGGGAGTTTAAGACTGCCAGACCTGAAAATTCTGTACCTGGTTTCTGGAGTGATATTTACAGAGTGGACTGTTAATCTTTTCCCAATATCCCACCTCAAAAGTCTGGTGGTCATCTGTTATAGAAGGAAGCTAAAAAATTTATGGAATCACAGTAAATGCATAGAATAATTTAGTTAGATCATTCCTTTTGTCTTTTGCTTCCATGATATTTGATATTTGTGTTCCTGCCACACAGTTAATGGGAGAGACAAAAGAAAGGGAAGATGAGGAGAAATTGCTCTCCCCAAAGTCACATGAGCCTGAGATAAAGGCATTGTCCTGAGACATGGAGAATAAACATCCCAGGGAATGCAGGTGCCCTAGGTAATCTTAGTTCATGTACAAAGGCACCTCCTTCCCCTTGATTCGTTTACATGAGTTATGCACTGCTTGAACATTACCTGAATTTGAGGTTTTCAGGGGACTTTAATATGGATATATGGCAGGCAAAATCTGGACCCCTGGAGAGGATATTATCAAAAAATGGGTCCTTGTGTCTGAAATATGATTTTAGGTGCTTAAGAAATCTTATGATTGAAATGGCAGGAAAAGGCATTTGAAGCACTTCTGCAAAGTGGTAAATTGCTTTGAATTTGAGCTCCCACGTTCTCTCTGGAGCTAAATGGGTAAAATTTTCATACATGGTATTGCTGATGGGAAGTATCAAAAAATAGATGATCTTTGGGTTTTTGCACACAAAGCAGAGAATATTCATGTTCTTATCACTTTTATTCAGACATTTGCTGCATTCTTTTCAATGTTTTTCATGGTATTTTTTTTACCTTCATTGAAATCTGGCATCATGTTTCTGAAGAAGAGAACCTTGCAGCTCAGAAGAAATTGATAGTGACCTTTAGAGACTCTTAATGCCAGTATAATTCTTCATATTGCAAATAATTATACCACATGGCCATTTTACACATATATATTGTAGTGATCTCAGAAGGGAGTAAGAAGGAATTCTGATTTCTTAAGTTTTTAAACTAAAAGTTTTTCTGATGTCAGTGGATGTGTGCTTCAAATGATGTAGCTTTCTATCTCTTCATTGATTTAATGTAATTTTACAGTATCCTTTAATGTAATTTTACTAGGATCCTTTCATACGTGAATTCATACATTCAGTATAGAAGCTAAGCACTGGTTTGTATATTATTATTGGCATTGACATAGGTCTGGAAGTTATTTTCTAATGGACATGTCAAAAAGAAAAGTACTACATTAATTAACTGGCAGATTTGTCAGAGCAATCTGTTCTTAGCCTGTATACCACTGAGGCTTTGTAACAGGAATCCCAATGAAAATACAAGTAGAAAATGAATAGAAATACTTAGAGTTTGTGTTTATGTTGTAACTAGAATTCCCATTTGTCTGTTATTAGAATTGGTGAAAAATGTTGAGGTAATGAAACCGAAACTTATTAAGGATCAGCACTTTCATGTTTTGTTCAACATATAATATTTGTTCACAGATTTTGCACCATTTTTGAGCAACTCAAGTAAGTGAGGAGACAGTTGTTTAAGCTAACTTTGAAGAACAGGAACACTTGAGAGCTCTATACTAACATTGATTGATCCAGTGTTTTGCTACACATGTACATAGAAGTTAATTGTAAAAAAAATATTTTATAAATTGGGAATGTCATTTGTCTGATGGTAATTATACATTACTCTCGTAATTTACAAATGTACTTCTCCATGAAATCCTACCCATTTTAGGAGTCATGGGAAAGGAGTGTGAGATAACCTTCTTATGTAAATTTTTGGAAGGTATAATCTTCTTTTTCCCACACCCCCTCTGAGATAACATTCTTGTTCTAGCAATTTTTTTATTGCCTGCACATGGCTTTTTCTTGTAGCAAAACTCTGGACTCAACTTAATATAACAACTGTTTTCCTAGCACACAAACTAACATTCAGGTGATGGTTTCTTCTGAATAAAGAGCCACAGTTCTATAGCACCGAGTAGAGGCTCCATTGGCTGCTTAGCATTCCTGTTCTCTAGATTTGTCCTTGGATTTAGATATGCTTGGGGGTAGAAATGAGCCTTAGTAATTTTCATTGCAGTGCAAAAAGTATTTGTCAATACTAAAGCATTGACCTGCTAGGATACCTATTCAGATAATTTCTAGAAAATTGAATTAGTTTTTTGTAAACTCCATCTCCCTGAAAGGTATGTGTTTTGTCAGAGTTGATGTATAGAAGTAGCATTCACCTGTTAAAAATCTGGGTGTTTTTTTCTTCTGTGTTTATTTTTTATGCACACATAAGAAAAAAAAGGAAATTTGATATGTATAACACATGGGGTTTTTTTAAAGTTCTGCTCTTCAGGTTTAGAAACATTATTTTTGCTTGAATCTAAGCAGAAAAAATTTCAAGGTGCAGTTGCTAGTCTATATTAGTCCTGTTCATGTCTGTAAAAATAGGTGATTAAAAGTAATGTTCATTTTTCATATTATTCATTAGCTCAGATATTACCTTTGTTGCTCAATAGGAAAGGAAAAAATTGAATTTGCTTTTAATTATTCCTTTTATGCTGAAACATATAAACTGTTAATACTGATTTTCTTCTGTAGAGGTGGTAAAGGTTCTTAAACAGGGTATCTTAATAGTGGTGTAAACCACTAAAACAAGATCAGTAACAAACTTTTGCAGGGGCAGTTATTAAAGGAAAGGCTCTTACCTTTAAGAGCATTTACTATTTAAAACTAATTATGATAGTGTATATGTAGGATTAAGCAGGTTGATCATTTGATGAATTAACGTAGAGAGTATGTGCTTTTATTTGAAAGCGAGTTTTTCTCCAGAGTCTAAAATATGGGACTTCAAAAAGTCCAAAAACACATTTGGAAAATATTTACCAAAATATATATGAAACTTGGAAAAAAATTAATGTAACTTTCTCCTTTAGAAGTTCAGTCAGCAGATCTTAGTGGTCTGAAATAAAGAATTCCTTGAAAAAAGAAAGCAGCCAGAAATTAGTTCTAATGACAGATTTCAACATACAGAAATCTAGGCAGAAAATTGCTGTGTGGCAGCCTTGTAATAAGCAATATTTATTTTCAACATTTCTATTAACAAATTAGTAATTTCTAACAGTATTATTATGCATCCTTTTGTGTTGACTGTCAAACATCAAGTGATGCTTTGTATGTTTGTAACTGAAAATGTTTCTGTGCAGTGTGAGGTTCTTTTACAAAGAAATGGACTGAACTAAACCAATTACTGATAAATGTTTCTGATTGGTAAGAAATTTTATATGGGAGGTTTTACCTCAAATATTGGTTTAAAGCAGAACATGTTATTTATTTACTTTGTTGTGTTTAAACATGCCATTGAGCAGCATGTAGCTACAGCAGTTAACATGAGCCTTTTCTGACCAGTGTTTTAGCTGTTGCGATTAATAGGATGCACATTATATGAAATGGGAGTACATCTTAGGTTTGCTGAGCCTTCAGATGACCTTGAATTCAGAGAAAATCCCTTGGGGGAGAGGAGGCTTATTTATTTTCTTGTTTGTTTTGTTGGTTTCTTTGTTTTTAAATGTGCTGATTAATAAAGCAAGTAATACGACTTTCTTGTTTTCTAATTATTTTGTTCACTTATTTTTGGGGGGATTTCTTGTATGATAGCACAACAGAACCCCACAGCCCAGCTACCAGGCAGGCAGCAGGAGATTGAAATAAACAGAGAACAGCGCTACTTCCGCATACCCTTCATCCGCCCTGCGGACCAGTACAAGGACCCGCAGAACAAGAAGAAGGGCTGGTGGTATGCACACTTCGATGGGCCCTGGATTGCTCGGCAGATGGAGCTTCACCCTGACAAGGCACCAATTCTGCTCGTAGCAGGTTGGTATTGAAAGCAAAATTGCAACTTTTAAGAGGTTTCGAGTTAATAAAGAGCTTTAGGAAAAGAGAGTGAAGTTCCGAGTTTCCAAGGTTGTTTCCTCTTTTTCTTTGCCTTTTTTTTTTGTTTGTTTGTTTTTTTCCTTCTCATCAGCAATTCATGTCTGGGCAGAATTTGAGGATTTGGGACTGCTGTTAGATGGTGGCCAAATGTTTCAGAATACCATTTGGACATGTAACTGGTCCTGTCTTTTACTTGTACACGTACTTCAGTTTGGGAAGGCATAGACAGAGTGGGAATCCAAATGTAAAGGGTTTTATTATTACAAGTCTTCAGTTTATACATTGAACTGGGGACAGCGTGAAGATAAAACATCACAATTTATCTGGCAAAGGTCTACTCATTATTCTACTGTTTCTTAGTTAGATATTGTTTCTTAGTTGGATATAAAGAATTACAAGCAATTTGTATCAAAGCAATTTGTGCATATTTTACGTTGTCTTTCCATAGCATGGGGCTAATAGCAAGCTGGTGCTTTTACCCTATTTATGCTACTTAGTATGGGAGAATAGCTTTTGAATCTTAAACATTTAAAATAGATGTTTCAATGGATAGGTAGAGAACTGATAGTGAAATGTATCCTCCTTTTCTGGAGGGTAGTGAGCAGGGGAGAAAACACTGGAGAAATGCTGTTTACAGGTCTGTGTTTTGCGTTTTTGTATGTAACTTACAGGCTGAGGAAAAGGCCATAGCCACTTTGTTTCACTTCAGAATTATGCTTTACTGGCAACGAAAGGGGTTTTTTCTGCAAATTATTTTAAGTAGAATTCCTTATACCAGCTGTTGCTGTTCAGTGCCAAATTGTATAGCTAAAAGTAGCACTGCTGTAGTGAGTACCTGTTAAAAATAAAATTACAATTTAGTTTGTGAGATAGACATATCATTTCATTGGATTGCCTATGTTGGTCCCATTTGGTAAACATTTATTTTATATGGTAGGCTGACAGATTAGCTACTTGATTCAGTGTCTAGAATTCTTAGTTGCTTTGATACATTTAACCAAAAGTTAAGCAGTTCACTGTGAAATGGCCTGAAACGGAAAGTACACGTAATCCAAATGCGGATCTCATCCTGTAATGGGTTTCAGAAGAAGATATCAAGATTATGATCTTTCAGCTTCTTTCCTTTATTCCTTTTTTCTTGCTGTTAAAGCACAACTTTGTTAATTGCAGCATCTGATACTAGTTTATTCTCATACTGCTTTGGTGTTCTCTGTGTAACAAAAAAACAGGAAACTGAAAAACGCTTGTAACTGAGGACTTCCTCATAAGCTCTGAAGTCTACTAGCAAGCCAGATCTACAGAGAGGAAATGTAATTACCAAGGATCTAATCTTTATTGATGGGACCTTTGAATGATGTAAAAAGTGTTTTCTTTTTCCCTTTACCGTTTCAGGTAAGGATGATATGGATATGTGTGAGCTTAATCTTGAAGAGACTGGCTTAACCCGAAAGCATGGCGCTGAAATTTTACCGAGACAGTTTGAAGAGATTTGGGAGCGCTGTGGAGGCATCCAGTACCTCCAAAACGCAATTGCAAGCAGACAAGCTCGCCCCACCTACGCCACGGCAATGCTGCAGAACCTGTTGAAATAACTGGGTATCCTGCACAGGAGCAGTCGAGATGAGAACCTTGCCCATGACACAAAGGGAAGAGTTCCTCTGTGCTGCAGAGGGCCTAAACGTTCTATAATCAGAGTAGAGATGTTTAATATAAAGTGAACAGATTTTATTAATCATGTGGTTTGTTAATTTGTACTTCATGATGTTTAATTTGTGTAGTGAACTTTACTAGGTATGAGGACCCTGAAGAAACTTCAGTCAGTGTAGTTTGCTGCATTTTGTTTATATGTTGCGTTTTCTTTAACAGTTTCTGTTATAACTCTTAACAGTTTTCAGCAATCTATCTGTACTTGGGTACATATTGCAAAGAACTGCACTGCAGCCAGCTTTTTATAAGATTCATTCTCTAAAACACTGAATAGTTGGCTTCAAGTGGTGGCCTAGTAAAGAGAATATGTTATTTCTAATAACTGGAATTGTGAGGCCTTAGCTTTGACTTCTGTTACGGAGAAGTTGGAGTATACTTTTATATGATCTGAGACATTTTATGTCCTGATTTGCAAACTGGTTAGTGTCTGTATTTAATGATATTTGTTTTTCCAGAACCTGATGGGAAATCCTCCTAAACTTGAGACCTATAAACTCCTGTTTAATGCATTCTCTGTCTTGGTTTAAGATAAATGGTTTACTGTACATTCCAAGAAAAGCATTAATATACATCAAAATAGCGTAATAATGGAGGTCCTCAAAGAATGTACTGCTCTTTAGGGCTTAAACCACTTCTCTCATAGATTCTTTTTTTTTTTTTTTTTTTTTTTTCCTGTCTTTAGTGCAAGTCTGCTTTAGATTCTGACCAGATTTCTATTAGAATTCTTGGACAGTTTGTTTAGCCAGGTAGTGTAATTTCAATATATTACACAAAATTGTTCAAGCCTTGTATCTGAAGGTATATAAGATTAAGGATAGCATTAAGGGAAATATATTCAGCTTTTTGCTGGCAGTATAACTTAAATGAATATTGAGGCCTGAGCCTCAGAACTCCTCTTTATTTTAACTGTAATGAGATATACAAGGTCTGTACCTTTTGTTAGACTGTGTAAAAAATTGGTCCAATAACATAATGCATCTTAATACTATGTGCTGATGAAATAGCTACAATTTTTAGTGTACTGCAATACCATTTGGATGCTGAGCTGTATATTAATCTCCTCTGTCAAGTTTCATAGCTTGTAACAGTTCCCTTCTTAAGCAGTTTGGGGAGTTTTTGTGGGTGGGAATCATTAATTTCATACAGTTTTTAAGACACATCTCTTTCACTTATGTGAACATTGCTTTACTTTGCTGACCATTATTTCAACAAATAAAACATGACCATTTGTTGTCTCTCTGATAGAAATTCAAAATGTAATTAACTTGATGTCCAGTTACATAGCCTGATTTAAAAATAGATTCTTGCCCTTTTTAATTCATAGTCTGCTTACAGTATAAAATAACTTTCTCACTCCTTACTCAGCATGAAACCTCTTGGAAACTTTTGTTTTTAAATGCATAAATATAGTTAATTTTCAAGAGGGGTGGTTCTGTAGCACAGAGAAATCTCCTTGCTGACCTTAGACTGTGGTTGCACGCCACAGTCTGCTTGTTGTTATAAATGCACTCCTTGTGGGAATAATGTAGAGATATTCACATGGTATTTAACTCTACACACCCACTGCATCAGGGAATCTCAGCTGCTGCTGCAGACCCACTCTACTTCCTGCTCATAGGATTGCAAATGGGAAAATTGTTTTCATTTTGCCCAAGTTCTTCACTGAAACAGGAGTTTTTGGCTGGAAGATAAAAGGAGAAGTGCATCAGACTGCTGGCTGGAAAGTTGTATGCAAACTTGAACAGTGTTGCATGAGTTTAAAGGTGCAGCTTATGAAATTTAGATTATTGATTTAATGTGTTACTGCATCGGAACCAAAATGTGACAACTTCCAGTCCCCAGACACTTAGCAGTGCAAGAAGCTGTGCTCACTCATGCGATCCATGGAAGAAAAATCCCTGACCTGAGTTTGTTTCTGTCTGGGTTTAGCTGCTTGACTTAAAATATTCCAACTCAGTGTATATATCTTTAAAAATCCACGGATCTTATGAGGCTGAACATAAGCAAAGAACCTCAAATGCTTACATGTGTGTGTAGGTATATACACATATGTGTGCTTAAATATTTTAGTATGTTTGTGTGTAAACATACCCGCAGGGAACTTTAAATAAAATTAACTAAATTTTTCCACTCTGTTCCTTTAGTTATATCAGGATTTCCTTGACTGGCATTGGAAAGAAAATTTATTTTTCAGAATAGGGTGTATGGAAGTTTTTCTTTACTAAATGACTAACAAATATGAGCTATCATGAAAATAAAATGGACTTGGAAATAGTGGAAGAGGGTCTGGTGGCTGGACATCTCAAATGAGACGTTCCCATCTCTCAGCATTGCTCCAGAAAAAAGCCTGAGGGAAGCAGAAGATTCATTCCAGAAATCAGAGTATTCTAGTTTGCACAGTAGCAGGCTGCTTTTTTTCCCTCTTTTATTCACTCCACAGCAAAAGCAGCTTCTGCTCTTAGTTTTACTTATCTTTTTGTGAAACAAAATCAATTTTCAGTTATTTTCAGATTATTTTTTTACATGTCTGGCAATATTTAACTTACCAATTGTTTCCATGGTCCCTTGTACTGTGTCGGATAATTATAGTTGT
Source organism: Bombycilla garrulus (assembly GCA_013400315.1). NCBI lineage: Eukaryota > Metazoa > Chordata > Aves > Passeriformes > Bombycillidae > Bombycilla > Bombycilla garrulus. The sequence continues at coordinate 1,810,911 of VXBU01016903.1, forward strand.
TTGATTTGGAGAGGAAATATAAAAGGAGGGGAGAAGGTCGATCTTTAGGACTGTAGGAGGACCTGATGCGCTTCTGATCTTCTCTAATTATAGAGAAAATTATAATCAGGTTTCTAAAGCACATTGTCTTGGTTCTCTGTGTGTTTCATAAAAAAAAAAAAAAATCCTTCCTGCCTGTCAGTGAAGCTGTGTATTATAGTTGAGATCTGCCTAAAATACTCCACAAAACAAAGGAGAGGAAGAGAACCACCACACTAAGCTACACTCCTGACTTGATGACTCAGGAATATGCGTTTTCTTGAGAATGCTACTCTGAAGATTTTAAGGTCATTCAATACTTGTCTTTTATCCACTGATAAGATTGTGTTTTTCTTTATCTAGTTGAATCCTCTGGGTTTTTCTCAAAAATCTTTATTTTAAGTATTTAAATGACCTCCTAATACTGTACTGAAAATTAAAAATAAAAATTAAACACATTCCATGTTGAAATCTTACTTGTATCTTCTTACTGTTCTGTCTTTGAAGAGTTGAAGCATAAGGGTTAATTAAGTTATGAGAAAGATAAAAAAATTATTTTGGTGTTACTGTCTGTTCCTTTTCCATGAGATAATTTTTGTGCTTAAACCTACCTTTAAATCTTTTGTCTTTACTTACTAAGGTAAGTGTTCCTCCAAAATAACATTCTGATATTAGAAAATTCTAATTTTGTTATCTTAAATCTCATACTTCATTTTTCAGTATTTAAAGAAATTATTATCTTTTTACTTTTATTACTTTTCTTAAACTTTTTTTGCAATCACTTTCAATCTATCTGTCATTTGCTATGCTGTGTATTCTGCATCTTTTTAATTTTAGATGGTGTGAAGCAGTGACTGGTGACACCAACTCTGCTCCTTTCGATGTGTGTACTGTGGGGGAAGCTTTATGTTTGGGATGGAGATGCAGTGTTGCTTTCGTGGGGTTTTGTTTGTTTGTGTTCCCCTTAGAGTCTTAGGGAACTCTCTCATCTTAAGGGCCAAATCAGAGTGGTAGCTTTTTAATTTAAAAAGTAATTCATACTTTATCTAGAAAATGTAATTTTGTTTCAGTTTCCTTAGGATTTTTATCTCCATCTTTACATCAGTTTTAAAGTTACATGATGAGTTTTAGTGTAAGATTAGGTCCACTTCAACTCCCTGTGAAATTTTCAAGTAAATAATTTTATTATGTTTTATTGAAATAAAAAAGGTTTACGTCCAGCAAATATATTTGGTAATTAATAGTTGAGAGTGATAAATACAATCATGAATAACCATTATTAAAATACACATTTTAAAATTACTTATTTTTTAAATCTGGCTAATGATAACTAGCCTAAGTTGAAATACACTAAACACATACAAAAATACATTTGTAATGGAAAAAAATGGAATGCTATCAGCATTCTTAGCTTACATGAGCAATAGTGGAAAGCTAGCATTTGTAGGCAAGGATGACTTCCAGTTCCCTGCAAAGAGTACTTTTAAAGTAATTTTATTTTGAAGTGTACTGTGTAAAACCACATCTTAGGTTTCTTTTTTATTTTTCTTTCCTACTTAAATAAAGTAAGTAAAAACACTATTTCAGCTGTAGAAAGTCAACCTTGTATTCTTGGTGCATTGCCTTCGTTCGTACGCGGTCGCCAGTTCTGGTGGTTTTGCAGGCAAATCTGTGCAGTTGTTTCGAATTGGTAAACAGTTCTTCTGAGCAGACTTGAGAAGGTAAACTAAAGTTCAGTCTTTGCTGTGGTAACTGCATGGTGCAAAGTAAGAATTGTCACTCAAATCAGCTGCTGTCCTGAATACACAAAAGTTTCACATCTGGATGAGGAGCTGTCATCCAGGATAGTCATGAACTTTATAGAGGCTCAGTTTGAGCTGTAAGTACGACTTCTGGTGTGCACCAAGCAGCAAACCAGTGCCTGAATACAACACTGGTGCAGAATATAAAGAGAGATATATACTCAAGAAAAAGATACTCCAGGTAAAATAATGCTTGTACTTGAATCAGGATTGTGGATTAATAGTGCATAGATTAATAAATCTACAAAATACTTAATGGCCACCTGCTAATGGAAACACATTGGATTTCTCCTACAAAAACTAACAGTAATCTCTCAAAATTATTTGTGTGGATACTGAGTCTAAAGGGTAGGTGCTCATGGGCAATTCTAATCTACTCGCTACCAGGAGAGTGCTTATGAATATAAATCTCATGTTATGAAAAGATGAAACTCCACATATTGTACCTCAGCAAAAAGTTTGAAGTCTTAAGATAACCTGATAGTTTCACTGTCACCAGAAATTAAACAGTTAAGTGAATATGTACATATGTAAAAATGATGTGTTTATTAACAAAAAAATAGGAATCTGATGTTCAGAAAACCTTGAAAACTTAAATCCAACTTCTGTGTGATTTGCCATGTGAGCATTCAGAGAAGGAATGCATTTCCCAAATGCTTTTAATGAGGCCTTTGGTCAATAACAGCTCTTTTTTCCATTCACCATTTGCATCAGTGTGTGTAAGGAAGGTTTATAAAGGGGTATAGAAATGCACTGAAGTTCCATTGACATTTTTACCAGAACGGTTGTAACATACAATATTGAAAAATGTCACATCTCAACAAAATCTGTTTCTAGCACTCAGTTCTTAAATAAAACCGTTAAGATGTGTAAGCACCAGAAGCTTAATGCATGCATCTTAATAGTGGGGACTTCCTACCAGGCATTTTAGACATGCTCAAAAGCTGCACAACTTGATCATTTGCTTTCCTTCAGTAAAACTAGTTTGTTTTTTTTTTAATGTGCACTGATTTTAGAGCCAAAATATTGTATCTTTAGGAATGCTTGACTTTTTTTTTCATACTCATCCTGAAGTCCAGTGTTGAATAATGCAGACCTTCTTTCTTGAATACCTGTAAGAGAAAGTTCCATAAGACGTTTGAAAAGTATTGCTGAGTTTGAAAATGCACTATTTATCTAAAAGCTAATAGGCAAGGTCACACTAAAGTATGTTAAGATAATTGTAGATCATTGTAAGAATCAAGCTTTGATAAGAGAAGGCTTCAGGGAGACCTTCTAGTGGCCCTTCAGCACCTAAAGGGGGCTCAAGGAGGGAGAGACTTTTCGCAAGGGCAGGGAGTGATAGGACTAGATGGAATGGCTTTAAACTGAAAGAGATTTGGATTAGATGTAAGGAAGAAATTCTTAACTGTGAGGATGATGAGGCACTGGAAGAGATTGCCCAGAGAAGTTGTGCATGTGCCATCCCTGGATATGTTAAAGGTTGTTAGTGTTTGAATGACTGATTGGGTAAAACTCCACCCAATCAAAACCCCCTCCAATAACTAAGTTTGCAGTAATTTTCCATGCAGTGATTCCATAGCTAAACTGGAGACATTTTTTTCATATTTGGGAAGGAATTGAAGGTTATTTTAGCTTCTACTGGAACTTTATGCCTATTTTCATATATGTCTTTATAAATACAGAGCTGTACTTACTTTAGATAATACATCCTAAAAAGCTGTCACTGCTGTCATTACATATTGCAAACCAAAATTTAAGTACTGAATTCTCAGTTTGGCCTACAAGCTCTAGTCACATGCTCCTCAAAGTTCAGTTCAATCTTCTACTTTAAAAATTTTAGCCCTGAAGGAGTTTTCTAGATTGTGAAATCAAAGTGCTCCTCTTAGATTCAGCTAATGAAAGCTGTTCTACCTTCATTTTCTTCTGCCACTGACTTTTTTCAAATCACTAAAAACATGTTGAATCTAAGGGTGACGTAAACATTCACTGTGAACTTAAGTAACAGTGAAAAATAGCCATCTAATTTTTTTAAGTCCATTTCAGTTTTGTGTTTGGTGGATTTCTCACTAAATTAATTTATTTATCTAGATCTTGAGAAGAGCTTGGTCAATGTACTTTTGACAATTTGAATATGGTCTAGATGACACAGACCTGATTTTCTTTCACAGATGTGCCATTTTATTACTTTTAATAAAATATTTAATGCTTTTCTACGTAGTAATTTTAAGTAGTTTAGCTGTTATGAAAGTTTATTGGTCCACAATTGTCCACATGCACATTTCTTTTAAGGTGGGTGTAAAATACTAATTGCAAACATCTGTGCTCATACTTTTATGAGCAGTGACGCGAGTTCATTCTTGAGCTTTATCTAACTCCTCTTCCCTGCTGCTTTGTCCATCTCTATCCTTGTATTCCAGTCCCCCCATTTTCAGCTCAGTCTGTAACTGTGGCTGCAGTATTTGAAGAGACCAGGCCTGGGTATGATGAAGATCAGTGACAGTAAGTGATCTTTCTGTGTGATATCTTTGCCTGTTCCTTTATTTACACAACAAAGGACATGTAAGGAGCCTAAGATTCCTGTAGTTGATATCCCGTCTTCCAGAATGTCCAGCTAGTGCCAAGGACTCCTCTACTGATATTCACCACAATAACAGTGCATGTTAACAGCTATACCAAAATCTTTTTGTTCCTAATTGGGCTGTATTCAGAAAAATGAAAACGGCAAAGTAAAAGGTTTTTTTTGTACCTATCAAGAGGACGTAAATAAAATACATCAGAAACAGTCTGACAATTTTAGGGGAATTTTTGACTCAGCTTGTCTCCTTTCTTTTTTTTTCCCCCACAAATATACAAGGGGTTTCAAGTGCAAAACTTGAAATAATATTTGAGCTATGAGCAGTATTCTACTCAAATTAGAATTTCTACTTGTCAAACTCTAAGTAGCTTCACCACACTGAGTGATCTGAGATTTTAAGGGATCTAGTACTGCTATTTAAACCACCCCTTTAGATTTAATTTTGTGTTAATTTGTCATTTTATGTATTTCTTCCTCCTTCACATGTTCCAGTGTCTGCCTCATTGGCACATGGTTATACAAAACAGAACTTTGTTACATAAAAACGTTTAAGAAAATGTAGTTGTCATATCAAGCATACAAAAAAATCTAAGCTTTTCTTTGTATGGAGTTATAACAAGGAGGCTCCCTAGTAACATTGACAATGGGACACAACAGATTTTTAAGGTTCTTGAAAATTGTCACAAACCTTGGTTTTGTCTGGGTGATGCTGGAAACGAAGAATTCCAGAGACTAACTCGTCAGTCCTGGTTTTGTAAACTCATCTGGTGACCTACAGAAAAACCAAACCACTAATTATTTCTCTAAATGACTGAACACAGTCAGATAGGATAGACTGCCAGAGCCATGCAAGAGAGCTGTGAGAAAAGCAGTTCTACAGTCCTGTTATGAAACCTACACTGCAGTAAATGTGGAAAGCAATGAGTGCATTAGTATTTTCAGTTCTGAAATTGCCAAGCAAGAGAGCAGCTTCAAGTTTGATTTAGTTGTGGAGTTAATACACGAGGGTGGACCAGTTATTTCAGGTGTGGCTGTTTGTTGAGGGATGGGAAAGGGATTTCCATGCAGTTTACCTCCGGGCTGAATTGTGTTTTCAAGTTCATGTAACGCTTCGTGATCAAGGATCTCTGAGGAACTGAGACAAGCACTTACACTGCAAGCCGTGTGACAAAAGCTAGATAGGGGTTCATCGTGTTCAAAAGCAGGATTAATCCTTACAGCATTTTCTGAATTGCAGCTGCTGAGAGCAGGACTTCTACAATGCAGAACATTTTTGTTGAGATAAGATTTTAAATTGCAAAAGAAACAAAAGGAGTATTTTGAAATGTGAAGGAAAAGATTGTGAGCAGCTTACTGCAAATGAGAGTTTCTTTTGCATTTTCTTCTTATCTTAATAATTAAAAAGATGAAAAGAAAACCAAGGCTTCCTAAGCCAAGAATGAGAGGTTTGAAAATGAAGGGTTGTTTGGGTTCTGGACCAAATTTTGCACAGCGCTGTTCTTGGTAAAGCTGGTGTTTACGTACAGGGCATCTAAAATAAGAAAAGGGAGAGAAAAAAATGTAGAGAACTTCAAGGCAAAAATATAGAGTATTTTAAACAAAAAGAAAGGAAAACTTGCAATGTAATATGAACACATTATTTCCACTACAAATAATTGTTCTGTGTCTGCATGAAAATAATGTGATTGATGATAAGGAAAGATAATATTTTTACATTCACGAGAGTGAATTTTAAATAAAAAGTCACTGATATATTTCTTGCTGACCTACAAATTTTAAGGAAATAATGCATTTTAAATCTCTCTGACAAATTTCTAACCCCAGAGGTACCATTTGTGGTTTAGAACCTTGGAAGTTCAGGTGTGTTTTAAGGTAATGTCGGAACACATCTTTGAAGCCTATATTAGTAGAATATAGGCTTCAAATCCTGTAGTAGAAATAAGAGTTCCACTACAAATAGCAGGTCTCTATTCCTCTTTTAAGACAAGGGGAAAGTGAATTTACATAGAACACACGTGCAAATAGTAGGCCACAATTTTCTCTCCAACTGTACAAGTTTGCACAAGCTGTCAGTCTGCCACTGGTGGGAATTTGTCACTTGCTATAATTCACAAAAAAATTTATTTCTTATTTTTAATACTTTTATAATTCCTCATGATGGTTTGGTTATACCAAACATCAAGTCAGGGTTTTCTGAATGGGAAAAGGGTTATTTTCCTTAGTGCTGCATTAGTGTTGGAGGAGTAGCTCAGACCCTTTGCTACCTCAGCAAAGTTTTGAAGAGGACCTTTCCAGCTCACAGGCTGATTTGTAGTACTAAGTGCTGCAGCTGCTCTACTGTGACTCTGAAAGTCAGGAGTTTGGCAGTAACTGTGGTGAATTCAATATAATTTCTGTGATGCCCATTGAAGAAAATTAATTTTGGTAGTTGGGTTGTTACAGTGAATAATTCCAATAATTTGTCCAGTGATCTTATTTTTTGATGTTAATCCTAAGTAAGGTAAAAGATGCATCGTTAATCAAGTCAAAGTATTAAGGGAGAATAAATAAATGCAAGAATTGTAACTTGATTCTTGCTTATGTACATGGCTGGTCAGCTAGTGTGTGCCAGTCCAGTACACAGTTTCACATAATGCTCTGAATTGTCCAGTCTTACAATGAGAAAAAATTTGTAAAAGAGAGTTAATATGTTAGAGTACTGTATAGTGCTCAGTGTTGATTTAAGATAATTCAATTTAAAAATCCTTAAGGAATATATTTGCAGTGAGGAAGAGCTGTTAATCTTAAAGTCTTTCCCAGAAAGCCCCGAAAGCAGCTTCAGCCTTCATGTGCTTTATTGGGTAGTCTGGAATCACAGTCTATATGAATACAGATTTCCCTTTTAATGCATCTTGGAAAAATGTCATTTCTTAAAACGCTACCGTGTAATCAGTAGCAGAAGTGTGAATGTGTTATTTCATTTTTCCAAGATGTGTTTGGAAATCTGAAGGGAATGCATCTGTGTGTGTCTTCTCTGCCAATGATCCTGAATTTCTAATAAATTTCTGAAGTATCTTTAAAAATAACTAGATCATAATGTTCCGTGTATACTAACAAGCAGAAATTGATTTATGCATGGTGAGACTATTTATACTTCAGAAGGGTATTTGCAGTGTAACTTACAGCATCCGAATGTCGAGGGTTTGGCTTGTTAGCGTAGTTTATGGGGCTGTTAACAGAATCCACCAATCTGCTTACCTGCAGACAGCTCCTCTTCCTGGAACTAGCTCGCATCTGCCACCATTGACGCAGAGGTGGGGCTGCAGCTCGCACAGGCTCCGGCAGGGCAGTCCATCCTGGCTGGCATAGCCCGGCTTGCAGAGGCAGTCGGCCTCCTTTGTCCACTCGTTCGTTACGCACTCGGAAAACTTGTCACACGCCATGAATTTGCAGGGGTCTGCCTGATCAGCTGTAAAGGATGGGTAGATCATTAACTGAAGCATTGCCCCAAAGGACCTTGGCAGGGCTTGTGGCAGCCAGAGAGAACAGCTCAGGTTTACTGCCTGCCACCTGGCCGTGCTAACAGGAGAGTGTCATCCAGCATGAAAGGACACGCGGCCTTCTTCTTGTGCAGGACACAGCAAGCATGGAAGTTCATGTTGACATCTGCACTGATCTACCCATCACTGTTAAGCAGTGAGTCTATTTTCATCCCACTGACAAGGATTCTCACATTTGAATGTTTTTACCCTGCCTTTGCTGTGAGTGCTATCATAATACTTCATGGATTCTGTGCTACAGCCTTATGTGTGAGAAATAATTTCAGCCATAATGGTCTTAAACACATCATTTAGGACATGACAGAGGAATTAAATTAGATTATTGAATACTGCACAGTACTAACACTTGCAATGTAGAAATACTATCATATTCAAAAGAAAACACATGCTTACAGGCTTTGTAGTGTTGGGATTTTTGTGGGGGTTTTCTTGTTTGTTTGGGTGTTTTTTGGTTTTGTTGTTATTTTGGGGGCTTTTTGTTGGGTTTTTTTACTTTTTTTTTTTTTTATGGTATGTTAACATTGGGAAAGCTTGCTGGGTTTTTTGTTTTGTTTTTTAAATATTAGTAAGGGATGCCTCTGTGAGATTAAGGGAAAAGGAGCCTGCTGATGTTCACGGGAAGGCCCAAATCAGAGACAGCTGTTACACAAGTCTGCTTCTCCTTTTCCAGTCTCTGTGTCTTACTAGAAATGAATTAAAAAAAAAAAAAAAAAAAGAAAGTCCCAGAAAGAGTGATTGAGTGATTAGTGATGTTAACCCATTGCTCAACCCAGCTTGTGCTGATGGGGTGATGAGGAGGAGGGCTGCATCCACCTGTCTTGTCTCATGGAGCCTGTTTCCTGTGTACCATGGGGCAAAACCCTTGGAAGGCAAAAGATGAGAAGCAGACCACGAGAACAAATCCTGTTTTTTCCATCAAACAGCCCCAGTAAGATATATGAATCCAGAAAGAAAAAGAAAAAAAGAAAAAAGAAAAGAAAAAGTGGACAAAAACTAGGAAAAGAGAGCAGAGAAGGAAATGAGAGCAGATATACAGGTATGAGCTGGGCTATGTGGCTCTTTATACTTATGGAGTTTAAAAAGAGATTTGTACTGGCTGTTGCAGCTTGTAACTGGGCTGAGAGCTTTCTTCTGCAGCCATTCATGCTCTATATATTAGATGCTCAGTAACACTAATTTAAATGAATAATGAGGATTGCATTTGTCATAGGAGTACTGGAAATCTCAGACACACCCTGGGATATGCTTCAGTGGTAGAAGTGAATCCATCAGAGCTGCTCACTTATAATCCCTCGATAATTTTATGGCTATTTCCTGGTTTGAATTTTTGACTAGTGGGTTTTAGTGTGCACCATTTCCCTTTGCTATATGCAGTGTGCATGTTGGTTTGATATGTGCTTTGCTCCTGGACTGTGAGCGTGCGCACAACTCCAACAACAAGTAGAGCTTGGCTTGAACATTTGGCTGGGCTGAGTTTCTGTGATAATACTTCATCTTCCTTAACACACACATGCATACTTTGTTATATTTTCTGTTTTCACTTCATTTAGATTAATGAAATATTGTATGCAGGTATTTATAAAAGTCCTTCTAAATGGTATTTTGCAGCTGCTGACTCCTGATACAGATTTTGGACTGTTAAGTTCCCATCCATGTTTCACTTTGGTAGACCATCATTACCACTAGATGGCTCTCAGTTTCACAATAAAGAGGAATTTGCTTATATTACCTTAACTTGCTACACAGGTTGGGGTTTTTGTTTTGTTTGTTTGTTTTCTGAAATGAAAGCACATCAGACTTTGCAACACCTGTACTAGAATATACTGGCTTTATAAACACAATTTCTTCTATTTTGACTCTATAGTACTGCTTATAAGCCTCTCTCCACAAATTCTCTGTAATAAACTCTCTGTTTTCTTGAATTCATATTGAAATACCACATCAGTAAAGCATATTGGATGAAGATTAAAGTTTTTAATTTTTTTTCTGAATTTGCATTTTAGGATCTTTCTTATTTTAATTTTTATTTAATGAAAATTTATTACTAATGCAGGGAATATATGGCAGCCCAAAGTTCACTCTTTATATAATTAACTAATTTAATAATTCATTCATCAAACATCAATTTATCATGGCAGTATTTAAAGGGAAAAATACTGTGATTTTGTTAACTTTGTTTACCACAAGCTACCTATGGTTTTAGTGGCCACAAAGACATATGTAAAATGAAAACTGGTTAGAAACTGCCTGCCTGAATTGTAAATGGATTTTTGTTCCAGAATTGTCATAGATCTGTACATAAAAAAATAGCTTAACCAAAAATCCTGAAGGCATCTGCATACCTTTGCTATTGTTCTTCTCCATGACAATGAAATTAAATTCAACCCTGAAATAATTACCAGACCCTGAAAATAGATTCAGGCTTCAATTTTGTAAAACAGCGTAGTTTTTGAAAACACTAAGCTTTTGACATAAGAATAGTGTCCAGATGTGTAGTTAGTGACTTTCTACTGTTTAACAAAAACCACAGACTTACTTGAAATATATAAATCCAGAGGGATTCTAGAAACACAAATCTATGGGGTAGGACATAAAGTCATGCTCCAATTAGTGAGTATCTGTAGTAATTATTCCTAAATATTGTCTCCTTTAGTTTTGAATGCTGTATCCCTTAAAAAAAGATTTAATGATGCTCTAAACCATGGTTGGCTTACATTAGTATAATCATTAGAAATTATGTTTCCATACTCCAGTGCAAGACTTGCATGTCACACCTGCAAACTGCACATGAGCATTTCTTATACCTGTCTTCACCCAGCACTTTTGATTCTAGAGATCACTATTTGTCTCTGAAAAGCAGCTGAGGAACACACACAGCCCAACAGCTCCACCCAGCTTTCCATTACAGTATGAAAATACATCTGCAGAGAATTTGCAACATCTTTTTTTGTCTTATTACGTACCCCCTATCACTAGGAGGTTATTGCTAATGTGGTTGTGTCCAAGATAGTCATACTTCTGAAGCTGTAACAGTCTGAAAAAAGATTGTCTGCTTAGTTTTGATTTTGCACGTACATTAGTGATGCAATCTTACCTGGCTCAATATCCAGGGAATAGCTGTCAATCTCCAAATTGAGGTGTTGGGCTGCAGCATCACAGAAATCTTCCAAAACACAGTGTACAGCTTCTGTGATATTGTATGGCACTGTCTTGGCAAATTTCATTTTGCTGTTCACAATCACACTTCCATTCCTGAAGTTGAGAATTTCCAAGTGCTTAAAACCTGTAAGGTTGGACTGAAGGTATGGAAGTAGCTGCAAAACAGAGATTTGCCTTCATTTTAACTTACTGTCAGTGACTACCTGGTATTAATTTCTCTTATAGTCAATTTTCATTATCAAGTACACACATCACAGATTTATTTTCCTGAGTTTAATACAATGGTTAAGCTCCACCAACAAATTAACTTTTCTGTTTAGCAGTATCTTCTTCTGGATTTCTGCTCTTTTCTCCATAAAATATTGAGATGGATGGGCAGCAATTTCCCCTGTAATGAAATGCATAGCAGCTGGGGAGTTTATTCATCTGGAAGAGAAGAAAATCACCTCACTCAAAAGCCAACTTTAATTATTTTCAAACATTCAATCCAGGCAGGTTAGGGCATAATATAATAGGAATGTTACTGAGCTGACCTGTGCCCTATTGTACCAACAGAGAAAATCCATATCTAATCACAGTCTATGCTATGATATATTTTTAAAAGCCTATTTTTAAATGCAGCAAGCAGACACAAGCCTCAGATATAATCAGCACTGCTATACTGTTGACGTGGATCTAAGAAAAAGCCAAATAAATTACATGCAAGGCATATATCTGGGTTCTCTTGACCAAGTAAAATCTTTCATCACTGACTTCATAAACTTTGTCTTCATACTCTAAGAGCATCCCAGACTTATGGACCCTTTAAAATACAGTTTACCAGACTGAACGTAGCCGGGTTTAGTATCGTTAAATTACTGCACAATTCAGTGCATTCCTTTAAACTGCACCCAACTTTCACACGTGTTGTTCAAGTTAATTTTCACCCACCAATTGCATGAACTGCTGCTCCAGCGCTTTGTATTCTGTCGAACTCCTGTTGAAGAGGTCATCAGAGAAGTGCATGTTGGTTACCCTCAGGCTGAAAAAAACCACGAGCTCCTTGCCTTTGGCCGCGGTCGTCATGGAGCTGGTGGTTACGTACTTGAGCACGGGTGCTGGGGTGGTTTCTGCCGGCTCGCTGGCCAGCACGGAGATGTAGCCACTGCCCTGCTCGCCCTCGTCCAGCGCGGCCGTGCTCACCGCGCCCGTCTGGTCCAGCTCGGCAGCGATGTCCTGCACTCCCATCCCCGTGCCCTCCGCAGCAGCGCCCTCGGGAGCTGCCGCTGGGGAATCCGGCCGCTCAAGGGACTGCTCGATGATCTCGGAGGGGCTGTAGGACGGGCTGGTGGCTGCAGGCAGCGGGGCTATCGGTGGCAGCACGTCTGTAATAACAGCTCCGGGCTGGGCGGTGGAGACATCGCTTGGACCGGTGAAGAAAGGCAACCTTTCGTAAGTGCTTGCTGTGACAAAAATGTCATCACCTGATGATTCTTGTTCTTCCATGATCTTAACTGCTGCAGGAAAACAGGATAAAACCAAATTAGCTATACTGAAAAGCAAGCGTAAAAAACATAAAGTATGGAAAAAACCCATGTATGTGGTATTTCCACTGAAACATTTTTAAACAAGTTTAACAGTATCTAAATATAAAAATGTTAAAGCCATCACCAAGAAGACTATTGGAACAAAATACGTTATACACACGTTTGAGTGATGGGATTTCTGCCACTTCTATGTTTAATAGTTATGCTTGGCAAGTATTTCCTGAGCCTCTAAAGCACGTTCTTGTTCTGAAGGTACATAATCACACTGTCAGTTTATATTGTCTGAAAGGGGAGATTGGAGCTTTGAGCTCTCTGCTTGGAACACTTGTATGCCAGAGTCATTCTGCTTCGCTCTGCGAAAAGTTAAAGCTATTATTTGCCAGTAATCATAAAACGTGATTACAAAAAACAATACAGCCCCTCCAGATGGAAACTGTGTCAACTTACCCAAAAGACAAGAGCAGCAGCAATGAAAAAATATACAAACCTTGAGAAACCATCTACTGCACCTGATATTCCCATCGGGGCTTGGCCGTGATAACTGTAGCTGAAATCCAACTCTTAAGTGCCAGGAATGCGACTTTTTGAATTCAATTTGCAGCTACCTGGCCACAGTGACCTCACAATAGTGATGGCCCCCAGCAACAGTCACCTGCCCAAACTGGTGACTTTGTCTTTTTCCAGAGATACACCTTTCTTCACATGGAATTTCTAGCAGCCCCCTTCAGGCAAAATCACTTATCAACAATAAGGAAAGACTGAATGAGGTGGCAATTGTCCTGCCACCTCATTTCATTAAAAGCTTCAGATGCTCTTCTCTTGCCAATGTCCTCCTGTTTCTTGTGTGATTAAGGATACGGACAGATTAGAAAAGAAAAGCCTAGTGATGTTCTCTGTTTACAAAGCTTGTGCTATTATTTGTTATGCTGATAAGGAGTGAGAGTCAGTTAAGAGAACTCAGAACAGCTTTGCTAGCATTAGTGCTTGAGGAATTAATGCAGGATGATCTTCTGATGGGATGAGCCTGCAGCTCCACAGACATCTCTCAGCACGAGAGCACACGCTCGAGCATGCGATTGTGATGGTATTTGTTAGGCAGATTATATTTTAGAAAGATTACTACAGGAGAAAGATGTACTGAAGTGGCTTTGAAATTGCAGCAAATTTGAAGCAGATCTATAACAGACATAGGTATACTGCATGCCTGACATATAGCTCTGTGTATATATATATATAGACTATATATACATAGACTGTATATACATAGACTATAAAGGTCTTCTGGCATCCTCTTATTACAAGCAAAGTAACTTAAAAGACCTTGAGGGCATACCAAGATGATCTCTGAGCATGTATCACCTGTTTTCATCAGCTGCCAGTTCTTAGCAATCACTGTGTCTCCAGCTGAAAGAGACGGGAAATGACTCAACAGTTTATGTTGGTTCCTGTTAGTAAAAGTAAATGGGCTCACATCAAGGGTTGCTGAGCACCTACTGTGGCACAGCACCAGTCCCAAACCCAGGGACAGCTGACCTGTTCTTTGTCTATCGGGTGTTGTGTTACAGCTGCAAGACTTGCCTACACAAGTGACACGTTGAGATCAGCAATACAATGATTTGCAGCTGGTTTTAACAAGATTTTCCTCTGTCTACATGAGACTTCAATAATATTCAATCCTACGAAGTTAGGAACTGTGATGAAACATAGAAGACCTAGACATTTCATGGAATCACAGAATGGTTTGGGTTGGAAGGGAACCTAAACATTATCTAGTCCAACCCCCCTGCTATGGACACCCTCCACTACACCAGCTTGCTCAAGGCTCCATCCAACCTGGTCTTGAACACTTCCAGGGATAGGGCATTCACAGCTCTTCCAGTGCCTCACCACCCTCACAGTAAAGAATTTATTCCTAATATCTAACCTAAATCTACACTCTTTCACTTTAAAGCCATTCTTCCTTGTCCTTTACATGACTTTGTAAAAGATCCCTGTCCAGCTTTCTTGTAGGCCCCCTTTAGGTACTGGAATGCATGGTAAGGCTGTCTCCAGAGTCTTCTCCAGGCTCAACAAGCCCAGCTCTCTCAGCTGTCTCCATAGGAGAGGGGCTCCCACCCTCTGACCATCTTCATGGCCCTCTTCTGGACTCTATCCAGCAGGTCTGTGGTTTTTTTTGTATTGGGGTGCCCAGAGCTGAACAGAGTACTCCAGATGGGTTGTGACAAGTGTGGAGTTCAGGAATGAATTACATCTCTTGACCTGCTAGTCAATGAAATGACAAACAAAATCCCAACCCTTTGCATTTAAAATGTTGGGTTTGTATATAACATCAATATATATTGATTTTCCGACTAGATGTAAAGAAGACACTTTGTTTTTATGAGATTGGTGAAACACTGGAACATGTTGCCCAGAGAAGTGGTGGATGCTGCATCCCTGGATATATTGAAGGTCAGATTGAAATGGGACTCTGAGCAACCTAATGTAGTTGAAGATATTCCTGATTATTTTAAATGGGTTGAACTAGATGGCCCTTCCAATCAAACTTATTCTGTGAATCTGTGAATCCATATGCACATAAAAATATGTATAAAGTTTTGCAACAGAACACAAAGTAGACATACATTGTTCATCATAAAGAAATTACTTGTAAAACTTCACCAATTTAATTTCCACATCAGAAGACAATTATTTTATGAAACCTCTACAAGCAGAAACTCTGAAGATTTAGACAGTCAATCTCATCGTATTTAATTTCAGCATCAAGTTTAGTCTACAGCATGATCATTTAGGTGTAGGGAATCCCCAGAGGGCACAAAATAAGACACTGAAATCAAATATACCCCCAGAGTAACCACACTGAAGGCTAAACAATACAGTAGAATTAAAAGCTGATGTCTGCAATAAAAACTGCAACTCAAATTTCAGCCACCTCTTATCCTCCCCAAAGCTGGACAAAGTTGTTCACTGAACTCCCCAGATGTTTTTTGTACTGCATAGCCAAGGCAGGACAGTGCTGTACTGAGAGTGTTACACCAAAAATTAAACACCTGTTGGAAAAGACATGAAAGCACTAAATTGAGAGGCAATTTCCTGTGCCCATCCTATATTAAATCTTTGTAAAAGGAGTTTTCCATGTAGGCATTTATTGCCTGCTGAAGGAATGAAGTACATAGATTTGACTTATCAGAAAAAAATCGACTGCCATTTCAACAACTTTATTTTAGGTATCTGATTAGTTGGTCCTCATATTTTTTAAGTGAGGAAAAACCTTGTAATTGATCATGAATAAGGAGTAATTGTTTGGGAAAGGTCAAATTGCCATGAGACATTTTCCAAGTGGGTTTGCATTAATGAGCAGGCCCAGAATGTTATACATTAAGAGGTCCTGGCATTTCCTTTCATTCATGAGCATACTAAGCACTGACATATTTTCCAAGTCCACTGGTGGGTATTCTGTACATGTTCTGTATATGAAAGCTACAGTGTTACAATAGCTATGTGTATATTTGCATACTTGCTGGCTGAAAGAAATAACCAACGAAGGGAAGAATGTGCAGTTAAGAGATTGGTTCATAATACAGAGTAAGAATCACCTTGTGTGCAGCTCTGCTGATACCAATACCAGATGGATACAGAAAGTAGCTGCATTCAAATTTACATATTTTGTTGGTGCCTGAAATGTCACTAAATCCCTGGACACTGGACTGCTGTGTACAGACAAAGTGCTGAATTTATGTTCGAGGCCTTTAATTTTTAACGAGAGCACAAGTAATATGAGGATTAAGAGAATTAAGAGAAGAGGATCGTTAAGCAAATGTGTCACAAGTGTCTCCCAACACATGATTACTGATTACATTCATCTTTCTAACTGTAAAGCCAAGCCCAAAGAGCCACAATGATCTAAGACTGTCATTCTCTCTGTCTGTATGGACCCTCCAGAAGCGAGGTTCAATGTCCAATAAATCCATAGAACTCTTTCTCCATTGACTCCAGAGAACCTGAGTTGACTGGGAATGCACACCATCTCTCCTCCATCTCCAGTCCGAAAACCTCATTTCTCTGTTAACCTTTTTCTTTAGCATTCCCACTGAAGCTCTTTGAGCAGTCTAACTTTTCATGGGACAGCCTGAGAGTGCAGCTCTAGCTCTGCTACTCACTCCACTACTGTGGTGTTCTGTGTAACTTATAGAAGCCTTCATCTTATTTTAAAAATTTCTATACCTTGCAGCTGTGCTTCTTTATCAATGTTCTTAGCATCAAAGATGCAAATAAATGTCATTCTGACATGATGTCACAAGAAGAGTATTTCCTATATTAATAAAATACTGCTTAGTACTGGTAATCTTCTCTCATTATTTTCAGAACTATTAACTTCTACCTGACACTGAAAACTTAAAAAGATAAAATTTGTGAAATCAAGACCTGAGAATCTAAACCATTACAGAATTCAGGGCATTGAGCAACCAAAGCTTATTAATCCTGTCTATGTTCATTATGAACAAAGGATGTTTCTTCAGCTATCTCCACATGAGTATCAAGGCCAACCTCTGTTCAGTACCAGACAACCCTGTGTTACTGACTTTCCTGCTTAGCTAAGCAATTTCTTGCCCAAAAAGGGCAACAGATTGTGTGTTTGATTTGGGATGTGTGCTCCCAAACTGAGTTATGACACTGCCCTCATCTCACTGGGATCTTTACCATGATTGCTTTTGGGAGGTGAGTAGTATTTACTTCCGCGATGACTGAAGAAGTAAAAAGCAAAGAACTCTTCACTTGTTCCTGCAAGATTCGTAAAGATTGAGAGCAAACCATTAAGAACAAAGCCAAGCCCTGACTACCTTTATTGCTTTGCAACTTCTCCCTCTCAGTAGCCAAGTCTGCCCGAGGGCACACAATGATGCAGTTCAATACAGTCTGACTGTCCACAAACATTTCACTGGTGCAAGTCATCTTCTCTTACTCAACTCACACAATGTTTTCAGCACAGATAAAGAATTGTCTTTATATAATGCCTGAGGGTCTGTATTTTGATTGACCCATCTATCTTTGGGAAATGGGATCTCCCCTAGACTTTAAGGAAGTGAGTCTGTTGCAGAAGAGAGTCACATCTGCCTTTAGCAATTTCATGTTTCACTGTACCTGCGAGAGCTCCCTGAAATACCAGTTTCTTGTGGGATTAAAAATTCATTCTTTCTTTGATTATCATTTTCACATGCATTGGCCATAGCATGGCTGAAAACAGTAATTCAGCTTGCCATTTGCTGTTTTATAAAGAACATCTGTTACTTCAATTAAAAGTTTTCTGAAGACTTTTTGTAAAGACTTGAAACAATGAAATCAATAAATCTAACTTCTAAAAAAATTTTTTTTACTTCAGATTAATAATTTAAGTAGAACAGGTGGACATGCAACAGATAAATATTAACTGAGCAATTTTACTTTATAGACCTGTGTCAAATTCATAGGCTGAGAAACCTGATGTTGAACCTTAACGGTTGTCTTTGGCATTCTCGTGTTTCAGCAGTTTGAGAGGATTTAACATTTCAGAAACCCAAATAGTATTTAAACAATACAGGAATAGCTGGTGTTCAAAGCATACCCAAAATTCTGAGTAGAATGTAAGACTATTATACAGAGAGGTGAAGTGTATAATCAGATACCTTGTATGGGCATGTCATCATCCATGACATGACAAGTCACTTTCACCATTTACAGAACCTTTACCTCATCTGCTAATGAGACTGCCAGATAAAATTACATACTAGTGCTCAAGCACTCTAAATGTCAGTTTTCTGAGTAAAGCAATTGCTAAAAAATGATGCACCCAAGATTAAAATGCTCTTGTGAAGTAAGAGGATTTGTAAATACATTTACATGAAAACATGTTAAAAATGCCAGGGATGCTGTGGCTGTTGTGCATTGTAAGATATTTTGTATTGAAGTTCTGCACTATTTGCTACCATAGTAATATCAATTAAAATATATTTTAAAAAAGTAAGGTACCATGCTAATCTTGGAAGCAAACCCAAGCAGCAGTGAATTTGCAAAGAGAAATGCACTTATACAAAGGAATAGAATCAAAACTAAATAAGAAATCTCTTGCTTAAAACAATGGCTTCAGGAGGATTTAACATCTCTTATTCCCATTGTTGAATGTTCTCAATTAAATAAGAAAAATTTCTTTCATGAATTTAGAATAATGAGATCTGTGTGAAAACAGCCTATGTCTTTACAAACACCTGGAACCACAGAGAGACATCCATCTAAATGTCACAAACACCACTGCATGACACCGTAATGGTTTTAGAGCACCCCAGAGAGAGAACCTGGAATACTCTTTCTGATTTATTTTACTTTGAAATGCTTGGAAACAGAATCTGACAAGTTACAATGCTAATCCTTCAGAACTTAAAGTACTCTCTAAATTCCTGCCCAATTTCCCTATTTTTCTCAACTGTGCAGCAGGAAAAAACCAGAGCGACCAGAGTAGATGATGGGACCATCAGACAGTTTTTGTGGTATCAAAGTTTATTAGTTTACAAAATGGTAAAAACCTAAAAGACAAAATAGAAGTTGCATGATACAAATTCAAGCCATGTGTTGACCAAGGACCTAGAACAGAAAAGAAAAACATGAAATTAGAAAGTTAAAACCAGTGATTCTCTTAAAAATTCATAATCAGTTGAGCACTTTAAAACTTGCCAAGAAAAATGAAAACTCTAAATATACTTTTTTTTTTTCCTTGCACTATGTAGTCACTTTATGAGAAAACTATTCATGGAATGCAGGTTATAGAATGAGGAGTATTTTGGTGTTCTAAATTGTGCCTTGGACATAGGTAGCCTGATTTGTCTCAAAGTTTTGAAATGGAAAAAGTCACACTGTGAGAGAGAGATAGGAGATATTTAAGAGGGAAGATCCTTCAGGCTTTATGTTTCATTATAGGAATACATTTCAATCTTACTGATATTGAGAAGGACTTTGGGCCAGATGCCTTAGTGCAGACTTGGCTTGTTCAATGCACCAATCGTGCTTGGATTGTGGAACTGAGCAGCCCAGAACAGCCAGAGCACTGCTGTCAGGGGGCAGGCAGAATGCTGAATGTTAAACCCACAGGGCAGTAAAATTGTCCAAACCAGGCTCAGGTATGTGTGCAATCCCTCATGAAGCCTTCATGTAACACTGGGATGCAGAAGTCTTATGGCATGAGCTAGTTTTTCAAAATGAATATGATTGTTATGATTGTTCTACATAAAATGTTTGGATTAAGGTACATGAGTTTCATTTAACTTTTCCAATTGCTGTTGAGTAGAAGTGAAAATGAAACATTGTTACTCTAACTGCTCATAGAACTTACAGGTGTATTGGGAAACTAAAAATAGGAAAAATATAACTAGTGGACTCTCCAGAAAATACTCTCTTCACTCCCTGTGAGAGAACTACTAAGTATTACTAGCACTAATTTTCTTGACATAGTTTTTAAAGGAATTGTTAGTAAGAGGGCAAAACCTCCTTTTAACCAGCAGGGGAAAAAAAATCATGATTTTTTTGTAACTGCAGCT
>VXBU01016903.1:1831213-1964861 GCA_013400315.1 Bombycilla garrulus
CTCTCTCCCCCTGCCATGTATCACCATTTAAATCATCTGCCTTGATGCTTTCAGGCATTCATTCTGTTCAAGTTACACTACTTATTTTTTTAATTCTTATTCAAGATTTTACGTATCGTGTAGGCATATAATGATATTCTTCAGGATTTATTCAGCATAATTTAGATTTTTATTGTTTCACTTTGAAGTGTCAGTTAGTGCCTGATTCTGCAATGGTGAAGCTAGGGATAGCTGTAGGAATAGCAAGGTGTAGATACAGATATAGATGGTATAGAATAGGGGTGAGAATGGAACTTTGAGCTTATTTTAATTATTTAAGATAAGTTTAACCAGGGCTTCAGCCACTGCTCTAGGCTACATATACATTTAGGAGAAAGGACTGAAATGTGTTACAATATTTTCCCAACTTCATTCCTTTCAATCTCTAGAAAGATAAATTAAAATGGTGGCAATTGTTATTGAAAGATGGACCTTAGAAGCTGAAATCCTCAGCTATGAAGATGACATTCATGAATAATACTTTTTGTTTTTTCAGTCAACCCCAGCAGGCTTTTCTGTGCTAACAATTCCCTGCTCCAGCTCTGCTTGAGAGCCCATTATTCCAAACGGCATGGCGATAAAGATAGTTATTAAAGGTATGTTTGACCCTGCATAAAATCTTGACTGTAAAACTCTGGTATTGGCACCACTATTTTACAAATATTGCATACTTCAATAATTTAATTTTAGGAAGTCTACCAACTGGGAAGCAATGAAAGAGAAGCCCAAATATGTAAATGCAGGAAAATGAAGAAGAAATGAAATATTTTGCATCCAGGCTTGGTTCAATCATGTTCTTACTGATGCATGTAATGGTCTTACCATTCTACAGAATGAAAGTGAAACCTCTGTCTCCTTCTAATTTACACCTGGATATCATTGCTTGAAATTGAGTTTAGTTTTTCCCTCTACAGAACTTCATAGAAAGTTTAATTGAGAAAAAAATTGTTAAGGACTTATGGGTAAAAAATTGCATGTTATCTTGAACCAAAAGTCAGAAATTACTTGCACATTACAATTAAAACCAAAAAGTATATGACACCTCTGACAGGAGTTTAAGTTGTAAATATTCATAAACATGAGTCACATTAAATTAAATACGAACATTATTGCAAATATGTCTCCATTTAAGATTTTTTATGTATTTTTGTTTGTTAGTTTTAAACACTATAGCTTTTTTTCAAACTGACTAACAAACAGCTTAAACATGAGGCATCTCAAGAGGGCTGAGAAGATCAAAGCTGGAAGGCCAAGCCCTCTCTATAGACAGATACAAAATTCCATTGAGATATGGAGCAGATGATGGAGCAGAGATGATTCAGAGCACCCAAGTTAGAACTTGTCTGTAACAGTCCAATGCAGATGGCATGAGTTTTTCCGTAATAGAGAACAGACTAAAAACTTTCCAGACTGAGGTCAAGTGGACTCTCCTGTGCTGGAAGAATATTGAATTCTCCAAAGAGAGGAGATTAATAATTTACAAAGTCAAAGTTTTATTACCATTTGATCATAATTTTTTTTCAAACCCAGCATTTCTAGCAAGAGCAAGGATTTTTAATAAGTGAGGGAAATGCATTATTTAGGGATGTTAGTCTCAGCAGTGCCACTTTGCCTAATATTTGTTCCAACTGGACTACATGACATGTAAACTTCATTAGTTTCATTCATTTTTGACAAATGGCAAATGTTAACCTTACACTCCCAGCACAGAAGTCTGTATTATTTGTTTTAAAATATCATTCTGATTATATTTCTGCAAAGGCCAGGGGTTTTAAATTACTTTTTTTTTTCGGGACATTAATGTACTGAAATTATTTGTGATACTGGCTCTTCAAATCCTGAACTTAATTCCGCCTTTATATTCGCCCTTTATTAGACAGTTAGAAGTATTTCAGTCATGTCTAAAAGCTGTAAACTGCCTCAAACAAGTTTTTAGCCCTTCAGTTCTAAAGAAAATCAATTTTCTGGAACAAAGTGGAGTTAGACCACATGCAGCAACACATATATATCCCTCCTGGAGGGAGAGCTCCTTCATGCACTGTAACAAAGAGGAAGATTTAAGGGAGGTTTGTAGTTTGACTAGAAAGTGTGACTGAACAAGTGGTGGAGCACTGAGGTCTATCTTCCTGCTATTTTCATAGGTGCACAACAAGGTGCTACATTTTTTTCATCACACAACTGACTCAGAAGATTTGCATCTGGATAAGCAAATTTTCTTAGCAGAAATATAAATTGTTTTCCGTACTTCACACAGTCATTTCAATGAGTCATTGGAATTACCAATTGAGTTTAAAGAAAATTATCACTTGTTTTGGTTCATTTGTATTGTGTATTTGGGGGGTCATGAATAAGAAATAATATTTGAAGGAAGAAAAGCTTAACCTTAAAGTAAAACAGAAGTGGCTGGATAACTTTATAATTTAAACAAGTCATGTGTTAAATTGGAAAAATAGATAGTGCTCACTTTCTCTCAAACTTTTTTGCTTGGATTAGTAATTTCATTTCAGCATTTTTAAGTATGTATTGAAGACATGATGTAGATTTTGTTCTATTCCAATTGCTCCTGCTGTTCCCAGCACGGAGACAGCTGGGCAGAATGCTGTCATTAAATTCTGACCAGATGCTAATAGCTTATTCTAATATGTTTAGGATTCTTCAGGAATACTCTGACTAGGCAGTTCTAACCGATAAAAACTTTTCCTTCAGTCCAACATATCCTGATATGGGCCTGCTGAAACTCTTCTATTCACCCTTATCTTCAACTTACAGTCAATTTTCAGACTACTGAATATTGTATAAGGTGCTTGAGAAAATGACACTGCTAGACTTACCTGTTCACTTCTCCAAACGTCAGGCAATCTTCACAAAAAACACTCTGCACATCTGAAGCAGCAAGAGACAAGCAGAAGGGCACAGAGAGAAGTTGATGGGGAAAAATGTCAAGAAAATCCTGTCAGTTTATGATCCCAGAAAACATAAGGAAAACATAAAATGTTCAAAGGAACAGGAGAACTCTTACCCTCTATATCCATTGATGTGAAAGAAATGGTGAGCATTCCTGGCACAAAGAATGGGTGAATTCCAATCCTGGGAACATCCAGAGACGTTCTTGCAAGAAACGACAGGGTTTTCTTTCCTGTGACAATACTGGTCATGCCAAACAGAAAACTGTGCTAAGCAGAGACAGTGCTTAGGCAACTGAGGATGAACCAGAGATGGAAGGGATCCGCAAATATGCAAAAAACTGAGGTTTTTTTCCTAGATATTACTTGTAAATAAGACTGAGTGAAGAGTGTGCCACCTAATTAACTGTTGTGTAGCAGGATATTATTAATGGGGACAATTCACAGCAGGTTTGTGTGAACGTGAGATTAATTATGAGAATAATTAATGAGGCTTGTATCAGTTACACATACAGCGACGTGGCCATCATGTACTCCTTATCAGTGATTTCTTCTCACAGAGAAAACCCTGCAATAAACCCTGCAGAGTCTTTGTCTCTCAGAGTCTTTCTTGACAGCCTGAGGACGACCCAGGCTCCTCAAACTGAGATGCAGTACATCTGAGTACATCTGTACATCTTCAGGACATCTGAAGGATTTTACCCCCTAGCTTTGTTTTGTTTTGCAATAACTTCTCCAGAAATAATGCCTCCTCCATGATGGCCAGGATTTTGGGATAAACATTTACCTGGACTGTACAATTTGGTAGTAGCTATAATTAAAACAAATTCATATTAAATTACTTCTTACTGTTTAGGAAGCCAAATATTATTGTTTTACTGCTGAAATTTTCTGGTTTTTTGAAATAACATCTGTCCAATGCATTATATAAATTGCTTCCCTTTTGAATTGTCATACTATTTTAGATAGTCACAGGAGGACTGCAAAGAGAAGAAATCTAACCATACAGAGGAAATGTTAATGACTTTTAACTCCAGATGGAGAAAAATATGGTGAAGAAAGAAGAATGCTAAACAAAAGTGATCAGGTATCATTTCAGACAGTAGTGGTGGGGGGAAGCTTTTTTTTTTTTTTTTTGCACTGGTTGTAAATGGAAGATAGAAATAGACAAGATTTTAAAGGTGCTACAGCAAAGAAGAACCTTTCTGAGGTATCATATGTTGAAATTGTGATGTCTGATGCAGGCATTTCAGAACTTTTCAATAAGAGCTCTGGAAATTTGTGCCACAGGCTTTCTTCTAATTCTACAGTGAAATCTCAGAACACTTGGCTTACTTTAAGAACAGCTTGGCATCTTCCTGCTGGTTCTGGACAAGTGCAAGGGGTGGAGTAGCTGCCAGCAGCATGTGGCCAGCGCAGCACTCTAATCCTCACTGGCCTGCTCTCAGCTGCCCGTGGACAGCTCCACTGTGCAGAATTGTACTATCACAGGCTGACAAATCCCATTCTTGCACGGCTTAAAAGGACACCTCTCATGCACTCTTCATCCCTCACCTTTCTCTAGGGGTTGTATGCAGAACTTTGCCTGTGTGTGTGAGGCTGAGGCTGATTATCTTTTTATATGCTGTGAAAGAAGGTTTTTTTATTACTTGCTCGGTGACCTCAGGCTGGCACAATTAGAGTAGTTGGTGTTGGATGTAGACATTCAATATTCAGAAGTCCGTAGTGCTGTCCAACCCACAGCACACATGTGTGACAACCAATGCAATAAAGTCCATCTCTGAAGCAGAGCTAATACCTAAAAGAACCTCAGACTATGTTATTTTTGGTAGCCAGTTTTTCCTCTCATGGTAAAGAAGAGTGACCTCAAATTTCTAAACATATGAGTAAGAAAATGTGCTCCAT
Organism: Bombycilla garrulus; assembly: GCA_013400315.1. Classification (NCBI taxonomy): domain Eukaryota; kingdom Metazoa; phylum Chordata; class Aves; order Passeriformes; family Bombycillidae; genus Bombycilla; species Bombycilla garrulus. The sequence continues at coordinate 1,836,061 of VXBU01016903.1, forward strand.
CTTCTGGAAATTAGGGCTGAGAAATGTCTGAAAACTAATGCAGTAGAATTTCAAAATTTCACACAATTGTTTAGACCGTAATCCTCTGTCCAACCTTATACAGCACTGTCTGCATAGTTCCTGCCATTTCACACCAATAACAGTTTAAAGATTTTTTTTTAAAATATTACTAAGAAAAGCAACTATGAAATGCAGTCAGAAACGAAGTGTGAAATATTTTATACCAGGTATATTCTGCTTGCCATATTAAAATTAATAGTACTAACACTGCTGACTTTATTAAAACCTGAATTTCCAGATTGAATTCCATCAGTTCCCATGAAATACACAATATATCAGGAAATAAAAGACTACAGGAAATACCGTACACACAGGACTGCCAGAATTGAAAAAAGCTTTAAAAAGGGAAAAAGTTTTAAAGAGTAAAGAGTATACATTTTAAAACCTCAATAATCAGGTTTTCAACAGCTCTCCTGACTGTTAAGCATGCAGTATGCTTTATTTACTATAAGCTTTTAAGAAAATGTAATAGCTACAGCTTTGAGTCATTGCTAACACAGCATCTCTACTTTTCAGACAGGGAACGATTATTTTTTTCTCCTGCTACTCAGCTGCAGAAATAATGATGGAATTTTTATACTCTGGAGCTTGTTTTAGACATAACTTTTGTTCAACAAGGAGAAACAAGATAGGATGCCTTATTATTGCAGTCATGTCTAAAAACTGTAAGGTGAGGCTTTTTTCTTTGCAGCTCTAGTCTTTGTTGTGTTTTGCAGCTTGACAGGTTCTAACCTAAATATGCAGCAAATAATTTCCTAAGGGGTCAGTACAGGTGAGTTAAAGACCCTTTGCTTCTTCCTTTCAATCATTTGAAGCTCATAGGCAAGAGATATTTAAGAAATTGGGAAATAGATGCGTGACTTTATGCAGTTTTTATGACATCAAGTCCCTAACACAATGAGTGAAAAGAATGAAAAATGCATGACTTTCTTTTCCCTGCAAATGTAACACTTTTCCACAGTTAAAATGAATGTTATTTGAAGGTGTGCCATGCTTTTATCAGTAGCACTACAAGACTTCTCAGCATGCATTTGAAAATAGTTGCATGTAAAACTTTTCATCATAAACATTATTTTCAGGAACATTTGACAACTTATTCTTGTAAGAAGGGATTTTTCTAAACTTTAAGTCACTCTGCTAATCACAAAGTATTTGCTTTTCTCTCATTTCCATTTTCTCTTGCCTTGTGTATGAAGGCAAGATTGTAGAATGGGAAGATTATATTCAGTGCACTAACTACCAGGCAACAACATGACCATGAAATATGCCGTGCCATTCCCAGTTGAGAGATCCCAAGTGGCACCTTTTACACCCTTTCCTCTCTAAAGTGCTGATGTAGAGATTTGCTGGATCCAGACAAACAAAGGCTGTACAATGCATGGATGCATCCCCCACTCCCACACTGCTGCTGGGCAGGCCCATTGTGAAGGATGCCATCACCATGCAGAGAGAGTTTCCAACCCGCTCTGCAAACATCGCCTGTTTGCCTTACAGGATGTGGCCAGGCAGCAGGGAGGAATGTCCCTTCCTGCTGGTTTTGGACATGCTGGATAAGGAACAACATCTTGAAAGGGGGAGGAGGGTTCACTATTCAGGGGACTTCCGGAGTACAGGAGGGACATGAAAGGCCTAGGCCTGGGCAGGGAGGGAGCTGACTGAACTGGGACAGAGTAAAATAACCTCCTATGGGAACAGGGAACTTTCCTGCAGCAGGGAGCAAAATTACAGGCTTTGAGCATGACATTCTTAGAGACCCAGAAACTTTGAGTGTTGTGCAAGCTAATGCTTGTTGTTGGAATTTTGCCCTGAATTTGCCCTTTGTTTGTTTTCCTCTGCAGATTTTTTTAGTACTGTTTAGAGACTATGTGGGGACATCAAAGAATAATGCTGACTCCCAGGATGTGCTTACCTGCCCTCTGCTTTTCTGTTCAGAGAGTCAGTCAAAAATCTGAGACAAAGCACCTATGAATATTCATCCAAGAACTAATTCCTCCCTTGTGCCTGTAGTGACCTCTTGCATCTTACACAGGAAGCACAGGCTTTGAAGTGTAAATAATATTTAAGTTTATTGACCTAACACTGAGATGGTAAGGCCAGGCCAGAGAGCAGGATTAGAGAGGGAGCAGACAAGAGCTGGGGCACATGGAGGGCAGCTCCTCCAAATCACGGCTCTTGCTGCTTTGCCAGTGGAGGTTGCTGCCCTGCACCATTCAGTTACCTGCACACAGTGGTTTGTATGGCTTTGTAGCTGCTGGTGGAGGTGATGGGAGCAGTAACCTTACAGATATTTTGCTGTTCTGGGGGAAAGTCCAATTTGCCTGTGCCCTAAAGCTGACCCTACTGTCTTTGTCTGAACTTTCTTTAATCTGCAGGATCAGCTGTGGGAAACATCTATTATGTATTTTTCATTTGAAAGGCTGTATTATCCACACTTTTCTCCACATATATAGCTATCTCCTTTTTTCTCTTATTATGTATTTTCCTCATATAGATGGGTGCCTCCATGCCTGCTTCATAGATAAAATGGAATAAACAAATACAGAAAACAGAATTTTTTTTTTTCACATTAATCAGACCTGTAGATATGCAAGTTTTTCTGAGCCATGGTACTCTTTGCTTAGAAGAAATGATGTCATGTTACTCTTGCTGCTATCATCCACAACTGTCTGTAGAGCCCAAAGTAATTTACTTTCCATGTTCTAAGTACCAAATCTTTTTGTGTTAATCTAGAACTTTCTTTTTTTTTTTTTTTCCTGACATGTTTTTTTGCTCTGCCTTTTTGAAATGTTTCCATAATATCCTGTACTAAGTGTTCCTTATGCTTTGGCATTTGTTGTTGGGTTTGACAACCTTGAACCAAGGTGCATTAGGATTTTGCTGAAGAGGCCATCAGAAATGTACATTTTTCACCTTTGATTGTGAAGAAGAATTTTCTGTCACAATGGAAAGGAATGCTGGCTGCTCTGACACATGACTGTATGGGTCACAACAGCTGCACCTCTCCTACTCTCTCTTACATAAAAATCTCTTGTGTCTTACCTTGTCCAGACAGGCTGTCTTGGTCGACTTCCTTGAAAGGAGGTTCTGCTGTATCAGTCAGTTCTTGCTTCTCTTCAGCTTCACTCTCCACCTCTCCAGCAGGCAGGAGATCGAGTGTGGTGAAGCTTCCTGCGGTAGCCAGCTCCACTGGAGGCTCATAGCCATCGGTGAGTGAGTCTTTGCCAGCAGAATCATCTGCTGGGGGAGGCAAGTAGGAATCCTCTGGTTTTGGAGGACTGCTGGTGCTGCCCAGAGCACTGAAAGGCACTGTGAAACTTGGGAGGTCGGTAGCAATAACTTGTGTGTATGGATATCTGTCCTGAAAGGGTTCTCTGGAGGGTTTGGTAGGAAAATCAGGTTCAGATGTAATAAAATTATTAAATTCCTCAGGGATGCTGATCTCTTCACTTAGATCAGGGCTTTCAGTTGTAAATTCACCAACAAATACATCTCCTCTTTGATCCACCGTTGCTGGACTGGGATAACCAAGTGGGAGTTCCTCCTAAAAAATTATAAAAGAGCAGCTTTCATTAGTATGTTTGAGTTTCACTGCTAAAAAGGCAATAATCTTTAGCCACATGAGCTAGAAAATAGCTAAGTCAACATGCAATCATATTATTATTTTATTATAGAATCATATTATGGATTGGAAGGAGCCTTAGAACTCATCTACTCACAACCCATCCTGCCATGGTAAGTGACATCTTCCACTAGACCTGGTTGCTCAAAGTCACATCAAACCTGTTCTGGACCATTGCCAGGGCTGGGGCATCCTTAACCTCCCCAGGCACCCTGTGCCAGTGTCTCACCATCACCTCAGTGAAGAACATTTGCTGCATATCTAACTTAATTTTCCCATGTTTCAGTTTGAACTCATTATCCTTGTCCTGACAGAGTCCCTCTCCAGCTTCCCTGGAGGCCCCCTTCAGATACTGGAAGGCTTCTATGAAGTCATAGGATGTGTAAAATGTTTGGCATGTGCATGTGATCCTAATCACAGTGCCTGTAATTTTAAAAGTGATCAAAAGAAATAAGATCTTAACTAGCCCTGTAAACTGCTCTCTTTCTGTCATTAAGATGTATTTCTGAGCTGATGAGACACTGTTTACTTCGTAATTAAACCTGGAAAAGGTAATCAAGCAGTAATATTCACCTGTAAATGCTCTAAACCTTATCTCTGTTGCAGTATAACAACACAACATTCATCCTTACAGTATGCACAAAACCACATATGTTATTCTAGCATAAGAAACTTTTTGTATGTTTATGTACATCTTAACACTGTTTAATTTCTTTTCCCGTGGAGAAATAAATAAACATGAAAAACATTATTAACTTACCAAATCAGGGCCTTCCAGAGGAATAGTGACCACGCCTTGGATATCATTGTCTAAATCACTAGGTAGTATAGCACTTTCTGCAAAAAAATCAAAACCATTAGAGGGGGGTGAGAGAGATAGAGAGAGAAAGAGCACGGAATACTTCAGCACCAGAGCATTGAAAACTGCTAAAAACACATAAACTCAATTAAAAAAAAGTACTAAAATGCTTGCCATCAAAAAATTGCTTTTAAAAATCCACATTAAGACAAAAAAAGCATCAATTCCCATTCAAAAAGACAATTATGAAGGAAACCAAATTTTATAAACACTATTCTTCATATGCTTTATTTAGCATAAATGGGATAGGTCTGCAGAGAGCTGAACCATGGAGGAATGCTTAAAATCATCTGAAGTGTGAACCCCTCAGTTAAATCTGCATGGGCTACAATGACTCATTATATCCTGTTCATTAAGCCTAAAGCAATTCCAGTTTTACCCTGAGTCCACACCATTGTTAAAGACAGTATTTTGGCTTTAGTGCTCAAGTTGCTCCTTTCACCTCTCAGAGGAGATTTTTAAAGTACTTGCATGTAAACTGTTTTTCTAAAATTGGTTATTAGAATTAACTACTGGGAGGAAAGTTGATGAAAATATTTATTATTGAAGTGTTCTATATAAATTTTTTCTTGGGACTTTTAATCCACATCAAAATATGACACTTTATTCCTACAGAAAGTAGGAATTAGTTCAGCTGCATAAATTTTTTTGGCAAAAAAATGCTGCTGTTTGAAAATGAAACACTGTAGCTAAAATTTGTTATGGGTTTTGAGGTTATTTCAGTAAATAAGTATATGAAAAAATATTTTAAATTATTTTCCCCCTTTTAAACACATCTCTCCAAAAGTAGTTAGCTTAGCAAAAATAATTGATGAAATAGAAAGAGATTTATTAGCTGTTTAAGGTGTCAGTCTCTCTGATGTTGCTGAGAGGTTAGATGGCCTACTTACAGCCAAGACAGAGCTTTCAGAAAGCTAATTTTTGTTAGAGGCAGATCTCACTTTTTTTCTTGTTAAAGAAAGACGACTGTCCACATTGGGAAGTTAAAATGATACAGTGAATATTCACAGCATTTATTTTATTTTTCTTGTCTTAATGATCTTAGTGCGCAAAACATTCAGATTTTCTAAGCAAAAAACCTGAGAAAAAGAATCTTCTAATATGGTTGCAAATTAGGCTGCATAATTACAAAAACACATTTTACTAAAAAATTTAACCTGTTTCACTACATCCTTTGGCTGTTGTACAACACCAAGGAGAATGGACTATGTCAGACAAAAATAATCTGTTAGAGAAGCAAAGAACACCTTGTTGAAATTGCATCAGTTTGGAAAGGCAAGATTCAGGCTTGTGCCTGGCACCTGCTTTACTGACCATCAGTAAACTGGAGTGTTCCAAGGTCCACTGGCAGGGACTGGTCTTCATGGAGTGCAGTGGCAACCAGCTGCTGAAGGTCTGTTACTGTCAGTTTAGTAGCTGATATTTCCCTCTCTTCAATGGGAGAAATTGGTATTTTTTCGCTTTCAACCTTATTAGATCCAATAGTTGAGATGTCATCTACTGTGCCTTTGGTTTCTGAGCCATCTCTCTCAAAGTTCACCACGTATCGTGCTACTGTGCTGCTTGATCTGCAAGGGGGAAAGGTGGAAATGTCCAGAGCAGCAAAATCAATCAGTAGCTGAGAAATTATTTTACACACAAACAAACAAATGTGCAACCGTAACATATTATCTTCTGTAAGAGTAATGCAAATTTTCTTCTTTCTAATGGGGATGGTCACCTTCAAATTACTTTTCCTTCACCTACCCCCCCTTTTTTTTCCATATATGAAAATATGATATGATATATAGTTATATATAGTTATTTCTATGTAATGAAAATTCCCACATCGAAGATAATTGTAAAAAATCTTATAGCATAATCTGATTTTATCTGACTACTCAGAAATCTCTAGAACTGGTAATGTGGTCTGAAGTCTTTGACTACTGATTCAAACAGCTATAAATGGATGATGGGGTTATTAGAAGCCATAATCACACATTAATTATTCAGGAACCTATGAAAAGGGATTAGATGGTTCATCAAACTGCAGATAAGCAAAAATCTTATCGCAACTGAGATAATTTTTTTCTCTTTTTCAAAGAACAGGAAGCTAATGTGGCAAGAAAACCACTTTTTCACAATGGGAGTTAGCTTTTCCAAGTCCAAATGGGTGTGTATGGCTTCTCCCTAGACATTCATGTTTAACAGAAGTCTCAAATAGTCACCCTTTTTAGTAGATCATTTTTCATACATGTCAAATTCACCTAATTAAATGAAAAATAATGAGTACATTGTAAATATTTCTATTCCACTGTTGCTTTTTTTTTACAATGTCAACTACAGAGAGAAGAATTTCACTTTATCTACTATGTGCTATATATTTGCATTTATAGGACATTGCAAGAATTCAGGCAACACATTAGACAATTCTTCCTTTTAAAGCATGAGCAAAAGAGAAATTCTGAAAAACTGCTAGACAAATTATTCCCCAGTAGCTCTTTTAAGCAGCAACAACAATGGACTCTGTAGCTGTTTGCATAGGCAGTAAAAATCTCCCTGTATTTTATCAAGCTAGTAACTGGTCTCTTTGCTATTCTAGCTGGCTTGATAATGGAGATAACAAATCAAATTCTACATACTTATTGGAAATATTGTGTACATGGGAATACAGCTAGGAAACAGCAGATCAAAAATGAAAATTTGAATATAAAGTTTCCTTACTTATTTTTCACTTTCAGTATATGGCTTATATAAATCCTTAGTCATATAAATGTGAATTTTCTTAGGTCAAACATTTTCTTTCCTTTAGAGACATTCTGACAAAATTTGATGACATGAAACATTCAGATTAAAGTTAAAGCTCTCCCTGAAATTTTATATCACAGATTTTGTACTTAGGCAGAACACACCCAATTCACTTTGTCACATCAAGATAAAGACATTTACTGATTTCTCGATGTACATAATGAAATTATTAATAATCATAATTATCATAATTAGTCTATAAAACTATTAATTATGAATTACAGAAAGATTACCCATCTTTCTCCTTCTTCTGTCTTCATTTAGTCGCAGAATAAAGAGTGTGAGAAAGGATTGCAAAAGAAAGAAAAACAAAGGTTAATGTAAATCATTCAGTCACAGACATTACAACCATCATTTGACAATTTATCTTATCTTCTATGTGTCATCTATAGTTTTTATCTCTGTGTGAAAATGACAGTCTACTCTCCATCAGTTCACTTTTTCCCTTCCAAACAACAGGAATCACCGTGGTTTGTGTGGGGGAAAGAGGAACTTTACCAAGGCAGTGGCAACACTTTCTATGTCACAATGGCCACACATGATGCCTACTCAGACTGTAGTCACAGGGGTGACCATTAATTACCTCTGGAAGGCATGCCTATTCTGACCTACATATAATGCCCAGTTATTTTCCCTGGTGAGTTCTCCAGCATACCTATGATGTTGTCTTTCTTCATTGGCTTGGGGGAAATGCTGCTAAAATATGTAGTACTATGTCCAAGGGAGAATGGACACCAACACTCGTCTTTGCTGATCTGTAACTCCCAAAGCTGACTAAATTACTGGATAATGGGAATCAATCCAATTCTTCCACACTGATGAATGTTCCTTCATACCAGCTAAGTCCAAGATATGAAACCTAAATGGATCCCAGACCTCCTGGAATCACAACTGTACTGCAGTAGACGGCTTTTTGTTTTATTAATTTCAATATAAAAATATAAGGAAATAATTTTCAGACTATTTCCCTCTTCTCACTCCTTTTCCCCAGCAATTTTTTGCAGAGGGAAATGCTAGGAAGATGGATGTTCTTGTCTAAAATTGCATTGCAATAAGAGTGTTCTTCAACATGTATTAAATATTGCTAGAAGTACTGAATGTTCCTGATGCTGTGCCAAAAGACCACATAAATTTGTCTTTTTTTCCCTGCTCTTTTTTCCCTTTTGCAGTTTCTTACTATTAGTTATTTGTTTTTCATTTGATTCTTTATGCAATGTCCTACCTCTCCCCTTAGATTCTCTGTTGAAAAAGTACACGAGAAAACTAAAACCAAAAGAAATGGCAAGACAGAACACAAATTTAATGAAAATGTGAAACTTTTTGAATTGTTTGAAAGGCCTGAGAAACAACTACTAAAAAAGTTTCATATGTGTGAACATGTATCCTCCTGCAACCCTCTCTAGCCAAGGCACCTTCACTGTGGCTTATCAAGGGCAAAAAAGTTGTCATCTAAATAATCATGCTACTACCTCTCTTTATCTTGTCATTTAAAAAAGTCCTTAATACAGGGTTGTTAACAAATAATTCAAAGAATTTATTGTATCCTTCAAGCTTCAGGGAACCAAAGCTACTTTTACTAAGTAATTCAAAACCTCCCTCAGTTGGGATGTGTTTGCACTTCCTGTCATATTGTCCCTACAATATTCCCATAAAATTGCTTTCTGTTTGCAGCAATACACACCCCACCATTCTACAGGTCTCTTCCTTTCTGAGCACAAGAAGGAAGAGGAGAACCTTAGGAGCCAACAGAGAGGAGAGCCCCATTTTCTTACTTACTTGAATCCCAACACGCGGATTTCTTTGAATCCTGGAAGTTTCTCAAATATTCTTCTCATCTATCGAAAACCATAAAAAAAAATCAGCATAAGATCTGTGACTAACAGGCAATCACAACTGTTGACTACCTAGACAATATTTTTCATATTTCAGAAAGAACTTTAGGAAACAGTCTCAACTGCACTTTTTTGGGTACCATAATTGCTCAGCTTAAACACAATATTTGCTTTGCATATACTTATTCTGTTACCTGTTAATAGGCAAAAAGAAGCACAAAATATTGCCTTTCTTAGTAATGTAATTATGCAAACAAGTGATAATCTATTTCATAACACAGCAAGTAAAACAACATGAATCAAATTGTTTTCTGATTTTCAGCAGTTTTGGTTCATGAATAATTTTGCGAGTCAAGTCACCTGTAAACTGTTAATTATTTAGAAATATTAAGCAACTGCAGATGGGTTTAGATTATTTGACAAATCATTTACAAATTAAACAGTTTTAGCTGTCTTGTACAAACAGAATAATAATACATTTTTAATTCTAATGTTAACAATAGTACAATTACATGGTTTTGAATAGAAAAGGTGTTATATGTGTAGTAAACAATGCCTGCAGGCACTTCTGTCTGAGGGTAATGCTGAAAATTTTGAGAGAAACCAATTTTTTGCCAGCTCTGTCAACACATCCTTCACCTTTTTTCTACACATATCTGGAACAGAACCAGGAAAGTGAAATAGCTTCCACTAAGGAATGCTCCTGAAACTGATGAGAGGCTTTAGTTAATTTTACTAAGAAAACCTTTTGGGAACCTCAAGTCATTAACTGCTATCAGTTAAACTGATTGCTGAATGTTCAGTTAATATTATTAATTGTATGAAAATACCACAGATGTTCCAATTCTTACATAAACCATGGTAATGCACAATGAGTGCATGTCCTTTGAAGAATAGTTCAGACAACAGCAGCTAATTACTTTTAACATTTATATTACATTTCTCATTAGGTTTATTGTAGAAATTAAATCATGACAAAGTGCTGCCCATGAATTCCTGATTAAGTCTGAACGATATTCCTAAAGTTATTCTGTTCATCTATTATCTGAGGCTTCTACTGATGTCAAAGATGTTGGCTTGTTAGCTTGGTGGCTGAATAGATGGCTTAAATGAGGGGATAAGCTGATACTACACATGAAGGAAATGTGAAGGCCTTGAGAAAACAGGAATGACCTGTTTAAAGTGAGGGCAGTAGATTCTAATAATATTTTGTGGTGAAGGTATGGACCTCAGCCAAGGTACAAAGTCAACATTTCTTCAATCACTAAGTGTCCCTACCTGTAGTTGAAATTTGGCAGCTAGTTGTTGGTACTCTGGGGAGTTGGGGTCACTAAGTTCAGCTGTGTACTCCTGATCAGTGAGAGTAACACTGAATTCCACCATTTGCTCCACAGGCAGTTCAGGGACTGCATTTGTTCCCAGCTCCTGGAAAATAAAAGGTAAAGACAAAAAGGGAAGAAATAAAACTACATGGTTGTTTTCCTCTCCACAATTCAGTATTTAATTGGTAGAAATGTTCCCATTTAAGCCCATCCCCAAAATAACTTTCTAAACTATATTCCACAAAAGGCGAAAGTTCACAGGTGTATCTGTTGGCTTAATTCTTCTGTCTTTGCAAACAAGTTTCTGTTACTTGAGAGGTATCTTGGGAGTTGCCTTTGATATGCATAAATGAAGACGAAGAGAATCAAGCCTTTCCAGCACAAAGACTGTTACCAAGACTTAGTTCCGTCATCATAAAGTCACATAGCTGTTTCATGTTCAGAGGTTTGCATTTGTTTTTCTTTCTGATAATAAAATGGAATCATCTCTAGCCATGATATACCTTTCTTATGCAGTTGACTTTGCTGCTATTGAAAGTTGTTTTACTTTGTTTGCCGTTTCCCAACAGTATTTGCAGCTTTTCCCCCCACTGTGAGGCCACACATCTGTGCTGAAACCACAGCAGCCAGGAGAGGGAAAACAACAGCCCCTGCCAGCACCCCTCCCCTGTCTCAGAGGTATCCTTACAGCAGGTGCTGCTTGTGTGCAGAGGGGCAGTGCCCAGTGCCCTGCTGCATGGCTGCTCTGAGGAGACAGCAGTGGAGAGTCCTCTGACAGCTGGCTGGTCAGAAAAAGGCAAAGAAAGCCCAGTTTTCTCTTCTATCTCCTGGAAAGCCCAGCAGGTATGCTTATTTTTTGGCATTATTTAATCAAGAGCAACATTACAAAATGGTGCAAAATAAGCCTTTCCTTAAAAGAGTGAAAACTGCCTAAAAGCTGGTTGCCATGCTTTTGTACTTTCTACTATATACTCAAAAAGCATCATGCCCCACTCCAGTATATAAAAAATGCTAATAAACCCCTTCAGTCCTGCTTGCTGAAATAGAGAGGACCACTCGTTTTTAAGTGCTGTTTATAAGGTTTCTCCCTCTTTCCTGTTAACTGAGTCAGGAGCACAGGCTGTCCTCACCTTCACAGGAGTCTTTGTGTCGTTGAAAATTTCATTGAGCAATGTGCCATTAGGTGCATAGGGAGCGAGGGTTGTGCCAGGAGAGCCTGCAGGGGAGAAAGAAAGAAAAGTCAGGAAAGAACGATTTGCACATCATAAGTCTTCCCCTTTGTGTGTTGGTCAGGTGTGAGCTCACTGGTGCAGCTTTCCCTCAGGAGGGTGTGCTTGAGCACAAGCCTGTGCCACTGGAAGGTGGCCATGATTTAGGGTGTGGGTAAAGCTGCTGTGTTTTATACAATAGACAACATTTCTTTCAGGTTAGACATTAGTGGTAGGGCATGTGTGTGACTGAAGGCAAAAACGGCACTGACTATGCATCGATGAAATTGTGTGAGTTAATAATATCTGGTCATTTCCCGTCATACTACATTATATATCACCAAGTGTCTAAGCCTAATAGTGCCAATGGAGATCTTTGTCCTTATGACAGCCGCTTTTCTTTAGGGCTCAATTTAAAGTAACAAGAGACGTTGACAGAGTTTTCCACCTAGAGGAAAAATTACCACGCTGGAAGTCCTTACCAATAAGATTCTATTATATTTAGTAAGAATATATGTTCAGAATGATTTCTCCTTGAACTAAAGTGATCATATTTACAAATTTTTATCACTGCGTGAATTGCTAACATTACTTTAAAGAAATGTAGTACACAACAGGGTTGGTAGGCCTAATTGTAATAATCTGATCAATTTATTGTATTGCCATTACTGTGACTTTCTTGCTTCTCAGACTTTATTTGCCTTGCTTGCTTATTTTGGTTAACAAAATGCAGCAGGTGACATTCTAAGTGTATTTTATAACTGAAGAAATATAACCCTCTATTATCTAAGTTTGAAACTAGGTAAACACATACATTTGAAGACAAACTTTGAATTCAATATTTGAGTAGGAAATATGTTGTAAAGAGATAAAAAAAAATCTTCTGAAAGATTATTTTGCCAAGGCAAATGATTCTTAGGTCTTAGAAGGCTATAGCTTAATGGATGCTGTAGAAGCATGACAAGTTCAGTGGAGTGAACATGTTTTAGCAATTTTATTTAACAGGCAGACACAGAACAAGCAGATTTGATTTTACCTGTAGAAATGGAGGGAATGTCTTCCACCTTTTTGCCTCCTGTTTTCTCTGCTGATATTTCATCTTTCCTATCAATCAAATAGAAATGAGTGGTTTAATTATCTGCATATTGTACTGGCAATGAGAAAAGTGTAAAAACCCAAAAACATATAGAAATGGTCTCTATAGTAAGTGTAGGTTAAATGAGAGAAGTTGCCTCTAACAGAATACTTTGTGGCCTGATTAAACAGGCAGTAGAATAGCATAAGGATGACTAAGCCTGTCAGGAATATGCTCATGAGGGTTTTGTGACAGATTTTATCAATGTCACCAGGAGGATGGGAACACAGAGATTAAATTGGTGCATTGTATCTGATTTTTTTTATTCTTGGAAATCAATGAAAGGTTGACCACTGTGGTTTTTTTACTCTTGGAAGTCAATGAAGGATTGACCACTGTCCAAAATGGAAGCAAGACTTCTTGTACATCACTTAAATCAGCCTTTGTCTTTGCTATTTTTCATCCTATCAAGGTAGTTCAATGAGAGCTTTGTAATTCTAATTTTAGAGCCAATGGACATTTCAGGTTCCAGGTGTGTTTCATATGGTGTGGTGTGAGAAAATAGTGTGTGGGCTTATTTTTCACTTGTCAGCCTGCATTATAATACCATAAGGATGCTTCCATGTAATTATAGTATCACATCAGATTACTGAATCCAGGTTATTTTGAGGTGTAGAATTGTTAGTGTTTGCTTCTGGATGTAATATTCATGGGTTAATGCCTACCATGGCTCCCAAGGAGGAGAGCTAAAAACTGATGTAAGAATATGGTGGATACGATGTATCACAGGATTTGGTTTGGTTTTCTTGATAATTACTTTCTGGTTTGCATTTTACAGTCATGTGGTGATGAATACATTTTTAACAGCTACTGTTAGCTCACTTGAAAAACAGAAGTGCTATCTATCTCTAAGTACATTTTAAAATAAAGAGATGTATTAAAGATTATTTTACTTGGAGCAGAAATTATTCTATAGCCTTACATCAAATTGTTATTAATTTGTAGTTTTTGAGAAAATGTAGGTTCTTAGATAAGAATCTACTAAGGGATATTTTGAGACTTTTCTCTCCTGAAACTGGGGAGTAAAGTATAAGTCCTCAAATTTTCTACAGTGCCTACAGATGGAGTATTTGTGAAAACTGGTATGAATGAAAGAACTAAGGGCACTGCAAATGTGTAGTGTGGTGTTAACTGCGAGAGGATAAAGCTTGTAGCATAGACAGAAAAGGTGTCTGAGCTGCCTTTCTATACGGGAACAACCTAGATGTTTAATAATATAAAGAATGTGGATGAATTGAGAACTGATTTACCACGTCCTCTGGATATCTTACATGGTGAGAACTAAAGTGTTGTTTGTAATGTTTTCACAACGTTGTGTGTTATATCTATACTTAGAGACTGATTTCTCTACATGACATCTACAGCAGATACAAAATATTTTCTAAGCCACACCGTAGTAAAGATGAAGTCCAACCACGCATAATCGTTGCTGTCTTTATTTCCATTTAAAAAACAAGCAATTTCATGGAACTTACTTCACCTTCTGTATTGTGTCTAGGGAAAACAGTACTGTTCACAGAGAACCAAAGAACTCTGAGATCAGCCACTTCACTTAATGCCTTGCTGCTGCTGCTTGCACTAGGATGAATGAAAAGGCTTCCCTTTGGACTTCCAGGGGAGTTCAATTAGGCACTACATTATTAAAAATATGTCAGATCTCCCATGTCAGAATGAATTAAGATACATAAGAGCTCTGTGATCATGAGGCAGTGAATGGAAAAGATTATTTGCCTGAAAAATCACTTAAAAATCAGAGAAAACTTGAATGAAGAAAACAATACATCAGTCAGAAGTTGTGGGCAATTATTTGTCTAGCTGCACTATAGTATTTATATACAGAGAACCAAAGTTCAGTATGGTAGCTGTAATCCTGCCGTTCTCCAACTTCTGAGCATTGCCAGGAGCATACTTTTTCCAAAGAGTTTACAGAATAAACTATCACATTGATTAACACTGTCATGATGTATAAAAATACAGGAGAAGTCTAAAGTGAAAGCATAGAGTTTTCATGTTATTGTTTAAGGAAGCCTCTCAGCTAAACTTTTATTAAGCTGACTTTCATTTTGAGACTTATAGCAACTTTTGTCACACTCCCACTCATCATTAGCCTAATGCAAAGCCATGTCTCTGTCAGGGTTTCATGCTCACATTAGTCTGAGAAAACATTCAGTAGTGTCTTGAAATGAACAGGAAACTCAGACATTTGGCTGTATCCATTATTTGTGATTCAATTACTGTGTCCTATGATATGTCCAGCATACACATCTCTCACAGCACACACCAAATACACTACAGTGCTATCTGAATATCTGCTTACATCCACACACATCTACACTTATCAAAGAAGGCAGTAACATCAAGTGGCAAGGTTCTACATGTGCTACTTACCTTTCCTGGAAGGTTCTATGTTTTACTCGCTGCAAAAAGATTAAGAAAAACAGCATTTTACTAGTGGGTGTATCCAACCATTGAGCCTGTTAGCTCTTTTGTTTACTATAGTTTTATAATTTCTTTCTAAGACATGACCCCTCCTTTTCCTGAGCAATACTTTGCTCTTAAATAAGCAGGTGAGGAGGGACTTGGAAATCTCTCCCAGTTTTTAAACAAATGTCAGTAATCCTTACCCGTTGAATTATTTCCAGGTGCTCTTGGGAATTGCTGAAGTTTTTGCCAATGTCAAATATGCAAAAGGTTTCCTTCTGGCAGGCAGTAACCCAGTTCTGATATTCAGAAGTATCAGGAATCCGATCCAGAAAAATACGAAAGGCTTCCCACACAGCTTCCTGGCAGACTGAGTAAGAAGAAAGGGGCTGGGGATAGATGCTTTGTACCAAATAGTAAACTTGAAAGCCTTCTAACAGTGATTTGGCATTTACACATTCATCACTCAAGATGAAGGAACACACTTCTTCAAAATGTTTAAGAATTATTTTAGAGAAGGGAATTTTCAAACTTATTAGATAAACCATTTTTTAACCAAAACTTGCTAGTAATTTAAAAGCTGTTGCCTTTAGCACTTTACTTTGTAAAGCTTATTACAGTGAGATGGGACATTTATTTTCAGTACTTGATACCTACTTTGGCTTAGAATGAGTTCATTATCTAAACTATTGGTGTCTCTGAAATTAGTGCAGTAAGTATACTCTAAACTTGCTGTAGGGATGTACTCACCTAGCTGTGTTAGGGCCCCTCAATAATACCTCAGGAACGACCTGCCCTCCCAGTAGAGCAGCTGCATGTGGAGCAGATGTGGTCAAGTTATTAAAAAGGAAAAGGGCATGTTTTGAAGAGATTTATTTATTATGAGCTAGCAATTAAAGCTACTTTCCATCTCCTTTTTCTTGCAACTCTCTGGTATTTGTTTTTCTGAGCAGTTACTGCTGAATAAAGATATACCATCTGATGGTAAGTAATCCAGTTACCAGATAAAAGTGACACATGACCAGTTGAGGAGGCATTGTAGTGTGTTCTCCCAGTTTGCCCCACATAAGGAACTGTCCTCATGGTGACCTAAGCTATGATGTGTTACTTCAGAGTTGGTATAAGGTCACAGTAGGCTCAAGTATCCAACAGCAACTGTCTGAGCTCCTACATCTGAGCTGTTTTGTGTTGTGTGCTCATCTCTGGAAGCATGGAATACTTATATATGTAAAAAAGAATAGCAGAAAAATTTTCTAGAGGTCTGATATGATCCACAGTGTGTTTTCAGTTACAAATGTGTCATGGGACTTGAAGGGGGGGAGGTTATCTCCTGGGCTTTAGACACAGAAAAGAACTTGGAAGTCTATATCCAAAACAAAATGAAGGCAAGATTGTCCCACAGATGGGTACAGGCTCTCAGGCTCCAGCATGGCTACCAGACTGCCTTTTTTCAAAGGATTGTACTGTGGTTATAGATTCGAGGATGATGCTTGTATCACCACATTTTCAAGTGTACCTATTTTTTTTTTCCTTTAATTTATCAGTTTCATCAGATAAATTAACATGCTCAACTGGGAGGGCAGAAGTCTTTACCAGAAGTTCTGATCTTTCCTTGAAAGAAAATTTTTTTTATGTTTTGATGAAAGACATTGTAATGAAAAATATACAATTGTTCAAGGGAGCAGAAACACCTTTTTCATGAATGAGTGTACTCATTATTCAGCTGCAGAGAGTGTTTTGTGGCTTGTTTTTTGGGAAGTACTCCAGTTTCAGTTGAAGAATTGGATGACACCTGCTTAGAAAATTTTGTGAGTGTAGGACACTGCTTGGGAAAAGGAGTATAGGTTTAAACCTTGCACTACAAGATTTATAGAGTCCAGCGCATCCATCTGATGGGCTGCCCTCCAAAAGGCTTGTAGTACTGTCACGTTCAGTTTTTAAATGAAAGAGTCATAGTTACAGTTTTTCGAGTTCAGGTTGATGATACCTGTCTGTTTCAGGATAGCTTATTTTCGGCCCAATCTGAGACATAACTAGGGAGTTTCAGGGACTTTCAGGATTAATTTCTATTTAAGAAATACTTTTTGGATCAGCCTCTGTGACACATTTCAGATTTCTGTCTAATGCCCATTGGATTCTACAATGGATAGCAAATATTTTTATATCTATAGGAATAGCTACAGACATTCGTGTAGTTCTCCCATGCTGCCTATAGCAAGTGGCTGCTGGGATAAAATTTTTGCAGCTCTACATCCAGGTCTCATTTCAGAGGGAGCTACTTGGTTCGCTGAAAGAGAGCTGAGGAGCAGCCCGGTTACACAGATGAATGTGAATGAATGGTGTCTGATAAAGAGGAAAAATAGAAAGAGAAGGTGATTTAGGGAGTAGACATTGCCTTAGATTCTTGTATCCCAGAAATGCTGACTAGGTTTTAGAATTAGGTTTGGACTGTCCAGCTGCACTGCAAATACACACATTTTTCTAATACAAAATAGAAGAGCTACAGGATGAAAGACTGGGAGGGGTAGATTAAGGAAGAGAGAAAATTGGACCAGAAATTGGAACAGTAACTCAATAGGCTTTCTGTAGGCAGGGTAAGTAAAAAAGAGAGCTGGGAAGGGACTGACTTAGTTGAGAAAGTCTTATTTTTACAATGTCTCAAGTATTTCTTCTTCCCTAAGCTTTTTTAAATTACTTTGTAGCAATTTATTGTATTGTTTATTGTATACCAACACTGCTGTAGGCTTACTATTACTACTGATATGCCAACACATTTGTGCAATGACTATTTAATAATTCCAATACTTGTCTTAAAGTGGTGCTATTGATTTTGCGTAGCAAGGATGGTACCTGCTCTTCTGAGAAAGGTGGTACTTCTTTCGACACTAATGCAAGCATTAGTTTTGTTCTTCATGTTCAGCCGTGCTAGAACACTGTGCAATTACTCTGAGTTCATTAGTCCTTTGAGTGCATTGTATTATTTTCTTCTGGTAATTGTCTATCTTGAACCCTGCTGGTGCACATGTAACATTTGATTATCTATGTAAAAATAAAGCATAAAGTCAATAGCACATACACTGCCTAAAGGTGAAGAACAAGATTCTGGAAAATTACTGTTTCCTCAGTTAAAGGAAAGACTTTGAAGGAGGAAGTACATACTACAATAATCATCTTACCTCTTAATCTATAGTAAGCTTGGTGACTTGCTAAAATCTGCTTCACTGATTCTTGTGGGCAAACTTTCACACCAGTCGAGAAAAAGGATGACCTCTTTGTTCGGTGTTTTGCCATGTCAAATATCCGCCTTATGGTTGATATCCTGGACCGCTTTGTTGTTCTTTCTGTTTTGTCTGACCCTGAGGTGACTGCAAGATGTTTGGCTTCAGCACGGTTTATTTTATTAGGAATTTCTGTAAAAAATAAAAAACAAGAAAGTACATAACATACTTTGCCTAGGCAGTAGATATCCGATGCACGTTCATGTCTTGAAAATGGACATGAACTTGAGAGTTCTTTTTGTTACAATATAGTGGAGCCAATGCACTGATTGAATTATTGTGCTGAGGAGAGGTGACCTCTCACCACATGGGGGAACTGAGGCTTAAGTGACTTGGTAACTAATTTCCTTGTAGTTCAACACGTGACCCCAGGACACACAGGGTAAAAGTTTTAGAAGCTCTAAATCCTGTTTTGAAAAGTGACTTTGGATTAGATCCACAAAAGACACTTAAGTGCTTGAACTTTGTGCTGCAGCATCTCATTTGAGAGCACATCGCCCTGTAGGGAAATTTATAGTACAGTGATAAGTAATGTCTACACTAGCAGATAAGAAAATGAGAAATAGTTGTACCTTAAGTCTTTACAATCTTATTTTTCCTTTGGGCTTCAAGGAATATCTCCCTTCAAATCAGGTTCATAACCTTGAAGCTATCCCAAGAACTAGCCCCTAAAACTTACAAAAGTTGAACAGGAATTTTATTGCCTTTGGGAAAAGAAAGACCTGCTTCCAGTCTTTTATTCCACAGTGCACTCCTCTATCCTTCCCTCACATAAGCTGGAGTATTCACCGGAACAGACTATGATTGTTTCTTTTCAGCAGAATGATAGGTGCTGTGAATGCTCTGACATCATGTTTCAATAACTCTTTCAATGTTCCTGGCAAAGTGGAACAGCTACAGTAGAAAAAAATGAAATCAGTGACTAGGGGTTGAAAACCTAGGATTAAATTTGTCTCATGAAGCTATTCAGTTATGAAAATTTTATAAGTTTCTCTAGGCTGTCAAGATAACCTCAAGCATAGGAACTCCCATCACAAAAATTCAGGACTCATCTGGTTCCACTTCCTAAGTATTTGTTCTGCAGTATTACATGACATAGCAGCTACATTTAATATGAAAAAGTTAATGTTAAAAATACTGTATAAACTAAAGGTTTAAATTGTGGGGATCTCCTTAACCCCAGGAGACCCCGCAATATGTAGGAAAGTCCAGGTTTCCGGCCCGTGCTGCTGAAGGAGTAGTCTGGAATCGTTTGTTCGTGTTCTCAAGGCAGTTTATTAAGTCCTTATCAAAGAGAGATTTCTCTGCCCTGCCAGGGTTGACACAGAACGCGTCCAGAGACACACTGTGCCCGCCCCGGGTGAGCTGTAATCTTTTATACTAAAAACTACGTATTAAATGTTTACAATTAAGTACCAATCTATGCCCCTCACACCACCATGTCCAGATCTGTGTCAAACCAATCCCAAAGTGCCAGCATCACCAAGAAGATGGAGGTGATGAAGAAGAACATAAGATAACATGCCACGTGTAAAAATCCTCCATCTTGTGTCTCAGACCCCCCTGTACAGATCTCCAACCCCCCTGTACAGGGCCCTAAACCCCCCCTGTACATACATTCAAATTATCTTCTTTTTACTTATAACTACTACTATTTTACTATTTAAGTTTTTGTGACATGAAATTCCTCATACAAAGCTGACAACCTGTTCCATGGGTTAGAATCAGAGTTACAGGTATTTTTAGTATCATTCCAGGGTCTCTGACACCTCTGGCAAGGCTGAAAAGCCTCCTGACCAGGTTTTGGGTCGGCCAAAGGCATCATAGGAACCCCCTGGGTTCCAACATAAATGAGCTGAAATACAGCCTTTTGCAGGATCGTGTGACAGGACCAATGGGTATCTTTTAGGTTATCTTTCAAAATTTTGTATACATATCAATAAAGATGTTAAAGTAAATTTGGAAATACCCTTTTTGGTTGTAGTTTGATACAATAATTACAGATGAAAAACAAAGAAAAATATAAGCAGAATAGAAGACAATTTGAAAGATTTAGAAGACTTTAAGCAAGGTATGTGTGCTCCTGAATCCTGATGAATCAAGTGAAAAAAATTACTTTGAAAAATGGTTTTAAAGTTTCTAATGGAAGAATAAGGGGAAGTAATAGGGTTAAAAAGAAGTAAGTTCAGTAGGAGTAGCACCATCAAGAAAAAAAAGAGTAAAAAATTACCAGTTTGCTGGAGAAAGAAGAAATGTCATAACAAACACTAATTATCCTGTTTCTAGGCAAATCAAGAGAAAATAAATAAGGTTAAAAGCACGTTATCTTTACACTTTGGAATTGTGTTAATTAAATCCTTTAAGAAAAGTGGGCAGATAAATGATAAGAGAAAAGTAATTGAAACACATAATTTTATAAAAAGAATAGTATGTGAAATGAAGAATGGGGAATGTTCTACCATGTGTGTCAGTAGACATATATATGTATGTCTATCTATATGTGTCTCAGTTCTTACTAATTCCCAAATGAAAATCCAATGTTTACTGTGTAGAAATCATAGTAGTAACATCTATATTTTGATATAGAAAAAAGTTGACTGCTTGATTGTGATGAATATTGTCTGAAACAAGGGAAATTACAAATCAAAGGCCATAGGTAATTGTTATTACATTTTAATGCATGCCAGAGACAGTGATCTGCAGACTTACAACTGCCTAATTGTTGCAAATAATTTAAAATTATGATGCCGCCATATAATGTTTGACACAAAATGAAATGGAAGTAATTTTTCCATGTTGATGTCAGGTCACAAACCATAAACTGCATAAAATGAATTTCCCCTGTGAAAACACATCACTGGGTTCAACAGAATCCACAAGTGGCCAAACTCTGAGACAGCTGAGACACAGAATTATTTGACTGTTATATGGAATGAGAGAGGATTTTAATGCCATTGAAATCTCAAAGTAGATTCCTGAAATCCTGTAGAAGAGAGAATCAAAACTCCACATGGAAAGCAGCCAGTTGTAAGTCTAGTACCTTTCACAGGGTGTATTAACTGATAGACCAGCTGCCCAGGCAGCCCGACCAACTGGGGCAGAGGATTTTGTCACTAAGCTCTTTGATGGCTTTTGTATGGAGCAGAGCCCTTTCCTGAGGGATTTGCTTCTTCTCCAGGATTTGCCTCTAAGACCTTAACTTGAATTAAGAACTATACTATTCATAAAACTGACAAAGGAGATTCTTTTCAAATAATTGTTGTAATGATTTCAAAGTCTCCATGTTAGGATCCCCATTTGGGCTTTTCAGTCTGAGAAGTGATCAGATATTTTCTGCATTCAATTTGCACTGGTCTGCTACCCTATTTAGGGTATTTATTTTACTTTTACTATTATTATTAATTTTTTTTTTTAGGGATCTGTTTCTAAACTATATCTATTGTAATGTGCTTAATTTAATTTCTATCTTATGGTTAGTCAATTTCTCTTACTAGAGCAACTTTTATTATCATAATTCTTTGAGATCTCTTTTTATGAAAGCAAAATTTGAATTGGAGAAAGCATCAGCCTTTCTCTCCACGTGAATGCCCAGTATGAATTTCCTAATATTTGCTGATTGCGACTGGACAAAAACTGCCTTCTGGCATAAATGTTTCCTCATAATTCTTCAGATCTGTGTTTTCCCCTGTGTCTGTGGAAATTGTGAACTGAGAAATTTTCACCTAAGCCTCACAGATGTTTCAGCCATGTGCTTTACTAAAATGTGCCTCCATCTATACCTTTTTAAATGCCCTGATTTTAGTGTCCTGAGTTGAAAAAAAAAAGGCACACACTATTATGAAATTGAATCCATAGACAATAGTTGATACCTTTTGTTTTTACTATGCAACATAGTGAGTGAATAAACTAGATTAATGCAAATTTTACAGGTATATCATTTGATCATATAAATAATGCCAATAGCATTAGGTTGCTTAGCTTTTGTTAAAATAAATAATAACTGTAATTTTTTCTAATTATTTTTTCTGATAAAATATTCAGTGTTTACCACAAATATACCCTGCCCAATTTGACTTTTTATTCTTTAACCCTATTGTTCTGCAGAGGTGAGTGTTTCCGTTTTACTTTTAAAAGGTATGTTTAAGTTTTTTAGTTTTCTTTGATAGTTCTAGCGCAGAAGGACAGATAACTGTAGAAATCTGATAATGCTTTACTCTACTTCAGCTAATCTCTGAGATGCCTTAAACAAAGGTCTAACTCTCCTTTATTCTCACATGAAAGAATCTACACTGTGTCCAAAATGTTCCAGGTGACATACTTGCAGAAAAATATCGAGGTAGTTTTACCAAGGTTATCTACAGAATCACTATCAGCTGTTATTAAATTCTTGAGTTCCTGACACCTAGTCCTGAAGTTAGACATATAGAACAATTTTTTTTCAAAACACCATAAAGCAATTTTCAAAATATGATGCAGCAATCTAATTCAGATGGGATCTAATCAAAGTGCTTTGATATCCATACCAATCTCTCAAGTGCATAATACTGCTCTTCAGGTTTTGGTTTCAGGCAGATAAATGATATTCATTTCATATATTAAAAATCTGAAATTTTTAACATTAGGCCAGGCCTCTTCTCTGTGTCTCTTGAGTCTTGCATTATCAAATTTATACCTTAACTAAAATAACAAGGCAGGAGGAACAGATTTCAAAGGTTTCTATAAAGGAAAAGTACATCACTACTGAAATTGATTCTAGAGAAAAAGAGCTCAAAGTTATTCAGATAATTGGTCAGCTTTGGTTGTTTTTTTTTTAAATTTGATTTTATGAACATAGGAGCAAGAGGGTCTTATTCATACCTTTTTTGTGTAAATGGAGTGGATGCTTCTCTATATAGCTTCATTAATTTCTGTCTGTTAATATTACTAGTTTTGGAAGACCTCAAATTTTGGAATTGGTAGTTGGAGTTGGAGTTGAAAAACTGCATTTTCCAGTAATGTAAATGATCTCTGGGTAGAAGCATTTATCTACAGCATTATTTTGCCAGTAAATGTTTATTTTTATATGACCTGAGAAAATTTAGATGCTATTGAATACAAAGAGAAGAATTTAAAATATGGTAGCTAAAGATTTGACAGCAAAATTCAAGGTGAGAAAATCATTGAAGTCTGAATAATTCATCATTAAAATAATCAGAAGGTTTGAAATGTATGAAAAAGCAGATTAGTCTGAAAAAGTGCTGTGTCTTAGGATAGAGAGGAATGCTTGATTAATAAATGAGACAATTGCCTGCACAATAAAATAATAATTAGAAGACAAGGCTTATGTAAAGGCAAATGTTGAAATACAGTGAGGAAGGCTTATCAGGAAGGTTAATTCAGCAAAGACCCGTAAACATATTGTGGGTAAATTTCTAGAGGGGCCAACATTTTGTTGATAGTTGAGCCAGTAACAAAAGCACGGCTGACTAGTCCTGAGAAGTTGATCTTGAGATTTCTTAGTGGGCTGATCAACGTAAACACACCAGATGGAACACAGAAAGTACAAAGAGAGGTAATAGTTGGGCTCTTCACCTAGAGGCACTCTCCTCCTGCCATGGCAATAGTGAGGATCCCACACTTGCTGGTGACAGACAGGGTGCCCATGGCATCTTCCTTTTATTCCTTTAGTACTTATATTCCTTTTAAAATCTCTTTTTCCATGGCATGTTTCCTCAGGTCTGTTGCATGGGAAGAGTCTAACTGGATTTGAAGGGTCATAGACGAGCAGGGACATATTAAAATATGGCATGGCTTTATTGCCAAATGCTGCCTACGTCCTGTGTGCAGGAATCTATTTTCCCATGCAAATGGGAAAGTGGAGGTTTTACTCTTGCTGGTGTTCAGGGCTGCTTTGCCAGTGCTTTTTCTGATACTGCTACTTTGACTGCATTTGCTTTGCATTTCCAGGTGTGTTTTCACAACCATAAAGGCTCAACAGTTTTGAAACGTTCATAGTATGGAATTCCATACTAGAAAAATTAATGCTGATATTTAATCTGCTCAGGTCTTGTCTGAGAGCTCAATGCCCTTAAACCCAGGATTATATGGCTTGCTTGAACTTATCTTCATGTCCAATATATCACTGGACTGGTTTTAATGCACACAGGGAAAAAACTTGGAAAGGAACTGCTGAGAGACTCAGGCATGATGATTGTTGCATCCTGGTGGGTTTTCTCTAGGCTGTAACTGGGGTAGCTGAGGCATGGGGGGGAACACGCTTTGGATCTCACTTGTGCAGGTTTAGTGCACCTAGCCAGTGAACTGCTGAGTAAGAGGGCAGTATCCACTACTGTGGGGAAATTTTGCTGAAAGATAAGCTGCTGACGTTGATGCTTAGCTTCAGGAGTAGAGGAATTGCGGCTGAGAATGCCTCCATTTCCAAAAAAGGAAAGAGGGCTAAGATGTATATATTAAAAGTAAATAGTTTTAATTTTTCAGAATTGATATGGAGACATCAATGAGCTTAGTAGTTCCTGTTTGGTATGTAGGTTTTGTAAATTCCATCCTCAAATGTCACTAAACAGTAACATTCCTGTGGAATGAGGTCTGGGTCTCTAATCGTGGCAACTCTTTATCTATGGGGGACAGGTCCAGGCCTCCAGTTTGGAAGATCCTGTGTCCAGCTGGCTAAAATTCACTCGTAAACTTCCTGTACAAGAACCACAAAGATGATGGCTACACATTCAGCACTATAGGACACTTCCTGTGCCTACTAATATCTTGTATTATGCAAGACCCAGCATCACTTTTACATGTCAGGGAGGTGCCAAGGTCTCCTTGTGCAGTGGAGATTTTATACAAAAGACAAAATATGCCTGATCCCTGGTATCTCTTGCTTGGATTCAGCATGACAAAACATCGCATTCACACATTCAGAAGCTGCACTCAAGCTTTCTATGATACAGGAGAGGAGTTCCAGGCTTCCGCTTAAAAGGTAAGTTCTATAATTTTCTACCTTTTAAAGGCTATGTTCATTTTTAAAATTAGGACTATACCAAGAGGTTTCCTTCTCAAGAATCCAGGAAAATGGTGAGTTTTCATTAATCCTGCTTCTGGTCAAAAATGCATGACAATGCTTCTTTAAATATCTATGAAAGGTGAAGAATCTGGTTACTGTTAACATAGTGCTCCAATAAGGTAAATCTCCCATTAATGTTTGTGGTACATTCGTATTGTAACCCTTATGTTAAAAGTACTAATTTTTTTGGTTATAATGAAATAACCTACACCTCAGAACATGTATGGAAATAAATATGAAGGAATGGGATAAATTATTCTGAAATATATGCTATAAACAATGACATTAGTGTATATGCAAATTTTAATAAAACCGCCAACATTTTTAACTTAATGGCTTTATGTTCAAAGCTAGGAGATGGCATTAGGTAATGTTTCTTTACCAGAGCCCTTCAAATTAACTTGGATTTACCTTTTGGTACCAAAGATCATGACTGTCATCAACCAGTGTGCTCTTGAATTTAGTAAGTGTGAAGAATTTAATTTCTGCAAGTAGGTAACACTGGGAAGCTAAAATGGACATCAGAATCCCTCAGCTGTTCTCCTTCTCCTCTGCTCATACATATCTGTGTGGTTTTCTATGCCAAGTGGAGAAATACAATTGATAACCAACTTCAGGAAGAAACAAAGAATTTGGAACAATTTTTATGAAATTTATGCATGGGCTTTATAACAGACAAACGGATTTGTCTCCCTCTCTAGAGCAGATAATTTAGTAATTTTTTTTAATTACACCAGTTATACAATTCATGGGAAAAAAATTGTAGTTAATTATCTACATATTAGAGATGAGAATAGAAAGCATAATATGCAATTGGTAAGATTTTCCTGTTTTTGTGAATGGAGCTGTCATATACTAATGATGAAGCCACATTCACAATAAATGCTGTCTGTACACACCACAAATATCAAATGTGCTGAAATCTTTGAGTCAATACATGAGTTTGACACATTTTCTTGCAACCTGCTAAAATCATAGTAAGAAACTAATGTTTTCATAGATGTCTCATTAAAAGTAGAAATTTTTACATTCTCTTCCAGACAGAAAGTTGAATATTTTTATTCACCATCTCTGCTCCCTACTGCAGCTGGAATTCATAAAAAAATATCAAAGGCCATCTATGCTTTCATTGCCAGTTTGTGAACCTTGCAACAGTCTGCTTAAAGTCCAGAACCTAGACTAGAAACTAGAAAGCATTGAAGACTGATTGGTTTTAATGCTCATGTATGAAACATGTATCTATTTATATTTCTTTGGCCATCTTAGAAGCATTTGACCTGAAAGGCTGTTCTATTCATTGATACGGATATGATATCAAAGGATGCAAGAAAATGCTTTAAATGTTTGAGTAGTTCTTGGAGGGATGCATCCAATCTGCAGTGATAAAACACTCAGTTGAGCACCTCTGCTCTTAATTTTCTGATTAGTCATTCTCAAGAGGTACAGCCTTCTCTGAAAAGCCAGCAAGACAGCATAAGTTCAAGTTCCAGTTATGCTTTGCCATGTATGTCAACATTTCAACAGCTTTGATGGTATGAGTCAAAGGGTTGCAGCGCAGAATGGGTTTATTGAGGTAACTGTATTCATGTATGACAGCAGTTAGGATGTCTGGTGTATGAAAAGGTGCCAGAAGCCCCTGTGTCATCCTTTACTTCAGCTTGTGTAATCAGAACTGGCTAATTTTTCCCACAGTGTGGGGTCACTCATTCTGCAGTACAATCTACAGTCTCTGGATAATTGACTCCACCTCATTTTGACAGAGTGTGACTTGCACTTAACCTTACTTAACTTACTTATGTATCAAGCTGAATAGATAATTTTGTTTTGGAGGACACCTAATCCAATTCTTGATCTAGACATGACAACTTACTCATCTAGTTTTGAGGAAGAAGAGGAAAGGGAAAAGAACTTGAATGGAAATGTCTTCATTTTGTGCCATCACCATGAAATCATAAAGTTAAAGATGAGTGCATCGCTGTTTCCTGCCTGAAACTTCTGGGGTTTCTATGGTCTGTGCTGAGTCATAAATATGAAAGGTATACCTGCAACACAGCCACTAAAATTGGTATTTCAGGTAGCAAGGGTACCAAGATTATCAATATAAAGCTGGGTAAAGTCTGAGGGAGGTATTGAAACCTTTGAGATGCCAGAAAGAAGGTAATTTTGGCTCTGCACTGAAGCAGAACTTCAGAAGCCAGTAGAACCTCACCAGTGAAAAGACAAGCATGGTGGCCTGAGTACAATTAATTATGTGGCGATGAGCCTGGGTCCTACTGATTTGCAGATGTTTGTGTAACCAGGCAGGTGCTCTGAGAATCAGCCCAGAAACTTCTGCTGCTCTCCTGCTTTATGACTGCAGTGCTTCTTACAAGCTGGAAAGCTTCTTCAGTTTGTGTGTCACACCTCAGTTCCTCATGCATTTGTGAGATGAGGATGATAGTGTTCCTCTGTCAGAGCAGGTGTTTGGTGAGGGTAAAACTCGTGGTGTGCTTGCATCCAGTGATAAGGCATGCTGCAATTATGTAAGGGTGTATAGACACACCGACGCTGTGGCAGGTGTCAGGGTACTCCCCGATGATTGTTAATCTTGTGTTTTTCAGACAGGTTACTGTTCTGAAGTCTCTGTCTAGTAAATAGCAGCTGACAGTGGCTAAATGCCAGTAGACATGTATATGAAAAAAGGTAGATATTTATTTCTTTTTAGGAAGTGTGTTATTCAGTGCCACACACTCTGAAGGGGAAGGAATTGAAACAAGTTTGGCTTACGAAGTACAAGCCTCATGGAATGTACAAGATAGTGAACCTAATTCCTGATTAATGTGGAAGAATTATGTGACAGAGAGTAATCAGAAGACTAATTTTAATCCCAAAGGGATTAGGTCAGACAGAGGTAAAAAAAGAAGGAAAACATATTTAAGATATTTCAAAGGATCAAAATGCACTATAATTGATATACAGTTTTCCTTTGGAGAAGAAAAACTGTCTTCTGGAAAAAAACCACCATGTTTGCTATGTAATGGGTGTTGGGCATGCCACTTAGTGCATTGCTTAGACCACAAAGAGTCCAAAATTAGCTGAGAAATTAACACGAACAGTCTGAATTTCTAGTAGGTTAAGACTCCCAGTTATTTTATTGTTGCGTGTAAATATCCTGTAGAAGAAGAAAATCTTTGATTACTAATATTGATCATCTTGTCCACAGGTGGTTTCTGAGAAAAATCCCACATATATTGCTGTTCATTCACATGCAGTTCACTAATCCCTGTGGCACAGGTGTGACTATTTATGGAATTAATCTTTAGGATTCAGTGACAATGGTCTAGTATTTACATTAAAGTTTGGCTTTTAGCCAGAAAACAAAAAGATCAAATCCCATATATAGTGCAGTGTTACATTTGTTTGAGAAAGGAGAGAAAAAAGAAGAAATTCTTACTTTTCATAAGTTTACAAACCCAACCAGGAAAGCCAACTTTAACACGATAATTCTTATTTTATGGATGAGAGTAGAAGATAGTCTTATTGCAAAAAGCAGATATATCTTGTTTTCTTTCTTTGTTTGAAGCTGAATATTCCTCGATTTTCCTTTTCCTTTGGCAAAAACTTGCTGAAACCTTTTTTTTTTTTTTTTAAATTATTTTTGAGGGCAATTATAGTAATGAAGATCTGAAACATTTATTGCTGAATTAGAACAGCCTAGCAGGAGGGGGTGAGTCAGAATGAATTAAAATGATTTCATAGAGCACACACAAAGCCTTTGTGTCCTAAGGGAATGGCTGAGTAAATAGCAGATATTTGCTTGCTGAATAAAAAATGCCACAAAACAGCCTTGAACATGCCCTGGCCCCTACGTTCTCAGTATCAAGTGCTAGGATGTTATCAGCATCAAGGCATAGTTTTGAGAGTTCAAAGCTCCTCTACCTTTTGGTATTTAGTCTGGCTATTCAGTAATTTACTATTCAGATTTTGTGCACAGATTTTTTTGGTGTCACAAAGTTTTTATCCTTCTTACTTTCCCTTTCCATTGCTAGAGACAATTTTTGTCAGGACAGTGGCAAAATCATGGCCAGTGTTAAACATCATAAATCTCATTTTGCTCTCCACATTTTCCTGTTTGTTTACTGTGGAATTGGAACTGGAGAGCCTCCAAATGACTGGGAGAAAGATTCTATGGGTCCTTAAATAGGGACAGGGAGGAAGTACCAAAAAACATTTCTGAGCAAGCTCCATATTTGTTAACGTACTTTTTGTTAAATATAAATGTGAGAAAATAAAGAACTTGAATTTTTTACTTTTTATGAGGAAAAAAAATCAACTGACTAACCCTTTAAATATTTAGAAACTATATTTTAAATCATTTATTTTTAAAATTACATTTTAAATAATCTTTTTTTGTTTGTTTGTTTAAGATGGGGCTGTTTTATTTCTTATTTCCTACTCTGTCACAGTTTACGTGTACTGCAAATTTGAATGATGGTAAAGGTCTCAAAACACCTGTGTTAGGAGATCTAATGAGTGGTTCATGCAAATATTCAGACTACTGGGAGAGCCTATATACTTCTAAAAAATATTTTCTTTGCTATCTGGCCCTAATGCTAAGTCATAAAATGACAGCTCTGGAAGCATCTCTACTCCGAAAAAGAAGTTTCTGAATGCAGGCATTAAATGTTTTGAGATCTATGTGCATGTATTTGAAATCAAATAGTTTAAAAATATAATGTATGGCATGACTAAATGTCAAAAATGTTATTATTATACATTTATGCATACCACATGCACTTTATAGAGCTGGTGGCAAAGAATACTTCTTGTTATTTAGAATTCCTCTCTGTCAAGATAGCCCCCTACAATTTTGCTGGCCTTTTATGGAAAGTGTATTGTAACATACAATCACAATTTGCAACTGGTGAAACTATGTGATGCCACTTTTACCGCTATTGCTTTCTAAGTTGTAATTATGAATAGGGCTGCAAGGATGCCATCAAGCATGTGTGAATTGCCTGGAATTCATTCTGTCTCTTTCCATCACAGAACATGCAACTTAAGTGCAAAAACAATGCATCTTGATAATACTTATTTTCTTGTCTGACATGAAATATCATCATTCTCTCATTTTTTGCCACATTTTCAAAATATCATTAGTGATTAAATGAAACTATTTACATAGAATCGAAAAGTAAAATTAAAGAGCTGCAAAACATAATTCTGGAGTTATCTGTATATTTTCCCAAGGATTTTTTCAGTACTTTAATTGTCCACTAGAGAAGATTTACATAATTTAACTGAGATAAAAGAACTGTGGTCTGTATTTCTGTGTTTCTTTAAGAAAAACGGGAGTTTCTCAAAAAACCCAAATTTATAAATAAACTTTCCAAATAGTATTGACAGCAGGCTATATTTCATACTGGTTCCCTAACAAATACTTAGATAATGTTGAGGAGACTTGTAATTCTACATTCTTTGCATTTAATTAACAGGCCTGGCATAAAAATAGAAGGTCATTGACTTGAGCACACATAGCAGTTGTAATGTTAGCTTTTAATTCAATTATGCAAATATCAAAGCATAGATGGAAAAGTTAATGAGAAACCTCCCCCAAAATTCCTCAAAGCTCTAAATCTTTTGAATATGGGACTAACCAGAGAAAAACCACATCATCATCTTTTCTTTTTTGTTGTTGAAGCAGCTTTATAAATGTTGTGACATTTTAAATGTTTTTAAATAGAGAAATAGTTAGCTGATGTATTAAGTACAGAGCAGTTCCCTGTATTTCTGTTTTCTTGCAAATAATTTTATAATTATTATTGCATTAATCCTTGCTTATTTGCCATTTTTTGTATATTTGCCAGTATGATGTGTTCTTCCAGAATTTGTCTATCTAGAAGTTTCTGAAGTTGTTTCTAATAATTAGAATAATTGTCTTCACTAGTAAATGCAGATTTATTTTGCTACTTTATCTTCAATTCAGTGATGAAAGAACTTCTTTCACCATGTCAACACTTAGATGATCTTTCAGCCTTTTTTCAGTTTCCGTATATTTGTCTCTGTTTTTTCATAACAGAACATGTTCAGATAAAATGAAGCTAAATGGCATCTCTTGCAGATATTTTAAAGCCTACAAAACACACATAAGAAATAATGCAAATATTTCCTTTTTCAGCTTTATAGCAGTAAACTGTAGTGTCTCTAGTTGAATTGTCAAAACACCACATTCTAAACTAAAATTCTGTAATATGAAAGCCCTTGATCTTCCAAATATTTTGTTTCTCAACAAAAATCTAAAATTCATCTAAACCTTTAATATATGAACTTACCTCTGCTTCCCTGAACTTGGAGCGCAAGGCAAATGATGAAAAATATTAATCCAGTTTTCAAATGCATGCTGTCTATTGATCATTCACAGTTTTCAAGACCAGTCATGCAGGAACAAGAATATTTTGGTCAAGTAGAAGAATTCTGTTTTCTTAGAGAACTAAAATCCCCAAATGTCTTTATTTTTCAGGTGTCTCCAGCCTTGGACTGCATTGAATTGCAACTAGGCAGAGTTCAACAGGTGCCAGAGTGCAAAAGCTGGGTGAACCCCTCTGATGCCCACACTTCCAGCCCGAGGAACTGGTGTGGTAAGACAAGAGTGACGAAGTTTTAAAAAAAAGCAGTGTCTGTTTCTGGAATAATCTGTTTATCTGCTGCTCAGACATAATCCCTCTTACGGTCCAGCTGGGCGAGCTTTCTTCATCTTATTAACCTTCTGGAGTGGCATCTGTCAGCCCCAGAAGACTTCAACAACACCATGATAAACAACGGAAGTCTCCTCTAGTTCCCACTGCCTTTGAGCAGTGATCCTTTGGGCATTCTGGAGAAATGGCATATGAGCATGGGCAGGGACAATTGTGCTGTTTCCAAAGCAATGACCATAAACCCCAGCGAACTTCCTTAAGATGGCTTTTTCCTGGAAGAACGTGCAATGCTCAGCTCTTCCACTGCCTGTGTCTCGCAATCCTCTCTCCCTTCTCGTGCCACAAGGTCGCTGTTGCAATATTCCTGCCGGAGCGGTGATGATGATGTTCTGTGACAGTGGTGAAGTGATGACTCAGCAGTAAATTGCAGCAGTGTTCAGGGCTGGCACAATCTGATGCCAAACTGTCACTGGGGCAGGGAAAGTGCTGCGTGGTGGGAGGAAAAGAGAAAGTGGTGGGAAATGGTGTTTCAAGCACACAGCTCTAACTAGGCCAAGAATTGGCAGTGACTGAATACTCTGTCCAAACAGCTCTGCTGCAGTATCACACAAAACTATTCTGGTTACATGTTGGCAAGTGTGAGCATTTCATACTCACCCTTTTATTTTCCAATACCTTATTTACTGTTGCATTATACCTGACAATGCTACCGGATAGGCATTTCTAGTGGTCTCTCCCCCTTAAAAATTTTCCCCCGAGTGCTTTAACATAAGGAGTATCTAGACTGGCAGCAAGAATCTGTAAGCACAAATCACTTTAAGAACAACCTTCATTTGAACCCAATCAGTATTCTATTTTTGCTTAGGATTTAAACAATGGTAACCTCCTTCCGTTTCCAAGATTGCCTGATTTTAACTATTTAGACCAGCTACCATGCCGCTTGGGCTGAGACCAGATAAGATTTGCTTTTTTTTAGTGTGTAAACTTTCATGCACATTGTTTTATTGTTTCATCAAAACAAATTAAGAATACCTTGCCAGGAGCACAATGCAAAGCAACAGTGGAGATGATAAGGATTTCTACTGAAGAAAAATTTATTGTTATATAAGGATTATTCTTTAGCAGTACCAATATTTCTCTTTACATATTTTACATATAATAATCATACCATATATAGTG
Source organism: Bombycilla garrulus (assembly GCA_013400315.1). Classification (NCBI taxonomy): domain Eukaryota; kingdom Metazoa; phylum Chordata; class Aves; order Passeriformes; family Bombycillidae; genus Bombycilla; species Bombycilla garrulus. The sequence goes on from VXBU01016903.1 coordinate 1,869,492, forward strand.
TAATCATAGAAGTATTACCTGTGTGAACCAGGTAAGCTTTAGCAAACATTTATATCGATGTTATATTTGAGAGATGAGGCTCTCCTCCTGTGTTACTTACTTTTAGTTACTTCAGATTTCAATCTGCAACAATTGGAAGCAAAGAGAATTTTTCTCAGGGTGGTGGAATCTGCCATTTCTGGTGTCATCTAAGAATATGGAATTGGTAAAAGGCAGATTATTTCCTCAGACCACTCTGGGTACCAGACTCCTTATGGAATTTGGTAGGAATGTGATCCTTTAATTCCATTAGAAAGCTAATTTGTCAGACTGCATTTTGAAAATGTGCAATAAAGAAATTTACTTAACTACTGTAGAAACTGGTTAGTGAAGCCTGGTCCAGGAATCGGAAATCAAACCTTTCATATAAAAGTGTATTTTTCACCCGTTCACATGTTGGAGAAGGCAGACATTTGATAACACATTCTTATCTTTCAGAGGTAAAGGAACAAGAACAATCTTAAAATATGCCACTGTTTTTAGTGTCAAGATATGACTTAAGGAAAAGATTGAGCCCTATAGGTAAACTGTGATTAAAAATTTGTAGGGCAGGAGTTTGGATACTTTGAGATTATGCTTAAGTTATTAATATTTCAAGCTGTTTTCTACTAAGGCAGTACCTTCTATCTAGTTCCATTTAATTAAGAAATTTTGTAACTAACCTTGATAACTGCCACAGGGGAAGCAAACAAGGATGATAAACACTCATTAAAACCAAAGCAATATTATCTAGGGACCACTCCATCTCTAAGTACTGCAGAGTTTAATTATAGGTCACTGTTAATTAATCTAAAAGTGTTTCTTCTAGTTGGTTTGCTGTCAACAATAATTATATATTGTTAAAAAGGTGATTAAAAAAATTCCACTGAAATTTAATAGTGCATTACAAATATACTACCAAGACATGGGAAGGGTAAAACTGGTTGCCAAAATATCCATTCACCCAGGATAAGTGCTTACAAATGGGTTAAATTCAACTTGTTACTGGTCATTTGAGTGCATTGCTGCACATACCTAGAATAATCACTGATATGCTGTTTAAATGCAACTAAAGCTGTTTCCTTTGGATGAAAAAAAAAAAAAAAGAAAAGTTTAGGTCTTCAAGGACTCCATTCAGAAGATGTTTGTTTCAAATTATTGCTAAGTTTGGGGCTCAGGACGTTGTCACATAAAGAGGGCCTAGAAGTTGTTATGCACAGTGTTGAGTTTTAGGTAACCTCCCTAGTATGTAAATCAGAGTGGCAGCTAACTCATGTTACTGATAAAAGGAAGTCATATTTTATACCATCAGCCAGGGGCTATACCTTCTCTGTTCCACTTCAGGTAATTTCTGTACCCTCAGTAATTTCTCTACTGGTCTAGCCAACTGTTTTCCTTAAAATTCCCACACTGAGTTTATCTGAGAGATGTTTCTCACCTTGGGGAAGGGGACATATAAAATTTTGAAGTAAGTTTTAAATAACGTCAAGCCTTTCTCTGGTATTCATTATTTCCACAAGAGCCAGATAGATGCTTAGCCACCAGCACACAAGGGGCACAGCTTCAGGCTTCTCATTAAAAGTGAGGAAACCTGGATTCTTCCTTCTCTGCTGTTGAATTTGGCCAAATCAAGCCTTGTCTCTCAGTCTCCTGATCTGCAGTGATAAAATGGAAAGGAAAATTTAAAAAATGAATTGGTGTGTCATATTCTTGTCCTGCAATAGTAATACTGCCTAGTAAGACCAGAAATTTGATGGTGATGAAAGTTATCAGAGGAATTGGTTTCCCTATGAGGAAATACTAACAAGCCTTAAGTCTTTGGCCTGAAAGAAAAATGACATAAAGGTTGAGAGAATGATTAAATGCCTCAGTTTTTCTTGTAAGATGGAAGAAAGAAGAGGAAAATACCCAATTTCATTTCAGGCACCTATTGCCTACCTTCTTCCTGAGCTTTTATATTTTTGGTCTCGGTTGAGACAAAATAATTTCCAATTTAATTATGATATTACAAAAAATTTCTTCCTTTAAGAATAAGAAGGAATTTGATACATTTTTTAACAGTAAATCCATCTGGGAATGGGATACGCAGGCTTTTCCAGTTGCAAAAAAATCAGATTCCACAAAATCAGTCAAATGCACTGAAGGCAAGCTGGGAACTGAGTCACTTTTGCTGTCCTGTTCTTTACAGTATTTCTTTATCTATTAATTTGCCATAAACACAGATAAGGTAATAGATTAACTCAGATCTCATCCATGAGTACCTTTGTGCACTGAGCTGTAGTTGCTAACTCGGACTAACTTTCCAATAAAGTCAAGCTTACTGCTCAGGCTGAAAGCAAACCTGTCTATTTTCTGTGACACCTCTCTCCTCCAAAACAAGGAGCCTGGTTTTCTGCTGTTCTGCAGTTGCAGAGAGCATGGTCGAATTCTAGTCTGAACACAAAAGTGAAGCAGGTGATGCATGACTGCAGTTCTTCATCACTTTTCATGAACACAACCCTAGACTGCTTCTGCAATAGAAAAATATCTCCAGCTTTCTCTGGGGCCTTCAAGAATCTTTGCTGTTATGCTGTTGCTATCACAGTTGTGAAGTTCCTAGAACCCCTTTTTAGTTAGAACAGGAAAAAGTATCATGTGCATACGTTTACATGAGGATATTTCAGTCAATATATTTCTGAGAACTGCTTGACCCCATTACTTCTGCTTTCTTCTGAAACTTTTTTAGATTATACACTCTTAAAAGGATTAATGTACTTAGATACTGTTTAGTGTGACAAGGGAGATAAGGGTATGAAAAAAGCATGGTAGTAATGGAGCAATTCAGCATAATTATGAGGAAAATACCTCAGCCTGCTTTAGGATGATCACTGCTAATCAAACAATGCTTATGTTGATAGTGATATGACTTTTCTTTGGTATTCTCTAACATCTAAATGGAACTAAAATAATCTTTTTTCCTAGTAAGTGGCAAAACAGCAAGCTGAGCACTAACTTCCAGTCAATGGAGATAAAGACTACAGTACATCTGCTCAAAGAGATTATCGTTCATTTGCTTGCATACCAATACACAACCTTCTGTTACTCACAGGGCTGCCTTAAGCTTCTGTCATGGGGAGGCATAAGAACTGAAACATGCTTTTTCCTATGCTTGGCACGTTACTTTTCTCTTGATGCTGGGAAAGGATATTTCTAGATGTAACTGATAGAGTAACTGATAGATTTATGCTCACAAAACTGTCCTCAGCAGGGTAGCAAATTAAGCTGAACATTGTAGTTATCAGCTTTAAAAAAATGAAGCTATCAAAGACATCTCTTTATGTGAAGAAAGCCTGAAGAGATGGGATCTTTTGCCGTATATTTTCTCTAAACAGAAGAGGAAAGCTGGTAACTCCATTTCTTTTAATGGTAATAGGTTTAGCAGTGAAAGAGAAGGCAAGATGTCTAAAGTACTACACGTGCTTGTATCTTTACACTAACTTAGTTTTACCCTCTTTGAGTGTGATATAATAGTTACTCTTTCTTGCTTAGCCTAGCAATATTCACATTTTTCCTTTCCCAAGCTTGTAGGTGTTCCTTGTCATCCATAGCGTCTGCATTTGTTCATCAGGGTTTTACTTTCTATATTTACCATGTGAGAGTGAAGTATGAGATGACAGTACTTCCTGTGCAAAAGACTGATCTGGTAGGCAGGAGTTTCTGGAGAGGTCTTGTAAAAAACCCTAATGTGTGCTCCAGGGTTTTGTGCCACTGAAGCTGTGGTTAGAGGGAGAGAGATTAAAAAACCTATCCAGAAAGATAAAAACATATACAAATGTATGGAAATCTGTCTTTATTGTGGAAACAGTATATATTTTGTACCTAAGAGTTTCTTACTCTCCTTTTTCAGGAGTGGATGGGTGTTGCTATTGTTTTCTGAAAGGGACAGCTGATAGTCAGCAGGACTCTTAAGGACCTGACCTGAAACTTCCTGATTTATATGTGTGGTGATAACTGTCATAAACAAAGTTAGTGGCTGTCAGAATTCATAGTCCAGCAGAAGTAAATATAAAAATTTAATTACAATATTTTTAAAGAAAATATGGGAAAATAGTAAATAGCGTGGAGATTGCCTTTAATTAGGCCTAGCAAGCCTTGGAGAATATTTAAATAATTTAAACACTACTATTATGTATATCGTTGGTGTTTTTGCTTCAGTTGCTTTCAGTAATCTACTGTGTTTGAACTCAGAGCAATATTGTGAAAAACCTTTTCTGACAAAGTTGCTTCGAGAAGCAGGTTGTCTGTCAGCTGTACAAGTATTGACCTCTCATCTGACAAGATTGTTTTGTGTTTTTGATGGAATCCAATCTGTATGTGTCTGACAGTATCATGCTTATCATTGTTTACATAATGGATTCTCTGTATGTGCAGAAGCTGCTTTTCCCGGTACTGTTGCTGCTGGTTGCCTCCATGGAATCTCACAAAATTAATTTTGATGTTGTTACCACCAATAAATTCCCTTATGGTTTATATGTTATAACATTACCAGTGTGACACTGCCACTACTCATATCATGCTTTGTTCCTTGAACCCCATGTTACTTTATCCTGCACTGTTAAATTTATTATTATTATTATTTTTTACAATATTTCTGAAGGGCTCTGAGCCAACAGGGCTTTATCTGCATCTCATTGCTGCATTTTTGGAAATGTAGCTGTTGCAAAATAAGGGCATAGATACATTTTCTCTTTAAAACCATGCTGTAGTTCTTGGTTTTATTGCTCAGTTCCTGTCTCTCATTTTGATATTTTGGAATTAAAAAGCTTTAAGGGAAATATCAATTAAATGAATTCTTAGTGCCCCTTCCAAACAGAAAAATTTTGAATATTTTTTGGCTGTTTTATGTGAGTATGGGTGTATTTTTATTGTTTCCAAAAATTGTTATTGTAAAGTTGTTCTCATACTTAAAAATTGCCTCTTCACTTTCATTAAGCAGCTTGAGAAGTTGTCATGTATAATTTAATAAGGTTGTGACCTTATTTTTTTATGAAGATGTCAGTTACCTCTCACTTCCAGTTTTTTTTCTTTTCCTTCTTGCAGATTTGTATGTCTAGAAATTCTCAGTTTCAGCGTACTATTCTACAAGGCCAAATGTATTATACATGTATTATTCTGCATGCTGAATACAGCTGGGATTGTTTAGCTTTCAGAAGAGATGACTCAGAGGGGAAACTTAACAACACTTAAAAACACCTGATGAGAGGGCGTAAAGAGGCAGAACCAGGCTCCTCAGTGTTACCAAGTGGAAGGATATGAGGCAATAGACAAAAGAAATAAAAGAAGTTCTATTTGAACAGATTTTTTAAAAATAAGAATGATTGAGCACTGGAACGATGGTCTCTGGAGAGGCTGGAAAGTCTACATTATTGGAAATATGCAAAATCCCAGCTGAGCAGCCTGTTCTAGATGCCCTGGTCTTGCTGGAGGTTGGACAATGTGATGAGCACAGGCCCCTCGCTCACTCAGCCATTCTATGACACTCTCATAGTGAGTAGCACTTCAGATTACTGCAGGGCCTCTATAAGACACATTCAGCTCCAAACAGTATTTTCAAAGGGATTCTTTGATGTGGCAAATACATTCACATGCAAAGATTTCAGAATACAATACACATAGAGCAGGAAGAATCATTCCATGTACAATTAGGAATCTAGGAAGCTGAATTACACTTCAGAGAGGGAAAAGTTTAGTCTGAAAAGGAACAAAAAATTTATAGAATTTGTTCATTTCTGGAGCAGAATTCGGTGATGAGGCAAAAGTTTGTGTATTGTTAGAAATTGTGTTAATAACCTGTTCAGATTTTTATTTTTTATCATCATTCTTTCTGTGATTCCTAGAATAGGCTTCAAAATTTCAACATTGTGCATACAAATTCTTAATTAAAGATGACTCTTCCCCAGGAATAAATGCAAGAATTGATCAAAGTAATAGGATGGGAGTTCAAAAATATTTTCGCAGTATAGGATCAGTTGTGGTTAAGTTACTTGCAGTGTAAAACCTTCATCCTGAGATGCACTGATTGGGCATATGGTTGGCAGGAAGGGAGAAGCTGAGAAGAAACTCTATTGTACACAAATCCCATTTTCTTTCCCTTTCAGTCCAGAATAAAGCCTAAATTCTCAGTCTTTTATTGATATTTTGTATCCATTTAAAAAAATCACATTTCCCAACCAATTATTTGTCCAACTACTATTTTTTGATTCTTTCCCCTGGTCACCATCTGGCCTCTCGTCTGGTCTCTTTTCCCCATGTTGCCATCTGCTTTCTCTGCTTTCTGACCTTCCTATTTACTTCCATCTCCTAATTTCTTTCTGCTTCTTTCTGCAGTTTTCTCATCTCCTTTGTGTCTCAGCCTGAAGTTGCTTTCCAGCCCACTATGGTATATTATTTTGAAGGCTAAGAGGATTGTTGTGTTTGTTAGCTAATGCTGGTAGATAACTGCAAGGTAAGAAGTGAGAAACTACTTTAATCTTATACAATACCACCATCCACTGGTAGTTCCTCCATCTTTCCCTCTGCATTTCACTGATGGCTACAGCAATATACAAGTAGCTCCTGTCTTCAAAATTTTCTGGGCAATTACAATTTAAAAGGCCAAACAGATCACTTTTTATTAGGATAAAATAAGCAACCTTCTTTCTACCTTACAGCAGATTGTGTTAACATGACGGTTTATTTAGCTTCTTTTCAGACATCTTTTTTAGTTCAATTTCTCATTCATCATTGCTTTAGGTTCCCACATGCTTTTCATGCCTTAATGCAATGAGGGCCATCTCTGGAGCATGCAGGCTTCAGAAACCAGGCTCTGTTGTCAGCTGAGCTTGATGCTCTGCTCAATGCTGATGGAAGAGGATGTGTTATGTGGGTTCCTCTCACCTTACCCCAGAGATAACTGAGCAGTGAATTGGGATTCCTCATCATTCTGGTGTGAGACAGCAGAAAATAGGCCCCCTCTGGGATCCAGCAGCTTTTTGCATCACACTGATGATCAGCCAGACAAATGGCTTTGGAGGAACCAGCTCAAGGCTGATTCTGGCATAGAAGTTAAAATCAGCAACTTTTCTGTATAGTCTTATACCTGTGTGAGACACACTGCCTGGCTATGTGTCCTTATTACCAATTACAATTACAGAAGGCTGCCTCTGTGCTATGCACTTGTTAGGGGCAGGACAGGGTAGTGCCTCTGTCCCCACACAGTTCCCACTGACTGCTTTTTACAGTTCCAGTTAGGAGCAGCGCTGCCCTGTGCTGTGCAGCCACCTTCTGCAACCCCCTGAGCTCCATTTCTTACAGGCTCTCAGCTCAGCCTCACTCCAGACTTGTTCTGTGTGCCTCTCCTCCCTCCCTCTGGCCATCTTTAATATCTATCCCTGTCCTCTGTCTTTTTGTCAAGTAATCCCTTACTAATTAAACTCTGCCCAAAGGACAAGTAAACAAAAGTAGGTGAACTGACATGAAATTTGCCAGCTCTTACTCCTCTTGCTCTGTTTGTGTGCTTAATCCTCTCTCCAGTTTTTATCTGCCTGTCTATTTAGATAAGAAGCTGTTGTGGAACAGGGATGCTGTGTGTGTACTGTAGAAGCCCCACTTTCATAAAACCCTCTGGTAACAAATAAATGCTACTATCACACTATATTTGAAGGTCATCAGAGGCTGCTCTTGCCATGTCTCGAAGGTGTTAGTGGCAGCTGTTTTACTGCTGTCTGCTTGAGATCTGTTGGGGATTCTGCTTCTGCAAAAAGGTATTTTTTTTGTGAAACTGCTCACATTCTCATTATTCTCAAGACTGGAGTCTTTTCTGGGGCTCAGATGCTTTCCTGAATGCTAAATTCCAAGGAAATGTTCTGGGAGAATTTTCTAGACCAGCACTTTCAAGCAAATAGATCTCTTTACCCTATCTTCACATGTGAGGACTCAGCATTAGCTCCAACTTATCCCCTCAAACAGTTTGAATAACTTGGGATGAAAGAAAAAGAACAGTGTCTTTGGAGGGATGTCACTGCCCTGTTTCCTCCATTTACCACATATGCATGTGTTTTCAGTTTGAATGTGCATTTTTGAGAACTTCTGTGACTTATGTAGCAGTTCCAAAAGTCCATCTGTGTTTATGTGCAGCTACTGTTGAAGCTGTAACAGCACACGTTCAGCATTGCTAAGAAAAGAGAGACAAGAAAAAGAAATTTAAGCAGCCAGGCACTGCAAAGCTCCATTTAAATTTTTTAGCAGTGAATTAATTGTCTAATTTAAAACAAGCATGGTCATCCTCATTTAATGCACAAAATACATGAAATCTCAGGTTAGCATCTCTCACTGTGAGCCCATGCAGGATTTTAGAAGCTCTCTTGTCTTGCCCTAGAGTCTCCACATGAGTACATGTGGTCATGACATGTGAAAAAGTTCCTGCTTTCCTGGGACCTGAGTTTTCCCGAAAATTATTTGTGAGCTCATTTGCTCAAATACCTTTGAGGTATTCATCTGTCCAATGGTCTTGCTTTGTAGGAATTTGGTTGATAGAATGTTGGCTTTATCCAAGGAAAGTGATAAGCATATGATTGTCTAAACTTACTAGGGCATTCTGTCCTATCTTGACTGCCAAATTCATATTTTTCCCTTTTTTCTTTTCATATATTTTCCCCATTTTCTCCTTGTCATACATGAAAAACATGTCTGTATATCTTAGTGTTGAAGTTGACTCTCTGTTCTTGGCCAGAAAGAATTAACTATTTTGGGAAATCAAACACAGGAACTATCTGAGAGAATATTTCACTAAGCTAAAACTCCTGAATTGGTAGTGTTGTGTCTTAGTAATAGTGCAAACCAGAACAGTACTTATTAAGCAATTTTTTGTGGTGTGTACTAAGGGTTTTCATGAATGTGCTTGTGGGACGTCTCTGGAAGATCTGAATTCCAGCTCAGGGTTTCAGGTCAGATGTATAGGGCAGGATTCAATACACATAGTTGATATTTAGACTTTCTAACTGGCAAAAGGAGCAGTTTCCCATGCCAGTATTTCCAGGACTGTAGTTTTGGGATTTGCACTGTCTGGGTTTGAATGCAGACATTTACCACAGCTCCTCCACAAACAAAATGTGGGACACTTTTTATACAAGAGAAAGACTTTCTGTGAAATTGAGCATCTCACCTTTAAATCCTAACATTGTTAGTATATGAAGACATCAGTGGCCACTTTTGAGAAATACAGCTTTTTTTTTTAAAACTCTGCGCTATAAAGTAAAACTTATCAGTAATAACATTTCCAAACAAATTGGGACTCATGAAGGTCAGAAAAGAGAAGTTAATTTACATAGATTAAAAGAACTAGTTCTCAGAGTTATGGAAATTATTAGGAAAAAAAATCGCACTCTGATTAGCAAAAATCCCTCATGATGGCCAGGTTTTCATCCAGAAGCATAATATAAAAGCAAGTGTGAAAACCCCTACAAACCTACAGGTTGGAATGCAAATATTGTGATGAAATAAAATGGGTCATAAGGAAGAAGTAAAGACAGAAGTAATAGGAGGGCCAGTAATAGCAAACACTTAATAGCAGCAATGAAAAAATAGAAATTATAGAAAGCAATGGAATATAATGCGATATATAAGCACTCAGGAAACAGACATAACTTTTACCTAAAATATCCTAGAACTTTGCAAAACCAGGAAAGAGGAATGCCTCAGAGATGGACTGAGTTCCAATCTTACTTATACTTTACAAATATATGAATAGAACCACTGTCAGTATTCCTATGTCAGCTGTTCTTCCACATTGTAATTCTTTGAATCTAGAAACTATCTTCTGTTCTGCTACAATATGACAATATGATCAATTTTTTTATCATATATAATAACCTCTTATCAGTATTCAATTTTCTAATGCAGTAACAAAGTCTTTATCACGTGTGACAAGATTCCTGATAAAGAAGGTATGATAGATCGAGTTCCATGGCAAAAAAATTCAAATGCATTAGAATTCTCCAAAAAAGACTTTTGACATTGATTTCCTGATGTACCCTGGAAGCGGTGCTGTATTGGAGCCATGTGTTCTGCATGCCTCATGGGAGCAGACTGGATAAAAATGGAATTCACTGTGAGGAAGAATGCTGATTGCATATACCTAGACCTAAGTATAAGTGATTTACCTGTTAGAAATAACTCTTTTATGTAAGACAAAGTATTGGCTATGACCACGAGGATGATTGAGAAGCATAAAGCAACGATAAAGATTCCTTATTCAATATTATAGACCCTACGATAAAGTACAGAAATGTTTCTGTAATGCATCATCATTACTTCAAAACTGTGTCTTTATTCACAATGGAGGAGAAGTGTTTTCAAATTATATTTTGCTTTTCAGCAGGAAAGCAGTTAATGGCACATAAATTTAAATTGCTATGAATTATGTTACATACTTAATTTTATTACATTCATTAAATTATATTACTTTCCACAAAGATCAGTGTGCTGCAGAATAGTTGTCAGTTTAAGTGTTTTGTAAAACTAACTGAAAAGTCCCACATGGGACTTAATAATTTTCTTCTATAGAATGCAGTTATGAGCGCAGACAGTTGTTCTGAAAACTTGCAGAGACTGAAGACAGAGCTTCTGCTGAAAGAGAAGAAAGCTTCTCCTTCCAGAAAATTGCACAGATCCAGCAAGAGCAGATAAGTATCTTAGATTTGCATTACTGAGTCTTCTTGTAACCGCCTTAGTAGACTGGATTTGTGCTTTTTTAGTGAAAGTACATTGCCTTTTGGCTCTTAAATTAGCTTTATTCTAATTCCTATTAACACACAACAGATGGAGAGCTGTAATCTGAAGGGTCCTGTAACTAAGTCTGCCAAGTGTACTTGTGTGCAAAGGACTTGATTCCATCATGGTTTTGGCTTGATTTCTACAAAATGATATATCATTGACTTAAAGTGCATGATCAATTTCATAAAATCTACTGAATCAACTTTTGAGCAGTGTAGCTTACATGTTTGTCTGACTGAAGCCCTGGGTACATTCCTTTCTTATGTTCATAGTTTTGCACCTCAGCATAATACAATGTATTAGGTTTTTTAGATTGTCAGCTGTGATTTACAAAGGTAGAAATCTTAGAATGATAAATAAGAGGCAAAGACATAGTGTAAACAGGATGCTAAGACAAACTAATGATTTGTTTTGGATTCATGATTTGTATTTGTTCTGGATTGTGACTAGATTGTAGTTTCAGAGACATCTTAAATTTTTTTACACAATAATCCAAAGGCATCTGACCTTTACAAAGATTGGTGCAAGTTTAGAATGAGAATGTATCATGTACCGGAGGTTTCTCAGAACCTCTTTTATAATATATAATTTACTTATGTCAGATTATGCAGAATATAAAAATAGTGAAAAGAGCAGCAAGTAAAAGGTTCACTAAAAATCTTTTTGCTGAGGTGCTTGTTGAGAGTGAGGAAACTGACACAGTCCTACATGTCCACAATACATAAAGCAATATAAGTGAAAAAATAAGAATACACATATTTGTTAAATTGCAGATTGACTTCCCATCAAAGTGCCATAATTTCTTTCAGTGCTTTAGGAAAGCAATTAGAATAGTTTCTACAATTGTTGCTTTTGTTACATTTACAGAGATTTCTTTACAGAAAAAAATGTCTAATATGAGGGAATTCTGATGCTTCTCAATATATTTCCACTTCATAATATAAAAGGATATTGTGAAATTAAATGATAGCTACTGAAGCACTAGGGAATATAGCAATATTGTACAGCACTCGTTCAGTTTACCACCTGATAGAGAAGAAAAGCACTTTTTCTCCCCTGTTTTTGTAACTTATTTCATGTCCACAAATACAGAATGGATGTTTCAATACTGATGGTCAATTCTGAAAATTCTTGTTTGTTGAGTGCGTTACAAAAATGCATTCCTCCTGTTGATAGAACAGATATCAGTTCTTTTGATGTAATGCAATCAGCCCTGTTCTACTTTAACTGTGCACTTGGAGCTCCTGTTGAAGTTATTTATAGTCTCAAGGAAATCAGTGTGTGATTTTTTACACCTGAGCTTGTATTTTGAGATTTATTGCCTTTTTTTTAAGGCTTAACTAATTTCAAGAATGAGAGTGGATTGGTTATAAAATTGCTGAGTCCAGAAATCCCATCTAATGAGAAACCATAGCTTATGAGAAAATCAACAGGCTTTCATCCCCACAGATTCTACTTATGAGAAAACCAAAAGGTTTTCTTCCCCACAGAAATGACTTAATTATTCTGGAGACTTCATATTGCATAGGGAAAATGAGTAGAGAGCAAATGCCAGAGCTGTACAGAGGCACAGACTCAAGTGGAGAGGGAAAGAAAAAATATGCTTATGGCAGATGAACAAGTCAATCGGATCTTTAATTGTCATTGGTAAAGCTATTCGTTTAAACTGGACAAACTGTAAGAGCTGACTTAAAGGACAGTTGACAGCATCTTGTCCTGCTGAATAGAAGGAACGATGCTAATTAACTGGGATTGGCTAGTGGATATTTCTGGATATGTAAACACCTAAATTGCATCTTCCAAATGGTAAACAACAGGCCTTCTTAAAGAGGAGACCTGTTAACAGGATAGTATCAAGCATAAATACAACAAGCAGACTTCCCAGAACTGACCTAGTTCAGCTTTATATTGTTTACCAGGGACTACGCCTCATGCAGAATCCTACCAAGCGTGCAGGGACATCTAATGACCAAATCAGAGACTGCAACTAAACACTCTTAGGCCACCTGAGCTCACAAGAAGAGGTGTGCACTGGAGAGGCTGGGGTGGGTGCAGACAAGGCAGGTGTTGGGAAAATTGCCTCACATGCATGCAAATATCCCCTTATAAAATACAAAGAGAATTGTTATGTGAATAGGAGTGCTGAATGAGGCTTTAATTGAAATAATCCGCACCAATGCAACATTACAGCTAAATGGAACAAACTAAAACCAACCAGCTCCCAGCCCCCGTATTTTTGCAACTGAACTGTGTGTAGTTTTAAAGTGGAAGGATATATCTATGCATAAAAAGTCAGAGTACTGCTTGTACAGGGAAATCATCTCAGCAATCTACTTAAGGCATAAGGATTTGGGGAAGTGTAATTAGACTAGTACTCTGGGAATTTAGAAAGCTGGATTGAATTCTGTGTTCATCTACAGACAACTGTATGACCTTCAGCAGAGTCTTTGGGTCAGATCGCCAAGGCTGCAGTGACGGGGAGTTAGAGGCTTAAAAGCCTTTGATGATCTGGCGCTTTGTTGATCAGTCTAGCTCATTTCCATAAAACTTTCCTCTTTCAAAGCGGCACTGGGAGGACGAATGTCTTAAAACTGTGCTTTTATGGTAGTAAGACAAGGACCACAAATAGTTCAAAGCTGGAAGGCTGTTCTTGTGCACAGTTGCTGACCACACCTCTGTCTTCAAAAGCTGCATGACAGTGCTGGATTGAATCATAATGGTATAGATTTTCTTTCTTGCAAGGGAGAAGTACTTTTCTTGTGGTTTTGTGTTTTGTCTTGTTTTTTTTTTTCCTTAGATATAAGACAAGACAGCTTCAAGTCTTGATTAATGATCTAAATAAAAACACCGGCAAAGGAACTTTTAGCTGGTCGGTTCTGTTTTCATCATGAGATGACTCTACAGTTAATGTGAATTGTTTTTAAAAAAGTCATGGTACTCTGATGTTATTAAGACTGACTACCATTACCTGCTTAACTTAAATATTTTTTCTAGGATTTATAAAACTCCTATCTTCCAAAATAATAATAAAATAATAAAAAAATAGGAATCCATGACAGATTTTTTTTCTGTGTTGGAAATGTCAGTAGGCTCTGTGGACATCTTCTCATATTGTATAGGCCTCTCTGTTGCTTTTTTAGTCATTGATGTTTCTCCATACAATTTTTTTTCTCTTAATAAAATCTGTTGGAAAATTTCACTCCTCAGGAACAAAAGCAAATTTCTACTTTTGAACAGTCTCTCTGTATCTTTCTCTTATAAAGTGGACTTTCAGGAATCATCTTTATCATCTTTTCAGCAGTTCCTGAAGCATAAGTGATAGATTATTTGTAGAAAAGATAAGGACTGGTTTAAGTTTGTTTACATAAAAGTAGAATAAGAATCTTACTTTTGGATTCAGAGAGATTGTTTGAATTTACCTGTGCTGATCCAATTTGTGCTTTTTTTAAAAAAAGTTAATCCCTCTGAAATTATTAGAACCTTGTAAACATAGATCTGTAGATACAGTGGCAGAAATAGCATGGAAGTGTATCTATATTGTTGATTTTTAAAAGACAAGAAAGAATAAAAAAAAAAGAGGAAATTATTCAAAAACTTAATAATAATTATTTTCTGTAAAGAAAGGTTGAATTGATGGTAGCAGTGATGTGCTCCTTTCCTGTTTAAAATTTTAGAATCTTTAGTTCTACACAGTGGTGTGTTCAGTCTCTTTGGCATCATATAATCTTACATTATAACAGAATTTGTCCCAAAGTATTTATGTTAAAATACATATAAATATATTGGCCACTGTAAAGCATTATTACTCACATCTGTTCTGTTTTTGCATGAATCTAGAAATAACCCTCAGGGGAACACCTAAAGGAATTAGTAAGATAGTAAACATAATACATGGCTGATGTGTGCAATGTAATTGTATTGGAAAAAATAAGTGGAACTTCTCCTATCTCTCACTGGGATCTGAATACAAAGCCACAAAGAATCAAAGACCTGCCCATCTCTGTTGGTACCTCAGTGAAAACTGAGACAAGATTAAAGAACACCCCAAATAGAAAAGAAATTATCCTGAATTTATGTAAAGTTTTAATGCAACTTAATGATAATTGGAATAACTTAATTCATTGTAATTTTGTGTCTGATTCTATCACCTTTCCTACAATGGAATATATTATGTTATGCAATTTTTTTGTATAATTTTAGCAAGACATTTTCCTGGTTTGGGTTTTTCCCAGCAAAATATTTAATGTAACGATGATTTTTTGAGGCTTAATTTATAGATGCCTGTATCTTAACACCTCCAGCTGGAGGCTGATATAATAGGTGCAGAGCATTTTTATTACAGTGGGCATTGACAATGGATCAGGCTTAATGTTTTTCATGATTTGTCTATGTCTTATCTCTGTAGCCAGCACCAAATGTTTAGGGAAAAAGTAGAAGAAACAGAGAAAGTAGTAGTAGTAGTAGTAGTAGTAGTAGTAGTAGTAGTAGTAGTAGTAGTAGTAGTAGTAGTAGTAGTTGTCCAGAGAATTTTCTGAACCTCCTAAATTATATTTAAGGGCTTCCATTTTTTTTTTTTTTTTTAACAAAGAGCCACGCCTACTTTCACAGTTAAGCAAAGGATTCAGATTGACAGATCTGACATAGTGTCCCTGCCAGACCTGTGAGCTCCTGTATCACCAGGTGGAGGCCAGACAGATAATTCTGGATCATTTCAGGCCTGAGACATCAACCATGGTGTGGCAGAAGCATTCTGGAAACTGTGTGAATCTTTCCTGAAGTAAAATATGTTCAGTACATTTCATTGGTGTCATTGTTGCTACTTTAATATGTCTCTCCTTGAGTCTGATTGCCTTGGAGAACTTCAAGGTCTCAGCCAAGGCCTGGCTTGCTGCCTTTCCTTAAGGGAGCACCAGCAGTGCCATCTCCCTTCCCCTAGTTATCTTGTATGTTGATTTGTGGGATAATTACCTCTCTTGAAAATATCTGGGAAATAAATGCCTCAGTTCCATCTGTTTTTCTGGGGATTAGCATTGATTTAATTAAATTTATTTGCATTTCTAGCATTTCGCAGGCCACATCCAGAGGGAAATGGAGACTTTGCTGCACTCTGGCTTCACTTGAGTTTCTCACAGAGATGTAACGCTCTGGAGCTACATTTCATCTGGGTCATGTCTATGCCTATGATAAATTACTGGTTTTACAATCCACAGTAGCAGGGGAGTAGCTCTAGAAGCACTAAGGCTTTGAAGAAGTTCTTAGACACTGGCCCAACTGGGTTGCTTGGTTGCTTTTAAAGAAGGATTTAGTCTGAGCTGTTGGAATGTTTAAGCAATAAAATGACTTGGAAGTAATTTATCTGAGTATGTTACGGTAAATATCTTATCTGTTAGATCTGTAAAAAGTCTACTTCTTTTTCTTATAATCAGAGATTCTCAATACCATATACACAGGTTATGTAAATACATTAGCTACTATTTTCATGCCTTTGAAGGAAAATTCATTAGGCAAATGTTTCTATTCTAGCATGGGTAGGTGTGATTTCAATAATTTTCTGAGATTGTTTCAAGCCCTTGAAAAGTTCTTGGCTTCGGGCTGTTTATTTTCTTGTATTATACAATTCTTAGACATTGAAGGTAAGTGGAAACATTTACACATTCTGGAAAAACTGAGAGTTGGGTGAAGCACTTATACACATTCTGTGGCTTCACAACTGCATTTTAAAAAATCTTTTTGATACTTTTACAGCAAAGGTTCTGTGAGTAAAATTTCTTTATGCAGTTGTATGTGGAAAGTGTAGTTTTTGTTGATGTAATCATCTTGTTTAACCAAGAAAGTAAATTCTAACTCACTATGACAATAAAAGAAGCACAATTGGAATTTCCTTTTAATTTGAAAGACAGCATTATGTTGAGGGTTTTATGTGAGATCTCTCTGTTGTGGAAGAAGAAATTTGTCAACTCTAGTTCATGTTTGGCTTTCTTATTTTCTTTTCAGGGCCAGCACTTTAAAATCCTCAGATATGTAACTGAACACTGAAATAGCACTGTTTAGCATTTTTTGTGTTTGGGTGTTGTAAGACTGAGGTGATGAGGCATTTGTCTATATTGTAGCAAGGACTACTTCTATGATATTCCAGATCTGTTGAGGTGATGATTTGGAAATTATTGTCCTTTTTCTGAACTTAAGTTCATGACATAAATGGAAGGGACTTAGAGACTGTGATGTATAACTATGATAAAATGTTAGCAGCATGCAATTGCCTCAGACAATGGAATAATTTAACAAGATGCTTACTTATTTTGTGCCACATTTGAAGTTGATTGCAGGTTTGCAGTTTCAGATGGCATAGAAATTATCTTTAAACACACAGAGACACACCTTATCACTTAATACATAAACTGGGAAAATGAATGATAGGGCATAGAACTCAAATCTACTGTCCAATGTTTTTTCAGACGTATGAGGCATGTTTCTGAATGCTGACTCATACCTCTTAAGATTTACTTTGAATAACTAGCTTTTGTAGGCCTGTCAGCTGGCATTTTAAAGTGATGTCGTTCATAGTGCAAAGTCAATTAAAGTTTTTCTTATGAAAGAAGGAAAATTTAGATATTTTATGAAAAGATTTCTTTGACTGATAAAGGAAAGCCTTTATATTGCAGGTCATATAGAGAACCAGCATCGAAAAACCTCCTCTGTGCCTTCTTTTCCTAAGGCTGTACAAATCCATTTCTCTCAGTCATTTTTCACTCCGTTCTGTGCTTTGGCCCTTGACCACCCTGCTGGCTCTCACTGAACTTGCTCCAGTGTGTTGATGTTTTCCTTGTGCCCTGGGAGCCCATAACAGGACACAGGACACTGCATGTGGTCACACACGCACTACACACAAACAGAAATTCTGATATGCTCAGGGGCAGACGGAGCTCGCATTTGCTGTACAGGGAAGTACATCAGCCTAGCTGTGGACAGATCCTGTATGTCCCACTTTTCATCCCATAGTGCTGAAATCCTTAATCAGCATCCAGCCTAGGTCAATCTCTAGAAGTTTTGGATAACATTCTTACCTTTAATAATTATTTTTTCCTCTTTCTCTTTGCTAGCACAAAAAAAATTCAAGTCACTGTCTAGTGAAAGGCCTTTTCTAAAATCAGAATCACAAAGTGATAGTGGCAATGTGCTTTGCTATGGCCTGCACGTCACCACTGCCTAAGGAAGATAAACAAACCCGTAAAAGAAATCTGCAAATTTTCTAAATTCCAAGTAGCCGTCTTGTTTAGTAGTGGTGGTTGCATTTTTAATACAATTTTTGATTCCTAGAATAAGCCTAAGTTGTTTTTTTTTATACTTGCTTAGCCCTATTGGCATTCATCTTGTAGTTAGGACTAGCCCCCTTTTTCTCAGTAATGTTGATTTTGTTATTTTATGCCTTTTGATTGAGCCTTGCTGTGGCCATCTTTTCAAAGCTATCAGAGAAACTATTTGCTGAAGAATTAGTTCTGGGTTTATTCTAAGGAAAGAAAGAAATAAGATAGGAAGAGTCTTACAATTTTTGTGTTTCTAGGACAATAACATAAATTTCCTATTTTTCATTAGGATTCATGATTTATTATTTGGTAATAAATTATTTGTGTTAGATGTGAAGGAACGATTTTCAAATGGCTATTTAATGACACAACTATAAAATATATTTGACTTTACAGCAATCATGGGCATGTTAGAAGACTTTCATCTTGACATTCTGTGTGTTAAAATGACAGAAGCCACATTTCAGGCATTTGCATAGTCATGGAAAATCATTGAAAAAGAGTAATAAATTTATTGATTACCTAGTAACAACCTGAGAAGTGACAGAATCCTCTCAAGATGATAAAAATATTGTTTTATTTCTCTCCAATGGTTATTTTATCCAAAGATATTTATAAACGCTAAAAGTTTAGATATTTAAAAAGAGGTGAGGAAGTCCTCAGTGGTTTCTTGTGCTGGCATTGTCTCATATTTTTATTTTGAAGTCCTTGCACCCAGAATTACAAATTGTGAGCTCTAGATAATAAGGATCAGCCTGGAGGACTTTCTGCCTTTCATGTGTAAAGTACTCTGTGTTAGGGTTTACAGCAGAAGCAGTGATGTTATTATCTGCTAGATACAAATGCATTCTGAACTTAAATGGACCTGCTTGAAAGTAATAGGAGTTTAACATGGCATTTAATACAACATTGTTGGAAAGCTTTCTTTGAATATGTTTAAGTTTGTTCAGAAGACACAGAGGCACATACTCATAAAAAACCAGACATCTTACATTTCATTTAGATCACTGGCTTGCTTTTGAAGTTTTGTTCAATTTGTTAATCTGTGAAGATATTTATTTGCAGTTAATTTACACATTTGTATTGAAGGTCGAGAGTTAATATGCTGTTGAGGATTATATGCTCTCCTTTCTTTTTTTTTGGTGAATTTATACATTAAGGTACTCTTACTTCAAGAAAAAGCTGTCAAGAAAAGAAATTAATTTTTCCTGTGTTCCACCTGTGCTTATTGAAGAAATGTGTATTTGAATGAGGAATCTTTCCTCCTAGATAGAACTTAATATAACTTGTCCTTTTGCTGTTGCTTGAAAGGCAGATTCTTATGTTTATAATATTGCACTCTTCTACTAGGAAAGAATGTATCTTCTCAAATAACCTTGGATTGGCTAGGGACATTGCAGGATTAGTTTGAAAAATATGCTGACTGAAAAACAAGGAAACACAAAAGCCTTATTTTGAAATTAATAGTTAAAACAAGAACTTTGAAAATCATAAATATATTTCTACAACTTGGGGGTAGGAAGAAAAGTGAATTTCAGTGTTTATTACTTCATTATGAAGGTATTTCTCTGCCTTAAAATATGTTATTTATGAACTTTACTTGTGAAATTTATACTTAAGACCAGTTGTGGTCAGGGGTAGAATTAGGATAATTTTGGTTAGAAAAATGGATGAGACATCAGTTTTGCTGTTTTGGTTTGGTTGTAATGGGGTATACTCCATCTACAGGGGCTGAGTGAAGCTCTGCTCATTCCAGACATAAAACAAAAGGAACAAGGAGGGATAAAGAAATAGGCAGAGGTACAGGATTGTTGCTATGAAAACGTGCTAAACATGGTGATGTCACAGCCTGTAAAAATAATACCTTCCATGTAAGCGGGAAGAGATATCCAGTGAAACCATCAGACACCGTACTCAAAACAAACAGAAAGAGCTGCTGTTCGAAATTAGACATTGGGATGCTGCATTACCAAAGACAAAAAGAAGCTTGAAGAAATTATGAAATTGGATGGATATTAAAAAAGGGGTCAGCGAAAAACATTGGAGTTTGGAGGTTTTTCCTATAGAGAGAAATACAGAAACAGATAATTGTACAGAAAATGCAATTGCAGGAAATTCATTGTTAGTTAGCTTCCCATCTTAATTGTTTTATCCAGCAATAGATAGATATATAGGGGGTCTTCTTTTCTGTAATCCATTCAGACAATGTCTGACTGCATGGCTTTTCCTTCTTAGGACCTATTCTCCTGTTCTGGACTAGGTTAGGAGGCATGAAGCCATGTCAAAAGATAGTAGTTTATGTGTATTATTTGAATTTACTTAATAATACCTGTACATCGTACACTTGTCTATTATTTATGTTTCTCTTTTCTTTCTTAAGCCTTTGCTGTCTACTAAAAAATCTAGTAAAGCAACGGAAAACTTCTTGATTGAAGTAATGCTCTTTCCTGTAAAATGCCACGATAAACCATTCATAAGGCATCTGCTATTAGGTTGCAAAAAGAATTCAGTGGCAATTATAAAAAAAATTCTCTTTGTTTCCCCAGGCTTCTCACCTAGATACTAAGGACAGTAAATACTTTCTGTTACTAAGGTGGAAATTGAGCAGGGTGAAAAGTCTACCTGCTTTATAATGACATAATAAGAGATGCTGTTTTGAGGGGAAACTGTTTCTTTTAAAAATGTCAACATCTCTCTTGACAGAAAGGTCATCAGGAAAAATGTAATTATAGATATTTGCAGAGACCTGGATACTTTAATAAAATCTCATTTGAATGATACAGAATTATAAAAGAGTGAAGAGGCCGAGTGAATTAAATGTGTGTGTGCCTGTAGCTTTCATTAAAAATCTACATATTTATTTAAAGTGGTTTTTTGGCCTCATTTTCCTGTATCTAATTGTTCCTTAGCTAGTGATCACCTCCAGAATTAATACAATATTTTGTTGATAAAGTACCTAGGAAAAAAAAGAGCTATGTCTAAAATTTGTTCTGTCTTGCCAAAGTTACTCCTAAATATTGCAGTGCCCAAGAGCTAAGTTTTGAGCCCAGCAGCATCAACAGGTTGCTAGGTTCCCTACTTGAGCAATTAGAAAATTATGCTTTTTTTAGGTCAATCTCAAAAAGCCACAGATTGAGCCAGATGAATCCAAACATTGTATATAAAGTATACAAAAATTGCATATAAAAACAGTTGGAGTTCTTTGTCTCTGAATGTCTTTATCTTCTTTAAAAGCTTAGAAGTGAGTAGGAATCCTGGTTGAACATGGTAACCATACTCTGTGTCAATACTCTCTAACAGCATAGATGAGGTGCCTGTCCTGTTATAGACCTACCTAATGACTGGACTTCTCCAGACAACTGGAAATGAGACTCTGTGCTCCCTTCTCTTGAGGAAGGCCGAGCATTTGTATTGGAACTTTGAAACATGAATCCAATATGCAAAATTATAGCCAGTCTATTTTCAGCAGCATTCAATTTTTTAGTGATTTTTTTTTATTTATTAAATGATTTGGGCTGTGCTGGGTGATACCAGTATTTTCTATTTGTATTATGAATGACCATAACATGCTTGATATATTAGACTACTGTAGTGATTAGTTGCTTTATCTCCAGATTTTGTGATTTGTGTCACAGGCACTCCAGAACTGGTCATGAGGCCTGTGTCCAGACTGTGCAGATTACCTAGCCCCTTGACCACACTTGGGGATATCATGAGGTATCCTGGTTGTATCTTTAAAGTAAAACAGAAAATAAAACTACCACCAATTCCTAAAACATTTTTTTCCCACTTCTGCAAGTTTCCTTTAAGCATTAAACCTATTTAAACTGTATACTGTTACTGAGGCCATACAGGGAACTATTTTTATTACTGTGGAGAATGAATGAGGGTGATTTGGGATAAGCATTTGAGATTTTTTTCTCCAAAAATTTTACCTTATGTGTGTATAGAAAAGACATATTTTTGCATAAAGTATTCTTTTCTTTCTTTATCTGGGAATCATTCTCTTTTTCTGCCAATGTCTGATTAACCAGAGGGATATAATATGCAGTGAACAAAAGAATAATGTTTTTAATATAGCAGCATTTCAGGTTAAAATATACTCTAGCTGTTTGTCTAGGTATCTTTTTCATCCCACTCTTGGAGAATTTTAGCAACTGTGACATGTATGGCTAAAGAGAAGCACCAGGGAATGACAACGTGAAATACAGAGCTAGAGAAGGATTGAACGATCACAGGTCAGATAGTGGGAGCTATTGTGTCTCAGATTTACTTCTGGAATGGTTTCAGATGGAAAGGAACAAGTACTCAGCAGTGTTTATTATCTGTTAATCTCATTATTCAGATAGAACATCTCAGAGGAACAAAAATTTCAACAGTGCTTCCACCCACTTTTTATATCATACATTAATCACTTCTCAATCAGAAAGGGTAATCTCCTGCCCCTGGCTCTGGTACAGTGAATGTCCACTTTCAGCAAGTTCCTAATAGGAAAGTATGCCTTTAGTGAGTCCCCAAGGTTAAGATTTTCTTCTAGTTAACTTCTTGAAACAAGAGGGAAGAGATGCTCATTGTTTTATGTCAGGTTATTACATGTGTACAATTTCTTTGCCCACTGTGTCTCTCACAGTACTCAGGGCTTACTCTTTAAAGTCCATTCTCTGCTGACACGTGTCCTACAAAGAATTACTGAGTTGTAACTAAACATAGACACTGTGACTCCAGAAAAATTTGTGTGCTGTTTTTTTCTATAGATGAATAAAATCATGCACTTTTGATTTAGAGATAAGCAGTCAGCTGGGATCTGATGCAATATTATTTGCTAAATGGTGCCACTGTGCTTAGTAAAATGTTAACACAGAAGGTTTGTCAGTGTTAGCCAGGTGTTTCAATTGGTCTGGTTCTATTAATATTCACCACTGCAGAATCAGGACAAATTCCATCCTTAGATCTAAATATGGTTTTGGAAAAAACCAGATTCTTCCCTGTCTTTCTGACTCAGTCTTGCAAGGTACTAATGCAGAATCAGTGTGTCCTTAGGTCTGCACATGGGTTGGGAAGTCACTAAGTATCTTGTACTCTGAAAATAAGTATGGGTGTCCTTTATCCCAGCAAAGAAGCGGTATCAATCTGTGCTGTGTAGCCCAATAAAAAAGAGCAGAGATATAAAAATTTCTTGCACTGTTTTGTTGTCAGTGCCCACTGTAGCTTTTCTGGCTGAAGTCTGGTAATGAAATTTTTAATATTCATATTTTTCATGTGTGGGATTATACATCTTTCATTCCATTTCTCTCTGGATATGTAGAGGGTGATTGCCATAGGTTAGGTAGAATGGAACCTGGCAATCTAAGCAGAATTTAAATTACTTTATTGGTTATTCACTGCAAAATTGTAGCAGCTGCCTTTTCTGGGAACAGAAAAGAATTCCCAGGATTAGACACAAAATATGATTGTGATTTAAAATGGATCTCTCAGAAAAGTACCTGTTTGTGTCAGTTCATCTTCTGTTCTGACTAAATTCAGTATAAACCGTACACAGGGCAGTCTGTAACCAGAGCATTAAATGCACTTCATTCCTGTGTCCTGTGTACTGAAGTTTTCTTCATGCAAAGTGTCTTTTTAGTACCATTTGGCATAGCTGAAATAAATTCCTTGCATAGAGACTGACAAATACTACAGAAAATGTGATAAAATCCTGCCTTCCTTCTGTTGTGGGTCTTTATCCATGCATCTTTTTTCCTTGTAGACTTTTTGCAGTGGGTGCCCTGGGATGCAGCCTAGAGCATCACTGTCAGCTTCACAGTCACTTCACTCCCTTTCCTACTGTGCAAGAATCTTCCATTGTCTTATCTTCGCCTGTGGTTCTTCTGTCTTTTACGTTTACTCTTTGTTCTGTCATTTCATTGATCCAAACTCAAGCACGTTCCCACACAAACAGTCCCACTGACCCCTATCATCCCATTCCAGAAAAAGCACCAAAGTGATAATATGATAGTTTCTCCTGTAATTTATACCACTTTATTGTGCTTTTTGTAAGAATCAACTACTTAAGGTCTGTTTATTCTTTTGTGAAATGGCCTGCAGAGTAGGGTCCCATATTAATATGACTTTTACAAGGGACCAACATTTCATGTTATCTAATGAGATACTTGTTAAGGCTTGTTCTTGGTTGTACGATTAATTATGTAAGGTAAAGAATTAATTTATAAGTTAAACATGTATGCACCTTTTTAATGTATGTAAGTAATTATTGAATTTCTTATGTATTCTTTTAGAATTTCCAGTTAAACTATTATAATTAATGCTATTTTAAGAGTAAATGAGTGTAAAATTGCAGATGTCTTTGAAAGAACAGACTTCACTTAGGCAGGAGGTGGTAATTGAAATAATTGAACTTCACATTGTAGTTAAATTTGCCTCCTGCTTCTTTCTTTTAACAGTCACAAAAGACTATGGAATTAAGGCCTTTAAACTCTCAGATGAGATTAATTTCATGTCAGTGCACTTGAGACAAAGATAAAAGAAAGAAGAGTGCTTCAAATGGGGCTTCCATGTTCTTCCTCACAAAACAACTCCTGTTATAAGAAATCTTTCTGACAGACTTTCTCTCTGATATGTAAAAAGGCAAGGCTGTGTAGTGTGAGAAACTGGC
The DNA here is from genome assembly GCA_013400315.1 of Bombycilla garrulus. Classification (NCBI taxonomy): domain Eukaryota; kingdom Metazoa; phylum Chordata; class Aves; order Passeriformes; family Bombycillidae; genus Bombycilla; species Bombycilla garrulus. The sequence continues at coordinate 1,894,257 of VXBU01016903.1, forward strand.
AGGGCTCAGGACTGTTTTTTCCATACATTTCAAAATGCTGATGTGTCTGTGAGGCCCTTTCCTTGGAAGAGGAGGCACAAAGCCCTGAGAGCCTGACATGCTTCCTGTGAATGCCCTTCACAAGGCTGAGGGGGCAGCTCTGTGTGCAGGGAGGCTCAAGCTGTAGCCCTCTCCAGCAACTGCCCCATTCCTGATCTGCCTGCTCCACTCTCCAGAACAACACCCAGGCAAGCTAGATGGGTATTTCCATCTTTCTCTGGCAGCTGAGGCAGATTCCTGTGCCATTGCTGTGCCTTAACTTGGTCCCCATTGCTTTGCCAGCTGTGCTGGAGTGATCTAGGCAAAGGAAGTCTTCTAAAAGGCAGAGGTTTTCTTTCCCTACATACCATGCTGTGCTGACACATCTTGAGGCAGTCCAGCAGCACTCTCTGCCAACTGGAAACTGTGGATTCAGTGGTTCATGGTCCTGCTCAGGGCTTGTAGTGTGCGGCTGATCTCTTCTGCAAATGAAGAAATCACAAGGAATTGTGCAATCATCATACCTGAGAGCACATGGCTGAGCTCTAAACTCATAGGGGAGAGAGAGCAGAGGTTGTCTGTGGATGAGCCAACAGGTTTAGGACACGATAGGTTTTGGAATGAAGAGGAGAATATAGAGATTACAGCAAAAGGAAATGAAAAATGGAGCCGTGGGATCTGCCAAGGGATAGGAATGAGGTCCAGCAGACTAATAGGCATTAAGCATTAGGCGTTAAGTGCTTATTGAATAAGTTCCCATTTGAATAAGTCTCCATTTGGACAATACTGTTATCCAGTTATCTTCTCTTTCTTATACTGGATGAGGTCGTCTTCACTTTCTGACTATCTTAGGGTTACTTAAACCATGTTCATGTGATACAAGTTCATACTGTGCCATGTTGTGTAACACTTTGCTTGTCTAGTTCATACACCACACAGTTCATGCAGTAGATATAAGAACCCTGGCAAGTTCCCCTCCCCTGGAAAGGATGAGTTCTCCAAAGTTATTGAGGTTTAAGTGGGAACCAAGAAATAGTACCTTACAAAGAAAATAATCCCATTATTTTCTGTTGCTTTTTGACTAAAAGGTTGCTCCAAAGACAAAAGAAAATAATTTTTTACTAAAATGAGACAAGAGCAAATGGTTATGGTAACTATGATGACCAAGTTAATAGTAAATTCCAGTCTGTGTTTACAAACAGGAGTGTGTCTTTTGACTGGTTTTGTGAGGGATAACCAGCCACAACCCATTAGGAAGGTACATGGAAGGTATTTGTAACCTTCCATGCCCCAAAATCAAACATCTGCTTTTGCTCATAGGATCCTTTAGCCAAGAATCATGCTGAACCTAGAACCATACCATGTGCTTCTGAGACCCCTTTGTCAGAGAGTTTTTTTAAATAGTACATTTTGTACCACTCTGTTTCACTTGGGCTTTAACCGACTTTCATGAATATATTCTTAGTGGCTACAGATTTTCTTTACTAGTTTGACAACTTAGATGATCAGCCTTCACATAACTACATCTTGCCTGTTTCCTATAGGCAAGCAACATTTTGCCTACATTTCTGAAACTTTTAATTTAAACTTCTGGTTTAAAGTGTAGCTTTAGAGCTCATTCTTAAAATTATTTGAAAAGCTAGGCAACATTCAGTAGAGGAACAGATTGGCCATCTGGGGACTCCACAGCTGGATGCAGGACTCCAGGTGGGAATCTCATGAGGTTCATGTGGGTCCAGCTTCAAAATCTTTCAAACGTTGGTGGCAGAGAGAGAAATGTGCTAAAGAAATAAGACTGAGCCTGAGATCTGGATGCATTGTTGATTTATTTTTGCTAAACTGACCTTAGCTTGCTGAATCTGGAAGGTAGAAAACCTGGTAATGGAGAAAGAGCCTGAAACATCTTCATTTTTTTTCTGCTTTCTGAATACTGTTTTATAAAATTGCAGGCTTTGATATGAGATTTTAAATTATTTTATTTAATTCTATGGAAAAGCAGAAGGAACTCTCTGAAACCATGTAGTGTGGTGCTTTTCTTTATTAAGGCCTGTAAGAGTATACTTTCAATGAGGGTTCTGCATAAAATAATGACCTGCTTGAAATTAATGTATGCTAGAAAATTCAATACAGAAATTATACTCATTAAATCAAACAAACAACTCCCCAAACCATTTCATGCACACACAGGTCCCTTTACCCACACCGGCTAAATAAGCAAAGAACCTCCCTTGCTCATCAGAAGAATTAATTTATATGCCTTGTTTGGATAAGAGTTACTTGGCCTGAAGGCATTCTAACTACAACAATACATATGTTTACATCACAGTTCCCTCTTAAATTTTTATAATTCAGCTATAAAAGGGACTTCTGGGAATCTAGAAATTGGTAATTTCTGCCTACCCTGTAAGAGTCTGCAAATTCTTCATGTCACACGATCCACACAGATTCTCTGCATCTAGCCCTGCATGACCCCAATAAAAAGTAAAGCAAGTTTTCTCTTCCTGTAGTCTATCTGTTCAGCTAATATAGTAATGAATTTACAGGCTACCTAGCTAATCCTGCTAATGTAACAGTTCCTGGCAATTCTTTAAATTGTTGATGAGCATCATTTCCAATTCACCTGCTGAGACCTCATGCTGTCTGCTTGCCTCCCTTTCCCTTGTAGGCAAATATAAACCTTTATGAAGCATCTGTAGTTCACCTTTAAAGCTCAATACTGTTGTTCCTGGGTCCTGATTTGGATCTTGCTGGCGCCCCTTTGCAACACTAACTTCAGAAGTGTGAGTCTTGGTTTGTAGTATAGCTTCATAAACCTCATTGAAAAGATGTGCCTACATTAGGGCCCTGGTTTGGGCCAGGAGTGCTTTTTTGGAGTGAGCATCTCAGTTAGACAGACCAGAGATGAATTAAATTCTTTATGATGAAATCAGGCCAGAAGGTGTGCTCCAGGAACTCACCTGCTCTAGACCAACAGTTCACTGGCTGTCCATGGGACCAGAGTAGGGCTAGGCTATAGTAAAACACCCAAAATATGTGTATTTGTGTATTGCTACCAAGAGCAGATCCTCAGAACTGATTGTTTTACCTATAAAAATGCTTTTATTGGCACCTCTACCTCTTGCTAATGGAAATGTAGCCTCAACAGACCTCAAATGTTTTAATTTCTGTGCTTTGTGTGACTTGTAACTAAAATGGCTAGAGGCAAAATACTCAGCTTGATATATTTAGCTGCAGTTAACATAAGCAGTTACTGCTTCTCTTTATATGTTGCTGATGTAAAAGGGATTTTTTAGGCTACTGATGATGTGAATGCCCATAATTGTAGTTCTAAGAGTGTGTAGGTGTAGGACTTGTAAAAAGGGTTATATTAATGTGAGAAAATAGGTTTGAAAGTTAGGAAAGCATGAATCCATCCTCCTGTCCCAAATCAAGAGTGACTGCATGCTAACCATTCCTGGTCAGTAGATGTGGAACCTAGAACGACCTATACTTTCTTATTGTGTAATCTAAATTGTAAACACAGTATGCAAAATGTCACCATTTTTTCCTAATAAATAGTTTAATTTCCACAGAAGCTCAGGTGTTAAAATACACATAAGCAGAGTTATATAAATCCTTTTGCAGCATTCCTTATAATAAGTGGCAATTGGAAACATTACTGAATAGGATGCCTTAATGGGTATGCAGGTTTTAAAATTTTTATTTTGCATGTTTGAAATTACTATTGGAAAATTTCGGCCAAAGTGATCCATTAATTTTTTTTTCAGTCTTTTTTTTTCATCATTCTCTCTCCTTTGCTCCTCACAAACATTAGTACTATCAGGGGAAAGATATTTTGTTTTGCTCATGCTGTAATGTTCTGAGATTATATATTTAAAATTTCCTAGTCTTCAAAGATGTTTGAAAAGTTGTGGGGTTTTTTATTTGTTTGTTTGGGGTTTTGTTTTCTCGTTTGTTTTTGTCATGGGTAACCTTTTTCATTCTCTGTAAAAACTGAAATTGGTGAGTACTTGGTAGAGAATTTTTTCATTTCCATAGTTAAAATGGCCAAAGAAATGCCATTTTGCTTCAAACTAGTTTTCCTCAGACAGATCCCAAAATGATGCTCCAGCTACACCTCTCCCATCACTATAGAATAATTGGATATATTTCTCATAGCTCAGAAATAATCATGCTGAATAACTGATGCTGCTACAAATTACTTGAGTATGCATGAGGTCAGGGCTACAGAAGCTTCAGCAGCTTTCCCTTAATTGATTTCAGGTGAGCCTGGTCTCAAAGAAGAAGTAATCTTTTCTTGCTTGAAGAGTAAAAGCAGGACAGTGAAATGGAATAAATTCAAAGTGTGGTTAGACAGAGGCTGGGTGAGAGTCAGAAAACTGGAGAAGGAACTGGTGAAAGCATTTGTTAATGAATTAGAAAGAAAAGAAAATATTGGATTTTGCTGTGACAGTTTGGTGAGGAGCAAGAGATACCCTATTATTTGGATTGGGGGAGGGGGAGTAAATGGGAAACTGGAAGTCAAGTGTTTGAAAACAGAATGATGAAAGCAGGAATTAGAATTGAAGAGTTAAAGAATAATCTGGGCTGATCATCAGTAACCTATTTACAGAACAGGTTAGGCACCTCTGGAGTGAGGCAGAATCCTAGGCTTGGGAATCATGTGAGAAAAAACTGATTTCAACATCTGCCTCAGATTTAGCCATACACAGCTATTTCCATTGACCTTTTTCACAGATGTGTTTTGGAAGATGGCCCATGAGGTCTTCAAAAATTCTATTGAGGAGCTCTGTAGAAAGAATTGTGAGAGCATTCATAACCATAACTGCCAATGTAAAAATGTTTTAAGAGTGTGCAGAAAAGAGGCAAGCTCTTTAATTGAGCCCAGTCCATTTTGCATGTCATATCAGACAGGTTGAAAGAATGATGTGTCCCTCATATTTTTTCCATCTCAGTGTTCTCAATCCAATAAATCTGGACACAATGACATGAAGTGGACGACAGTGGTGAATCACCAGGTGGCACATCACCTACCAGATAGAACTCCTATCCCAGTGCTTCGTCTGTGGGCAGCACACAGACTGACTCAGATCCACATACTCTGGGAGCCTGATGTTGTGGAGCCACAGGACAAGAGCAAGATCCCAGGTTGTGCTGAGAGGTGTAGAGCTGCAGTGGGAGAGAATGGGATGTGAGCCCCTTGCGTACCTGTTACTCTGTGAGATCTGAATAGTCAGCACTCAGGGTACGATTATGCAACGAAATGTTGTGGTAGTTTATGTATTTCTGGAGGGGATGAGAGGTGAATAATGATGTGTCTGCAGACAGTTCTGTCATTTCCTAAGTCTGAATTCCGGCAGCTGAATGGCAGCTTTAATAATGCTCTTTTAACATAAATTCTTCTGTGTATCATTAATTTGTAATTTTGCAGTCTAGCTGTAATTTGAGGCATGTATTTATCGAGTTTGCTTCAAGAGGATGGGAACCTGCTTGCAATTAATGTGGTGTCTGGCTTCTTCTTTCAGTGAGGAGTATAATTTGCCCCAATTCTTTGTTTCTCTCTCAGCACCCATTCCAACACATTGCTATCTTTCTAGATATTGTGATGTGAGAATTAATCCTGTAGGAAATATTCCTCTCTTTTCTCCAAACCCTCTCTCTTCTAAAGCAGGCCCTGACAATACAGATGGCCAAAATAACATACTCATCTTTATACAAGTAGATCAAAGGCTTGCAAGCGACACAGGTAGGAATATCTCAGATTCCTTTCTTCTTCCTTATGTAACTTGCTCTCTTTCCTTAAGGTAACAGCTCTTGGGTGTGGAAAGGGAAGAAATAAGATTGTGTGGCACTCAATCTTGAAAAAAATGAAAATTCTCTTGAATTCAAAATGCCGCTGGTACAAAAAGGTTCGTTTACTGTATATAATTAGCAATGTGCAAATATGCTATTTCTACCCTTGTAAAAGTTCATGCAGCTCATTGGCCATGAGTCAGTGCTGAGTCCAGGGATCTGATTTTAGAACAACATTCATGGAACATGGATTGTCACCTTTCATTCATTCCTTCTCTTTCCTTCCAGCAGTGGTGGTGTTTTTGCAAAAGCAAGGAATAATTTGGACTTCAGCTTGGGACATAGGGTAGAACCTGCTTTTTCACAAGGCTCCTGACTTTGCACCTTCAAGCACCCACTCTCAGTTTGTCCCATAATGGTCTTTCAAGCCTGAGAGCTGATCCAACCAGTGTTTGCTTTTGAGTTTATAATCTGATCTGCTCCAGTGGGCTTCCATGACCAGTTCCTGAAATCAGTTCCGCAGAGCTCTGTGTGAATGCTGTAAAAGGCCTTTCTGTAGAGCAAAGGTATTTGCTTCTTTGAAAGTTCAAGTTTACTCATATACTATATCCCTTGAAGTATTTGAGACAGAGATGGTAAACTAAGATTCTGGTCCCTGTGCATTCCTGGCATATGGAGTGTCATTTTGGCATTTAAATATTGAATGTCTAATTTCGCTTCTAAATTTCTTCTTGATAACTTTTCCATCTATTTTTGAGAACAAAAAGTGTGTTTTAGATAGTAATGGAGTTAGATATAAATACATGATTCTATATGGAAAATAGTATCTCAATAGCTACAATATCTGATCAGCTGGCAGCTGCTACAGTCTGGCTGTTGCTTTGGAAGTGCTGTGGGCTTGCCAGCTGGCTGTCTTGATGAGTTGCTATGGGTTTTTGGGCAGTCTTGAATGATTCCCTAACATGATTTCAACAGGTACTGCTTGCATTTTTGCTTTCTAATACTTGTTTCTGTTCTTTGGGAAGCATTCTTTATTAAAAAGGGTGTGTTCCATCTAACACTTTACCACAGTAAAAAATATTTACTTTTAAGTCACATCCACCTAGAAAGCAAGGGTGGGCTTTGGCAAGTCTGTTGAAGGTTGCAGGGAGCTGTGTCCTTCAGCTCATCAGGGGTTGCCCATGTCAGGCAGAGGAGTCCAGCAGAGACATCCCTGAAATAGTACTCACCTGACTCCTTCCACCAAACTGGAGTTGAGACAATGCAGCACAACTGAGCTAATAATTGTTCATTTGCTGATGAAACACAGTTAATTCACTTAACCAAGTGTCACTGGGACAAATCTGTACTTCTTTGGGACCACCAGCTGAAACCCTCTCACTGTGTTTGCCCTGTGCCATTTTGCCATGCAGGGAGGCTTGGGGCTATTTCAGGGATTTCACTACCTTGGGTTATTCTGCCTTCACACTGCTTTGGCAGTTTGAAAAGACTTTGGCATCTGAGGTTTATCATGGGATTGAATTAGGGTTCACTTTGATAGTTAAAATATTGCCTGCTAATTCATGCTGGTCAAAATAGCAGCTCTTTCAACACTTCACCAGAAAAATAGAAGTGATTATTTTTGGTTGCCTGTGTGGTTATACAATTGAGCTGGAGGTGCACTGCAATCTTTTCCTAGTTTGGTATGTAGACCAAGATTTGGGAATTTTTCTTGTTTTTGTTTTGCTTAATGTGGGCCTACTAGGAAAAACAAACAAGAAAAAATTATAGCAGAACATAAGACAAATATCTGCAAATCCTTACAAGTTTTTTCAAGTGCAAAATTTAACTAAAACCCAGTGATATTTTCAGATATTGGCCATTACTGAGACAACTTGCTATTTGAAGACAGTGAAATAAACATTTCTTAAAATCCAGCTTTGTAAGTGTTTTGCTCCAACTGTCAAAATAATTTTTTTTTCAGAAATGTCTGGGTGGCCTTTCGATCCATGATGTAAATAGTTTAAGGCTATTTTGTTTATTTAAGGTATTAAAAATTATTCTAAAGAAAAACTATATGAGATTTGATCTGGATTTTACTGATTGTTTAAAAGATGAAATATTTCAGAAAAATTAGAAACAGATAGTTCTTTCCAGAACTTTTTAACCAAATATTTTTCTGTAGCCTATTTTGAACCAAATTTTCCATTGACAAATTGTGAGCATGTCGTCCCTTGTGGTCTGACCTGATTTCACCTGCAGGAAATGCATTGTAGGTGAGGCACAGACTAAAAGCTGGGGTTTGCAGTAAAAAAACTCAAACCAAGCCCTGTTTCTTTTCTACCAGAGGTATAATAGTTACTGCTCCCTTTCTGATGCAATATATAAAACACTTTCTATGAAAAGTATTGGTGTCAAGAAGAGGGAATGAGAAAAATTTACTGAGACATACAGAGAGACCTGTTAGTAAAGTTGCTGTCCTTGGATATAATGTTCAAATACCATCAAAAAAAGAGCATATACGTGTTTGAACATGAATCTTACAGGTGACTGAAAGACCCTACTTTTAAGCTGCTTGGAGAAAAAAAATCAAAGAGGCCACATCTTCCCAATCAATTCTGTAATTTTCTTCTCAGTCTATTCCATTAATTGTAAATATTTAGATGTTCATAAAAGTGGGAGAAGAGAGATCTGTAAGTCATCCAGAAATAAAAAACACTATTTTTTTTCCTTTGTTCAAAACCGTGAAGATTTACATTTTTGATTCAAATATATAATTTTTCCACCTGATTTTTAGTTGTCATTGAAATTAAAAATAATTCACTTGAATAGAGAGAATCATGTATTTCCAAGTTTGTATGGGAAATTAATTTCTCAATAGGAAGAATAGATAACACAGCAGGTAGCCCAGATTATGCCTGATTTCAGAATTATCAGGAAGAAAAATATGAGAGTGAAGCTTAAAAAGAACCATGCTTCTTCCTTATTTGAAATTTACACTGTCCTTAGGATGACCTGGGCAAAAAACTTTTCCAATCACATCCATCTGTGGTAATAATTAGAAATTTAATAAAGTACATTTGAAGCTCAGAAAGTTCAGTTATAACTACATTAAACAAAACACATTTCTCCACCACAGTTACAAATAATGTGAGATCATTCAGTTTCTAATTCTTATTTTGAAGGATTAATAGCACCAAACCCCATCAAATAAAAATGATATAACCTGTTTAATACTGGAGATTTAATGAATAATTTATGGAAGCAATTTCATCTAGACTGCGCTAAGTAGCAGAATTGTGTTTTGCTTTTTGTTTGTTTACCTCTTTTTTTCTTTTTTCATAGAATAGCTTATGTAAAGTAGTTCTAGAGGAAATATTTTAAATAGTCTTGACTTTGTGCCACGATCCACTGATAAACATAATGGATGTGAGCATAAATAAAAGGATTTTGACTTTAATATACTGGGGAAAGATGGGTAAAGATGCACGTGGTGTCAGGCACATTCGATGTCATAAATTATCCTGATTGCCATGAACTTAAGGTCTGCATGGTCTTGGTTCTCAAAATTTGGTCCTAAAACTTGTACCAGAACTGAGTTAATAAGATTAAGACCTCGTGAGATATAATTTTGATTGTACATTCAGTATTTATTTGAAATGTATGCTAATGTATGAACAATTTTGTGGGTTTTTTTAACTGAACTCAGAAAGATTGCTTTTTGCTTGACCATGGATAAATAAGTCCCTCTGTTATTCTGTGCATTGTGCTTTTGTAGCACTATCAAGTTAGTCAAACTACATTTACAGTTATTTGCTGCAGAATGAAGAGTAGAAAACTTCTGTATTCTTTCAGTTTACCTGAGAACCTCCCTTCCTCACAAACCCATCTTGCAGAATGTTCCTTGTGAACAAATTAACAGTGCCCTCTATATTTGCAAAACAAGACTGATGTTAAATAATTTTTTGTAAATGTTTCAAAATGGTGCTTATCAATATTAAATCAAAAATCTAATGTTAAAACAAAGCATGGGTGTGCTGATATTTGTTTTTGCATTTGTAGCTACATTGCTTGTGCAAGAAAGAACAAAAATGAGGAACTGAATGCAAGTTTTAAAGAGAAGGTAACCAACCAGGGCATTCTATGTGCAGAATATGGGCAGTGATACAGCTGTACAGAGTGTATATACAATTCTATACAGGAAAAAAAGTCAAGAATAACTGTAGAAATTACAGAAGTTTGCTTTGAGTTATTATGTGTGATATTTAGTGGATGATATTCTTTGAAAGAAAAGTCTCCTGGGCTTGCTGGGAACATCAGTACTTGAAAATATTGTACAATAATTGATTATTGGGAAGAAGTAATTTTTGAAGCAATCTACGGTTGTAGATGCTGTTAGCTGAACTCCCTTCCCAGAGCTGAAGGGAGATTTCTCAGTTCTGAAGCATTCTTCTGTGTGTACCATGAGTAAAAGGACACTTAGTAGCTGGGGACAGCAGTAGTGGGAAATACGAACTAGTGACCTGTAGTTCATATCTGCAGTTCAGTGTTTTGGAGATATCAAATTACTGTTAACTGCAGGGCTTTTGTCAATTAACTGTATTAAATTCTTACTTATTGCCAGTGAACATAGGTATGTCCTAGGGCTCTATTGGCTCAGGCCTATACAGACCTCAGTAAAAAGGCCATCATTGTCCCTGAAAGTATATGGTTTAACCATTGGAGAAAAATGGGGGTGTCATAAATGAAGAGTACAGTATATTAAGACAAAACACCTCATCAATAAAGGAAATTTTTTACAGATCATTAGCAGCCTAAATGCTCTCAATCTTTTTGTAAGCATCCCAGACCTGCAGGTGCAATTTGAAAGAGGGCAGCAGAGTGGCTGTTGAGAGCTGCTGTCCTGTACAGGGAAGAATTTACAAGACCAAGCTTTGAAAATCAAACTGTGCGTAGCAGCAGAAAATTTTATTCTTGGATGGTCAAAGCAGGTACATTTTCTTAGAGCATTATAAGACTCCGTTTAATCAGAAACTGTCTGCATGGAATTCTCTCTGCCTGTGAGTGCCTTACACCATGTGCCTCAGGTCTTGCTGTTGTCTGGGGTTCTCTGGTGAGTCCTGATGCTGAGTTTTGTGCCTCTTATGATGTCATTAGGAACTGATCTTTGAATACTGAATATGACAGATTGTGAAGAACTATGAAATTCAATCAGATACCGTTTTAGATGACACCTACTTGAGATGTATGGTAAAATAAAAATATTTTTCCTGGGGACTCTCTTCCTTTAAAAAAAAAGGAATATAACCATGTAATTTGAGAAATACTCACTATGAATTTTAAAATAAAAGGTGACCATTATGTTAATTTAGTGACAGTCCCTAAGCTGTGCATTATTTCTGCATAAGATATGGCATAGGTTGGGAAAAAGCTGTAACTCAGAAATACAAAAATTATTGACTACATGTGTGTCCTAGTATTTTCCCGGTGATTCCTTAGGCTCACAGCTGAGCCTGAACTTAATCTTTCATTGTTTTCTGGTTATTGAATCTTATTATACATTTTTAAAATTTTTATCATACAGAGCTAAAAGCCATGAATATTTTACTTACATGTATTTACAGAAGCTGAACAAGTAATATCTTAGCCTTTTAATTAATAAACTAATTAGAGCTCCTTAACACTTTTACAGATGGATTTTTCAGGTTACAAGTTATTTTGAAAACATTTTTAATCTCTTCTAATTTGTGATTCTGTAATTTTTAAATTGTGTACTGCACAGCATGACATAATATTCCCGTAATGGTCTCACTAATGCTCTTTACAGAGATAAATACCAGCTCCTCAGTAATCTTAGTATTTGCTGGCTTAAATATCCAGGAATCACGGTCATTTTCTTATCTATAGCACTTTGCTGAATGTTCATGCTTAATTAGCTCATTTACTATGACCCCAGGATCTTTCTCAGTGTAAATATGTTTCAGAATGTGGTCTACATATTCACTGAATTGTAGGATAGTTTGGTTTGGAAGGAACCTTAAAGATGGGTTCCAAACTCCTCCTCCATGAGAGAGATATCTTCTACTACACCAGGTTGCTCTTATACCCCCTTTTGCCCTCAGGTCTCATTTTTGTCTTTGTAAATTTCATGGTTTTCAAAACAAATACATCTGGAGCAATCGGATTACTGTGCAGAGCATCTCTATACACTGTAACTTGTCACTCTACTGATTTTCATGTTATTTCAGGCTGCATATTTATAGCATTTACCATTTGTTCATCTATTAGATATCTTCAGTGTTTGCAGCAGTAAGGGAGAATTCGTAGACATTTATTGAGATATTAATGAAATGCAGACAAAACCAGATGGATTAAAGTTGCGTGGCTGAGGCAGCTGGTGCTTTCGATTGTTTGTTCTGTAGCAGATCTTGCTGCAACAAACGGCAGGACAAATTGAAGCAAACACAAACCAGTTCCTGAGCTGAAGCACTTACAGTCAAGCACAGCCAGGCAACTGAAAATGAGTATCAGGGTATATGATAGTTCTTCAGTGGGTTTGGTGCTATTCCGCCCACCTGTCTAGCAACAACAGTCAAGGAGCATTTAGTGAATATCTTGTGACAGGAGCATCTTTAGCTGCTAAGTTGAATACACCAACATTCACAAGTCAAATCTGCAATGATAATCATAATATAAGGTGCATCCTTTGTTACAAATGCTTCTTCTATCTGGAAAGTCTGCAGGAGGGTAACAGTGCTTCATATGCTTTTGTTCTAGATTTTGCTGTGAAGTTGTTATGCAGAAAGAAAACTGTTTCTGTGAGGAAATAGCTGGTGTACAGAGATAGAACAAGAGCTAAGGGCATGGGATTGTTTTTGAGCTCTGCGGATGAAAATAACGTGTTACTGTCAATGCACCTTGCTTTGAGTGCTCTCTGCATATAAAAAGACTGTTTTTGGTTTCATTTGAGGCAAAGATTGTGCATTCCTGAAAAACAACAAATTATCTACAAGGTGCAAATATAGGATTTTGCTGCTTTAATGTGTTGTCATTCAGGTGCTAATGGAATGGGCCTCAGTGTTTTGCTCATTAAAAACTGTTTAATTGCTAGGATGTAACATGGAGTTGCATAAGAAAATCATGTCCTGGAAGGCTGCCCAGAAGAGCTCTGTGATCGTGTGTGTCTGCATACAAATGCTTCTCACAGCCTGTGTGACCTATAGGCTGTACTTTTTGATACGCTGGGCACCAGCACTCGGAATGACTTGGACTATTAAATAGTGAACTTGACTTGGACTATTAAATAGTGAACTTCAAAATAAGAAAATGAAGATATATACTCACAGATAATATTTTGAAACTGAGCAGCTAGATAAAGTCCAATTTAGAACCCTGGTGACCAACAGTGATGATAACCAATTGCAAATATATAGATAAAAATATTAGAATTAGAATAAATGTGCCTTCAGTGAATTCAGATTAAATTATTGATATAACCATGTATGTTATGATTTCATGACATGATAAAGATGTCTCTTTAAAAAACAACAATGACTGAATAATGTTTAACATTATTGTCATTTAGAGGACAGTATTTAACTTTCAAAACATTTTAAAGGTATTTTTTAATGCAGCACCTATCTGATGTAGTACTGATGTGGCAGTTTGTTTACAGCTGTTTTTATAAGGTCTGAGTTTAAACCAAAATATTTTTATTTGCACTGGTAAATAAATTATCATCATCTTGTCTGGGGATTCCTGGTAAACAGGCTGAGGCTTTTTTTTTTAATCTCATTTGGTTTTCAGTAATAAAATGTAAACAATTAAACAAGTTATTTATGAATAAGTAATTGCAATAATAAAAGGATAAATAAAATAAGGTGCTGAAAAATGCCAGTGAAATGTTTTGTTAGTTTGTTGGTTGTTTTAATGAGACATTCTAGCAGTATACAGACTTCCATGAGTCTTCCATCTCTTAGTGATATGTTGCATCTATTTTCAGGAAAAAATCACTTTTCACCACACTATTGTTATCTGTTATAGCATCTACTTGCCTTACCCACTGATACAGCTTTTCCCCCTGAGTATTAAAATGGATCAGATAGAATGCTGACATATACACATTCTTCCCAGAGGAAAAGCCTTCGCATTCCTGTATTTAGGAATGAGCTTTTAAAACTCATTCAATCTGTAAATTACCTATCTCAGACTAAATGGAAAACAATATCCTTCCTGGACTAGCACACTTGAGTTTTCAAGGATAAATTTATCTTGTGCTTTTTCATGTAGTACTTTATTCTCCTAGTTACAATACCATTTGTCAGATATTTTCATGCTGACTATTGCACCATCTCAGTGGCTCGGCAGTGGAAAGAGCTAAGCTGAGAGTCCTTTCTCTGGAGAGTGTTTCTCTTTGTTTAAAAATGCAGCAGTTGTGGTGACGAATAAAATTGTTCATACTGAATGAGTATAAGGCTTTGACCCACCACCCTCCTTATGTGGGAAAGCTGACTATGCTCTGCAAGAGGAGAGAAGAAGGTCATGAACGTGTGAGGTGCCACACAATGCAAACCATTTTGTACTGGGTTTATGAATACTTCATCTGGCGTTGGCTGTGAAGTGAAATTACTGAAAATGGTATTACATTTTCTTTTATGAAATGAAAGAGAGAAGGATCAGGATGTGAGAGGCCAAATAACAGAAGGTGGCATATTTCCAAACTAATCTGTGAGTCTGGAGGTTGGGAAAGCTAAATGGTTGAAAACTGTCTGTAGAAGAAGGAAAAGGGAAGTTTCTTACACACCCTTGCAGAGACAATGCAGTTGGTAATGATGGTAAGTGCTGCAGGAGCTGGTAAGCCTCAAAGAATTAAAAATACATGTAGACTGCATAATCTTTGAATTTTTTAAAATTAAAAGTTATAGTTCTTAACATAATGTTTAGCTTTAAGGAGGCCTTTATGTAAATTTGTTGTTTGCTGTTCACCCAGACATATACCTCTTAAAGTGTTGTGACTGCCTTGTGTTTTGCTGTCAGGATCTTTCATTCCACTCTTGCATGGCATGAGACAGGGAGGGTTGCCTTGTGCAGAACACTGGCAAAAGTTATTAGCCCATAAATAACAAAATTTCTGCTGCGGAGGCATATTTCAAGTGAACTATGTTACTGTGTTATTGCCTGTGTTCCTGTTAAATAAAAATCTGTTTACAGATATGCATGGTAAAAATATCAATACATGCATGGTATAAATAGCAATAGATGTTGTGCACCAGCAGGAGTTCTGCATATGGACATAAAGCAAGTAAAACAATTAAAATCATCTGAACAAACTTAAGATTGAATTTTGCCATACTACTCAAAAGAAATTACCTTTTTTTTTTAAAGTTCCTGCACTACCACAATATGTTCAGGGAATGAAAATGGAGCTCTTAGAAACACACTGAAATTCAAGCTCAATTCTTGCCAGCAGAATGCTTATTTTTCATGTTTTCAGATGGCAGCTGCCCTAAGTGTGTAGCCTCTATTTTCTACTCTTACAGGTTGTAGCTGGTCTTTCTTTTCCCCAGCTGACTCCTGTCCGCTCTCTTCACTGCCTTATTCCTAGCAGCTTTTTTAGCACTGTGAGAAACACCTCTTCTGCTCTCTTTTCCCAACACTCCCATGTTTTTCATCTTAACTGATCTTTTATTAGGCAAAAATGGGCATAGGTGCATGGGAAGAGATTTTTGGAGTACTTCAGAATGATAGAACTGAGCTTATTTTATTTAAATGAATGGCGTGGAAGAAGATGGAGGAAGGTTTGAAGGCAATTTTGAAGAGCCTGTTGACATGGTGTTGTTTTTCTTTGGGCTTTTTTTCTGTTTTAGTTATGTTTTGCCATATCTCCTCTTTCAAATGCTGTGTTCATTCCCTTTTTAGTCTCCTGATCTGCATTTCCAATAATGAATGTGCCATCAGCTAAGATTGTGAGGGTTGCCTGGTCTTTATCTCAGCAGGAGAAATGAGACTCAGTGTGTGTATTGGATTTATGTGGCATGGTTTTGGTAGTGGGGCGCTACAGGGACGACTTCTCTGTAGAGAAGAACCTGCCAGAAGCTTTCCCCATGCTTGGTGGAGCCAGTGCCAGTAGGCCAAGGTGGTAGAGTCTCTGGTATAACAGATTTAAGAAAGACATCTGGAAGGTATCCACAGGGGAGCGGGAGAAGAGTGTGAGGAGTGGAAGAGGCAACCTGATAAACTGACCACAGCCCCCATTTCCCATGTTTCCTTCTTTCCCTGGGGAAACAGGTATAAAAGATAAGGAGTGAAGTTGAGCCTGGGAAGAAGGGAAGGGTGGGGAAAATGGTGTTTTGAGGTTTGGTTTTATTTCTCACTATCCTGCTCTGATTTTATTGGTAATAAATTAATTTTTCCACAAGTCCAGTCTGTTTTACCTGTGGCAGTAACTGGAGTGATCTCTCCCTGTCCTTATTTCAATCCACAAGCATTTTGTTGTATTTTCTCTCCTCTGACCAGCTGAGGACAGGAGGGGATAGTGCAGTTCTGGTGGGCACCTGGTGTCCAGTGAGGGTTAGCAGGTGTTTTTAAAAAAAAATGCAAATAGGAATATCAGCTATCCAGACTAACTTTTCCAGTGCTAAGAGGATCAATTGATCTGTTCCTTTTAGACTTGTCAGACTATCTTTGTTGCATTGTAGTTCAACTACATTTTTGGTGTTTTTATCTTAAGACTGTTCATTAAAATAATCTCTGAACACAGATTAACAACTTGTTATGATTTTTGCCTGATCAACTACTGCTGTCTATCACAGATACAGTGAATATTGGCAAAGTAATAAATATATCATAAATTGCAGGATCAGATCATTAACTGCAATTTTTATGCCTCTAATATGTTATCTACGTCATCATTCTTCTGTCTACGAACCTTGGCTAGAAAAAAATTTAGTGCTCCAAGCCTCTAAGCAGCTTTAAACAACTACCTTATCTTTCAAAAATGAAACTAGATTGCTCCTCAGGTAAGGAATTTTGCCTCCAAAACAAACTGGTCTTTGTACCAGTTCAGTCATGCACAAGGGATGGCTTAAAACCTATTTATTAGCAGTGCAGGGTAAAAAATGTGGACTTCATATCGCTTGACAGTATAATGTCCCGAATGTCCATCAGGGCCATGCAACTCAGCTTCTTATTCTTTAACTGTCTGAAAGATGGAAAAGCAAGCAGTGTTGTTTTTGACAGGAAAATACCAGTCGAGTGCCTCTTATTTTTTTGTAAGAAACATGTGAAATACATCTTCTGTAATTTTTTTTTCTTAAACCTCCTTCCACTTAGAAGAACTTAATTATTTTGATAAACCATTTTGTCTCCAAATTATTCTAGCATTTGAGCATATGTTTACCTCCTCTCCCCACCAAAACATGCAGAACACTGCATTACAAGCATTTTTATGACTGGAGACACATTTCCATATGTTTGAATTTGCATATTGGTAATGCATGTACATATATATTATTTACTCTATGCTAATGAAACTCATAAAATAAAAAAAACAATTTTTTTCAGTGCCTTTATGGTTTATCATATACAATCTGAGTGTTTCGTGAGTGTTTCGTATTGACACCACTCCAGAAAGTGAACATAGTTATTTTATAGGAAAATTGTATGATCCAGAAGACTATACTGTATTAAATTTTTCTCCAGCTTTGTGGTTCCTAGGACTTGAATTTTGGTGTTTATGTTAAATTAAACTTCTTTTCACAGTGAATTCAGATGTTGCTGTTAGTCATAATTTTTAAAAATCTGTGCTGAAGATCAATGCAAGTCAGAAACATTTCTAGATTGCTGTAGTTTATCTTGCTTCTTTCCCTGGATGCTGTTCATAGGTACATGGATTGAAGCAGAAATGCTATGGTAAAAACCTGAAACCTTCCTAACTAGGAGATAGGAAAGTAGAAGATGATGAATGCTGGGAGAGGTATTGTAAAGAGAAATTTTTCAAGGTATTGGAGGTGGAGTACGGAGCAATGCCTTTTCTTTCAATAAAAAAATTAAAACCAAGTCAAATTCAGGTACAGTTGGAGGTGGGAATCAGGTTAAGTAGATGGGACAATAGGAATAAGGATGAGCTCTTCTGCCACAGCTGAAAACCTTGAAAATCCCCAAATAGATTTCCCATTTTGATAATGAGAGGTGAGTAATCTTAAGTCAGATGAAAGATTCATGATATTTTGAGGGTATTGAACTGAAGAAAATAATAGAAAATCTCTGGGCATTTCACTACTAGCTTACATATGCTATATTAATTTCCCTTTGCAAACCTAATATTCAAGAAGTGAGAGTTCAGTTTAAGCGTGAAATTGCCTTTTTTTTTAACTTAAAAAGGAGTCTTTTGTTTGAGTTGTCACTGCAGCATAATTTATCCTGCATTTATTATAATGTGCATTCAGCCACATTTAGTTTTTTACTTCCGAGAGTTAATTAGTGTTTTAAAGTCTTTTGTATACTTACTCCCCCATGGCTGAATAATTGCAGTTAATAATGCGTAATCTCTGAGATTTGATTGGCTACTCTGGCTTTTGTAGTTTAACAGATAACCCTGAAAATAGAAAGTACACTGTTCCCACCTTGTTTAGGAAAAAAAAATAGTTTCACCTAGTTTAGGGATATGAAAGCTAAGTGTCTCATCTACCCTTCTTGACAAGGCACCTCCTGTGACTGAGGCAAGGTAGGTAAAGGGTGGAACGGTTTGCCTCCATCGTCATCACCTTTCACACCTGAATCAGAGCATCATGGGAGAGAAGGCCCTGCTTCAGGTCTTCAGAAGAAAGATCAGTAGTCTTCAATATCAAAATCATATAATTATCATATAGTTTTACCCGCTAGACCTGAAAAGGAGTTTTAACTTCTTTAGATTAGATCTTCAGCTTCAGGTGCTCTCTGTTCTACTGAAACCTTTAGTAGTCTGTGTGCATCTCAAGCACATAGTTATATACTTGCTAGAATATTTTCCTGAAATAAAGACATTCAAGCATGTATTTAAGTGTGCGGTTTTTCTGATTTTAAAGTCCAGAGTGGAAGTGGTGTTTCTTTTGCAGAGCTGCTTCTCAGAACCTAGAAAAATGTTTAGTATTCCTGCCTAAGGAAAGGCAGCCTGACTTAGGTAAGGTCTCAAAGGGCAGCCATGCAGGGTGCAGTGCTCTGTGCAGTTCTGCAGGGAGAGGTGCTGTGCTAGATGTTATGTATTATTCCAATTTCTGTGAGGTAGATGTGGGTTCTGGCCTGAGACTGGCCAAGGCTTTTAGTGGCCTTTTGCTCTCCTCAGAGCAGTGGTGGATGGACTGCGATCTCACTGTCTGGAAATGGGTTTGTTTATATTAAAGTATTTCAAGAAGAATTTTTCAATTAGTTTAGGCAAACCAACAGCAGTTTTTCTTTGCTATTATCAGTTCAATTCATGTGAAGACTATAGGTCCCACATAGAGCACTGTAATCCATGGAATTTATTGAAAATATTGCTAACTGAAAATTATTTAGATGAACGGGTTGAGACAGGAATTTTTAATTTGTTTCATTGTGAAAGCATTTTTTCATTGTTAAAATATTAAATATGCATTTCTTTTTTGATGGGAATGCTTATGCATCTATTTTTTCCTGGAGAAAATTAAATTTTAAATTTAATTTAATTTAAAATTAAATTAAATTCTTTAATTATTAGAGTTTCTCTTTAACATATTTTTATAGGAGGTTTAAAAAACAAAATTTAATATTTAGAATTAAAATGATTTTTAAAAAGTTTACAAATTTGAGTTGTACCCTCATCATGAACAAATGTATCACTGTGCAAAGAGAACCAACTACTTCAGCCTTAATTTTTCAGTTGTTTTGTGTTCTTAGAGTTGTGGAGAAGGTTCAGCTTAGTTCGCATCACAGTTTATCCTCTAGAGAGATTATGAAGTTTTACATTTAGTCACTTCACCTATTTTTTTCTTATTTTAAAAATTATCTTAGTGGATGATTCTTTGGGAAAAGAACTAATTAAAAAACAATATATTGATAATACTGCCTATTCAAGTTTTATATATTTACTTTTTATTAGTAAATGGTGAAGAAATGGAAAAAGGACTGAATTGTGGGTTTTGGGGTTTTTTTTAATTACTGATAAACACATACTCAACTGACAGTTGTAATGTGATGAAGACCTTAAGAAGGGATTGTGAGGCTAGAAGACCCTTACTTTTAAAATAAAAGCAAGTTTATGTCACAACAAAAAATTACTTCCACTTCCAAATCACGTTTTTTTCTATCATCTTAAACTTGTATCACCATAGATACAAAAATGTTTACACACAAAAGGGATAAAACTAAACAAAGAAAAAAAAAATCAGTGTGATCTCTGCCTCTGTTGAAGCCAAACATCAAATAGTTCATAGCAGAAAGTATATGATGCTCTGTTTCCAGTGCTTCATCAAAGGTCCTTTAAGCAGTGAAAGTCCACATAGATTTTCAAGCAGGAACTGCAAGAAATGTTCATTTTCGCAAAAGTGCTACATTGTGAATAACAAGGTCTTGACAGAATTGACTCCTAGAATAATATGGTAGATTATCCTCAAAGATACTGCACGTGTTTCTCCAATGCACATTTATTTTCTTCAGATGAGAGTGGAATAATTTTACCTTCTTACAGTTTCTCCCTCTCATTTTATTACTTTCAAATACCAATTATATGCATAATTCCTGTATGAAAAAATTTCTGACATGACTTTTACCCATGGTACACAAGAGCTTTTCCACTTGCTGAAGCTTATTCTCTTTGCATAATTAAAAACAATTGCAGTCTTTTTAAAATAATGATCTCTTGTACTGAAAAAAATGTAATTAATATAGTTCTGACTTATTCTAAATTAAAAGCTATTGTAAGCTATTTCAAATTTATGTCTCTAAAACTTTAGTACTTGGTCAAAAAGGTGCCCAAGCAAAATTACCATTTTTTATTACCTATTCTCTGGCACAGAATTCTTCAAGTTTATTGATTCTTAATCTACTTTAAAATCATTATAGCTTCCATCATCCATGCTACTTTATTGGGAAAAAAACCTGTTTTCTTTGTATCTAAGCCCCCATATGGATCTTTTTTATCAATTAAATTTTGAATAATGCTTAATGTATATGATCACAGTCTTCTTTCTGTCTTGATGTCCTAGGTTACAATGTAAAAATGTGCCAGAGGGTCTGTATTCTATCTCCATCTTCATTAACTGTTGAAACAAAGGAGGGGCAATGTTTTTCTTTGCCTCCTCCCCTGGACCATCTCCTGTTAATGGGCCATTAACACCTTGCCCTATGAGTCATAGATAACTCCCTCCGGGAGCCCTTTGTGTTTAATGGGCCATTGTGAGGACCCACCCCATGACTCATACAATGACATCAACCCATTGTGAGGATCCACCACATGACTCAGAGAATTACATAATCCCATTGTAAGATGCTCCACCCAGGGGGAGGAGCCAAGCATTCCCACCTGGTTATAATGTGGGAACTGAGACAGAACAAATAGCCGTTACCCACTGGTTTCCAGAGGACAAGAGCTACCAGACCTGTCTACAGGATCACTATTTCAGCAAAACCACCTCATCTGGACTGCTGCCACCACCCTAACTAGCAGGGTATCAGGTTGTATTCTTACTCTGTCAGTGTTTTTGTTTTCTTTGTATTACTTGCATGTATTTTACTTTTTCCTATTAAATTGTATTTCTGACTTGGAGTCTCACTGATTTGCTTTCAAACCAGCACACTTGAGCAGAAAGAGTGTGGGGATCTTCTGAGGAGATCTAAGGGCATTCCCACTGTTCCAAAGCAAATAAGGTGTTAAGTATCATGAACAAAGTGAAATGTTTTAAAAAGGGGATTTTTAGTGTGATGTTCTCCTGCCACAGTATTTATCAACAAAAACCTCATACATGTGACGGTGTCTCTGGAAAGAGTCTTGGCACTTTGTGGCAATTCCTCTGAATATTAACATGTTCACATCTGACACAGAGTGGAACTGGGGCCTCCCTGCCAAAGCAGGCAACCAGAAGTTGGGTCCGAAGTGGGTTTCTCACACCCCAGTGAGTACAGTAACCAAGGGTAATCCCCATGAAGATGCAGTGCTGGCTCTGCAAAAGCAGTGATGTCATTCTGTATTTTAAGGGGTTGTCTGCTTCTTGCTGGCAGGACTAGAAATCCATGTAAGAGGGATTCTGTTATTCCTTTTGTTCATGATTTCAACATAGGGGGCTTTATCACCTTTCTGCTAGCTTTGCTATGAGGCTGCTAAAAGTTCTAGTCAGAATTGCACAGGAGTGGCACAATGCTTTTCTGCTGCTGCTTCAGAAAGACTGCGATGGAAACTTCCCATGTAAAATCAGCTCTAACATTGAAATCAAGAGGTGACGTATGAAAAGCCTGCTACTTTTTTTATTTTGTCCCTGCTCATTGCAGTAGGATTGGACTCAATGACCTTTAAAGGTCACTTCTAACTCAAATCATTCTATGATTTTAAAATTTTATGTACTGAGTGAGGTATTTGGAAATTTTTTTGCTTTTTAATTTAGATAAATAATAGTCTTTATTTTTTTTCCGTAGGGATAGAAGGACAGAAAGAGCTGCTTATTTCATTTTATATTTAAACAATAGAAATGGTTATTCATTATTTCTGAGCTTTTGTTCATGTTTTACTAGTTCAGCCCATCTGAGCATCCCCTGGATTAGTCTTAAAATAATTGCTAAGACTCTTGAGAAATGTTGTGTTCCAAAGCAAATTCTAGAAAGCTATTATATCAAAGCCAAACAAATAATTAAATGAATCATTACTTCCCACCTAGCACTCATTGCAGGGTTATTGCATAATAAACCCATCTGAGTGGAAAGAGAAAGAATAAATCCAGAGAGAAATCAAGTCTATATGCTTGAAATGACTGGAATTCATTTGAATAGAAACAAAAGCAAGAAGAAATGAGGGTGGTGATCAATATCAGCCTAGAAAATGTCTTTTATTACACTTATCCTTGCTGCTGTATTGCCTTTCCACAGCAATTCATGATTTGAGCCTGCACAAATCCAGTGGCTGGACTCCTCCAGGAGATCATTTTCTTCTACTGCTGCTGCTGAATTCTCTGCCCTTAGCCTCGAGATCAGAAAGAAATAAGAGAGTATTACCAGGCAAAAGAGGCATGAGATGGGGAGTTATAGCACCTAAACTCTGAATCCTGCTTCCTAACATGCTTGTTCTTAAGACAAATGTTTTATTTTGCCCATCTGTACTAACAAGGCCATCTGAGGAGTGGTAGGGTAATGGTCACAGCTCTTAATGACTTGGTGGGACTAGGGGCGCTTGATGTCTTTCAAACCAAGTTCACGGATGCTGGAATTTCAGCCCCCTGAGCACAGGAAGAGAACAATTCCTGGCGCTGTAAAGTAACTCTGTAGTCCAGGTCATGGAGCAGGATGGGGTCATATTTCCAGTTTCTCAACTTCAACCTTTTAGCTGTAAAGCAATGCAGCAGGAGGCTTACAAATGCTGCTTTAGTAGCAGATGGTAGAAGACTGTTTGCCTCTGACCTGCACTGGCCCTATCACAGCCTCTTTATTTCCCATCACCCTGTTAACCATCTCCTCCAGGAGAGGCAAGGCGGGACCTTGCAGTAGGAGAACTGGCACTTCCAGCAGGACCTGATATGAGGAGGGAGGGAGGAAGAAGTGAACAGTCACCAGGGCAAATTTCAAAGGACTACACTGGACCTGAAAGTCACTTGTGGCATGAATCTCTGTGGGGGAAGTGAGAGTTCTCTTGCTTTGCATCAGGCTGATAAATAGGAATTTTCAGTTTGCTATCTGCCAGTTCATAATGGAGTGAGATACACTGAGATTGAACAAAACTGAAATTAAAAAATTAGGTACTTGAACATGTAATAATGGCAAGGAGGTTTTTGGGTATCTGAAATGGTGCTTCGTATTTGTAAAATGTCTTACCAAACCCAAGCATTTCTTTCTCACAATGCCAACCTGAATTAGTGCAGCCATGCAACAGCCATAATTTCCATACAAATAAATGCCATAAGCCCTGCTTCCAGTGAGAGAAAATCAAGGCATATATGGTTGAGGTTTGCACAAGGTCAAGCAAAAGCTGATTACCTAAGTTTTTAATGGTTTCATTTTAACAGAATGGTGCAAAATGACATATCAAAACACATAACATTATGTACTCTATTGAGTAATAAGTGGTATTTCTTAGCCCTGTAGCTATCACAACCATTCCCATAGCCCCAGGCTACACACATATTAGCTTAGAGTTCCAAGAGTGGATAAGACACGTTGTACAGCTCCAACATGATTTGTGGAATAGAAGCACCACAGGGATAGCACATATGTTGCCATTAATACTTATCAATAAGAGGAAACGTTTTCCATTTTGACAGAGGTGACTGGAAAGTCATGGGAATAAACTATGTGGCAGGAAGTAAAGGGTAGATGCACACTGAAATTAATTAGCAACATAATTATTTTGTTCAGCCATTAAACTGGAAACATATATAAGAAAAATAAAGTGTAAGAAAAAGGATTATACACATCCAAGCCTTAATTTTTGGCTGCTGTAATTTTATACAATAACTACCTGTATAATAAGAAGTACTGTAGTATTCTGGATATTTCCATTGCAAAGTAAGAACCATTTCATCATATCAAGCATGGAATATCATTTCAATAATAGAAAATAAAATCAGAAATATGAGTAAAGGAGAGGTTTGCCACATTATTTGCCAGTGACCATCAGTAAAATACAGAAAATATGTAGAAATCTCTAGATGTTTTCTGTACATCTGTTTGTATCTAGAAACAAAGTTAACCCTTTCCAACATATTTCTGTGCTGGATAATGTCACATTTGCCTGAATAAGTTATTATTAGGCTCCCTCTGGTTTGACAAATGTGTTTCAGCTGTCAGATTGTGTCTAAAGGCAGCCATTCAGTTCTTTGTTTTTAGTCCCAAATTACATTTGACATTTATTGTTAAACTCAAGGTGCCTC
Source organism: Bombycilla garrulus (assembly GCA_013400315.1). NCBI lineage: Eukaryota > Metazoa > Chordata > Aves > Passeriformes > Bombycillidae > Bombycilla > Bombycilla garrulus. The sequence goes on from VXBU01016903.1 coordinate 1,919,111, forward strand.
CTTACAAAACCGATTCAGTGTTTGCAATTGTGCATTTTCTACTAGCTAATCAATAGATAAGCAGTTTACGTGGCCTTTGGTTTCTAAGTTCAGTCACTAGCTTTTAACAAAAATCACTGCCTTGGAAGCAACAAAGATCTTTAAAGGGATTGAAATAGTCATACATAATTAAGGTTTTCTGTCTGTATATTTATTCTTTGATACCAGCATACACAGAAAAAAAATTAAAATCCACAGGGATTTTGCCTCTTTCATTTAAAAAAAATCCACCTGTTCTCAGTTTATGTATTTTCTTTACTCATAGACAAAGAGTTTCTATGCTGCTTGGCAAAAGAGAGCTAGGAAAAAGAGAAATCAGTGGAACGCTTGTAGAAAATGTAGTAGTGGTAACACCTCTCTAATTCTCTAGGCATTTTGGAATTTAATTCTTGCTGAGAATGAATGTTTTTTTTTCCTGGGGGTTGTTAGGATCCACTGGCTGCAGATGCAAGGAGTTGATGACCACTTCCTACCTCTCATTTGTGGCCCATAGGAAATTACTGTGTGTGAGTGCACAAAAATCCTCAAGATATATCTTTGATAAGAACTGGAGGAAGAGAGAGAAAAGATGATTCACATTCTCATGTCTGATACTTCCAATTGCTGACAGAAGACCAAAGAAATTTGTCTTTCATACTTCAATGACTTAGTGAGGACTGCAGAACACTGTACTGCTGGTAAGTTGTACTATGTCATATTCATGATCTTTTCAAATAAAAATATTATTTCTAGAACACTGAAGTAAGGTGAGATGTCCACCTACAATGTATTTGATTTCTACCAGAGTTACTGACATTAAGAGAGCCTTCTGCATGAATTGTGGAGTAGCAGAATTTAATAATTTCCTTAGTGTGAGGGTGGAAATAGTTTTCCAGAAGTCAACAAATACGTAGTATTGCACCCTTCAGAAAGACAAAATGCTTGACCATATCTGCCTGAGATCAAAAGAAAGTTGAAGCTTTCATACACGTGAGAGGAATAAAAGCAGGTGGGTAAAGGAAGACATCTTTGAATTAAAGAGCTGACTCATTATGTGAAGAGGATACTTAGATGTCCTGTTTCAGGTCTGGGAAACCTCAAGCATCTACTGCCCGGAGAGATCCAGGATTTGTGGAACACACTCTTTTATGTTTAAGTCTCTGTGGCTCCCTTCCTGTGATAAAATTTAGAGTGAATCTTCATCACATCTGTAGATTTGTCTGCAAAGGCAAAATGTAAGTTGGACATTGGAGCAGTGAACACTGCACAAAGTACAAAAGTTCTTTCTGTGTGCTCTTTTATTGCTTCACAGTGTCGTCCAGTCTCACCCATCCAGTGCTCCAATTTAGGACCCTTTTTTCTTTTTATTAAAATCTTTAAAGATTTTCCTGCTTTGCTGTCTGTACTCTTGACATGTTAGACATAATATAAGGAGCTCTTGGAGACCAGGGGCTCTCATGCTCCATAAATCCTTTGGAGACTTGTTACCATCTGTCAGTCATAAGCCTGATAAATCTTCCTACTTAAGGCAGTTTAGAACTTGTCAATGGGTCACTTGAGCTTATAGCATCTTTTAAAAAATTGCCTGGAAGGAAAAAATGTTGATGAAAAGCGGAAGACAAATAACTCTCATTCCAGTGGGTGTTTTTAAAGTAGCTTTTTTCTGTCCATTTCTGTCTTGAAGCCACTGGGCATATGCTCCTTTGCACTACGTTGGGTGTTTAATAACTAACAGAGACACTGTTTTTTACTGTCTTGTTTTTCAAGCTGCCAAGTTCTGCACTCTAAGTCTGGTCTAACAAAGAAGCCAAATGCTGATTTAAGATGGCTCAACAAACCAGAATGTCTCCATGAATGGATTTTACATAATTTAATGGAAGCATTGAGTCTCCACCTTATTGAGTTAAGGAAAAACTAAGACATGTTAAGCAAGAAACTAAGGGTAATTGATTTGACTCAGTATTTTATCCTTCTTCCAGCCAGATGCTGAAGGTGGCAGGTAATTGTGCACATAATTATTACTGGTGAAAACTGAGTGCATGGAGATTTCTGTGACTGCAAGATATATTTCATCCTTAACCATCAAAGCTTTTGACAAACATGTAACTGATTTTCTGTGTGCTAATTGTATAATTAGGAGACAGAAATTTTAGTCTCGCCCATGCATTGGGTGAGAGTAGAACCTGATATCTCTGTGTTACAAAAGCAGAAATGAACACTTTCATATTTGACTTGCTCAGAGTACTACAGAAATTATACTGGTAAAATATATTTGAAAACCTGGAATCATGGAGAACAGATAGTGAGTAATTTCTGTCTGAAGCGGTTTCAGTTGATGACCCTGCTAAAACAAGAGTCTGACACCACACAACTTGCTGTAGTGTCACAAAAGAACTAAAACTGGAAGCAGTGGAAGCAATCATCATCCAATAAAGATGATGTGGTAAATTTTACATAGAAAAATGTGTATAAAAACTCAGGATTATTATTAACAAATGTCTGATGGGTGCGTTTTATCTTTTCTTCCCTTGTGGAACCACAGCCACATTGTGTCATTGGCTGGGGTGGAAACCAAATGGCTAGAAAAAAATATCAAGAAAATGTTATTACTTTTGGCTACTTCTGTCATTCAAATAAACCCTGATTAATTACATGACCAAACGATTCAGTTGAATATCCACAAGAAAATATGGATCTTTCTTTTTATGTGGGAGGTGGTTGAGAGCATGCACAGCATCACATCAGAATACCTCTGGGGCTTCCACATAATGCCATTAGCAATGGTCCTTTCTGAACTCAAGAAATCCTAGAAACTAATAAAAATCCTCTTGCTTTGAGGTAAAAAATGTATCCATATTTCTTTTTTCTAAGTATTTTGGTAATTAATTTGAAGAAAATCTAACCTGCAACAATAATTAATTTGTTTCAGGAATATTGTACGTAGTTTCAATGATTCAGAGTGAATCTTTTGCTCTGAAAAAGAATTATATATTATGAGGCTTTGTTTTGCCTTAGAAATGTAAATTTCACAGAAATATGTTGACAGGTTTAGCACTGTAACAATGTATGTCCTAGTTTTGATTTGGAAAATTACTTGAGCAATGAAAAAAAATGGAAATTGGCATATAGAGCAAAAAGAGCTGAAAATTATATTAATTTTGTTAAAGGGACAAAATAAGCCTCCTGTAGCTTTACATTGTGCTGAGCCTTGAAGTGTGGGCTTTTTTGTAATACTTAGGCAAATATTCATCTGCAAATAAGAATTTAATTTCACTGTTCTCCCACTAAGAAATGAAAAAGGGTATGAAAGTTATGAGCTCCCCTAAAAGTTGGGATAATGTGTAATATATGGGTGAAAGAGTGGTGGATTTAGGCCAAATATCTGTGAAATGTTGCATCCCTGTGGTTCCTAGAGAAGGAGTTGTACTATCTTTTCTTTGCACCTTGTCTCAGTTCGGATGGCTAATTCTTTGTTGTCAAAGTGATGCTTGTCCTTGCATCCTTTCCCTCCTTCCAAATTCTCAGCTTAGCTTCAAGACTGGTTGGACAGAGCTTTTTTTAGTGGTTTTGGACTGTGCTAGCCAATCTTCCAGCCATGGGAGTGGGAGAGTTACATTTCCTTCCCAGGCACGGGTTGAGTCTCTGTCAGCTCTCAACTGTGGCATATACTCGTGCCCTGAAGGGCTTGGAGTATATGACTTTTGGATTCACAGAAGCAGGTATTGCCATGAGCACCAGTCTTGTCTTTAAGCAGGGTGGTGTCTGTGGTCTGGTGTGCTGTTGCTGCTGATGACTGGGGTTCTTTGACTTGTGATTTTCTCAGAAAAAAACACTATAAAACACGTAAAAAACCATCAAAGTTTTTTGCTTTTGAAGGCGAGGCATTGTGGCGTGCATTTAACCCTGTGCATTAGAGGACACACATCATTCACCCTCATTAAGACTCTCCCAGCATTTGCTAAGAGTGAATAAAAGCAACAAAGCTTGGTCCTTCTCCATCTGCATGCTGACATTAAATGTTGTCAAGACAAGCTCAAAGGTTAGATAGCATTTCTGCCTACTGTGATGTATTGATCTTGGTTTTATGCTGTAAAGTAATTAAAATTATGTCTGTGACAGTTTGTAAAGTCTCTCAGTTATAGAAATGAACTGCCTTTAGAGAAATGAACAGCCCTGTAAGAAAGAGACACAGTGAAAAAGAACATGAGCCAGGAAGAAAATTATATTCATTTTCACAAATTAAATTATCTGAAATAACTGCTAACAATTATACACAGCCATTCTTCATTCGAAATGGCAGCAAAGATACTGCAGAAAACTTACATACTTGTGCTTTTTTGGATGACTATTTGACATACTCATACATAAAAGACATTTCACATGCTGGATTATGATATCTTGCAGTGTCCAGAAAGTCACCAGTGGAAGGTGAGGAGGGGCAGGTTAATTGCAGGAGTTAGAGGAACTGAAAAGCTGCACTGCTGGGATAGACAAGATGATTTAGCACATATTATCTCAAATGGTTACCCAATTTACCATTATCCTTCAAAATTACCATACAATTTTACTGTACTTTTAGAATATCCAAGTCATTGTTTCAGATATTTCTGTGCTTGAAAAATAAATTTAGATGGAAGCAAAAGCTCTGTTCGTATCAATTGCAAATGCAACTACTACCATGTTTGTTGGGTTATATATCAGGTGACTGCTACAGTTATCTCACACAGTTACTGGATGTGTTCATCAAACCTAGTAGATAAATTTCTGTATTACTATATGGCAATGTGTTGTTCAGATTGCAAAATCAAGGAAATACAAAAAAAAATTCTACCCTGTTTTTTCCATGTGTTTGAATGCTTTATGTACAAGCAATATAGTTCAATCTTGCATTCTGTGATTATCAAAAATTTGTATTATAATATTTTTCAGGCATAGCATACTCAGTACAGGAGAGACATGGATTCCCTGGAGAGGGTCCAGTGGCAATTCTCCCTGCATAGTAAAAATTTTATTAAAAAAAAATATAAACACCAAAAATACACAAAGGAGGGATTGAGTGGATGCAAATATTCTGATTAAGAAACAGGATCCTAAAAAGCAAACCAATTAGCAGGTACTCCTAGGTGCTACAAGGACCTTCCTTTTCAATGTCTTTGTTCTTACTTGCTTGCAAATAGCAAACTCACATTATCAAATGAAAGTATAAATGAGCAAATGAGAAGCAAAATTTATGCCTTCCTGATTGTTCTTCCTAAAATGTTCTGTATTCCATGAGAAAAGTAAATCAGTATGTTAAATACAGGTATAGGAAATAATAAATATCTGGTAACATTGTGGAATAAAAAGGCTGTGACAGATCAAAAGGAAGACAGATATCTGACTGTCATTAAAACCAGAAAAGATGTCTTAGGGGCAAGGACACATCCAGAAATGTTCATGAGCAGCAAAAATCATCAGTGAAAGGTGAAAAAGTTTTCAAATGTTCATGATTATGAAAAATATTTGATATTTGAAAGCAATGAAAATAACTGTAATGAAAGAATCTGATAATTCTTCTGACATAAAATCCTTAGCCAAGAAAGTTTTCCTGGTAATGAACATTTTGTTCCTCTTGTTTCACTTTTCAGTTCCAAGATACTCTTAAAAATAGGGAGTCTTACTATAACTACTCATCACACTTTCTCAGTCCATGGTAGTTGTGCAGGTAAACTTCTTACTGCAGTTAAAAAACAATAATAAAGAAAAAGGAAAATCACTGTTATTTTCCACATTGCTACTTCCCGTTCCTGGGAGAATTCCTCCTTATTACCTGTCCGGTTCTATCATATGTCTCAATTTCTTTTCTTACCTTGGGTGTCACAATTTGTTTTCCTCAAGAAGCCTGCTTATCTTTTTAATGGCTTCCCTGTTTATAGAAGAGTACAGCTAAGCCACAGAATGCAGCTCTCCTGAATAGCCAGTGGTTTACCAATTGAGCCAGGCTTTCAGGGTATGGGTATCCCTCCTGAAGCCAGGGAGTGTGCTGAATGTGAGTCTGCATTGAAGTGCTGACAAGGCAGAGGAAACTCAGACCCAAGATAGATACATCATAAGCATCTGGATTCAAAAAACATTCTGTCTGTGTATCATTTAAATGAAGCCTCAATCTTTGGATCTTTAGATAAATTGAATTATGTCTTGCAATTATGTCTTGGTAATTACATCTTGCAGAGGGATAGACTGTATGGTGGAGAAAAAAAACCAACAAAATTCTTTATCATCTTCAGCCTATGCTCATTGTACATTGTCGGGAAAGATGTGAACATGTCTTTCTGAAAACAAGAGAAACTTTTTGCCAGGAAACTCAGTGATGAGTTGAAGTCCTTAATACAAGCAACACTAATTTTAATTAATATGTAATGCAGTGTTAGGAAATCTGTTGCCATAATAATAAGACTTTTCTTCTCTGCTGATCAGCATTCTACCAAAACCCACCAATTTCAATTTTGTGGATGTAAGACTTTTTTGTTTATTATCAGATGGCCACAACCATTGTATATTCAAAGAAACTCTTTAACGTGTCTTTATGCCTCTCTGTACTGTTGTTTTATTTTACTTTGAGCCTCTTTCCATTACTGTAAAACAACATCTCATTTAACAGACCAGGAATTGATTCTGCTGCATTGCAAGCTGTCTGTCAGGTGATTCTGCAGCTGCATTGTGGTTCACCTTGGAGACCACAGATAAACAATGCTTCTGGAATCCAAAACCTGTGACAGTGCTGCAGAGAAGGAGTACAAATACGATTATTGTCATCACACTCTTGTTTTCAATATTATAATTGCCTGGACCCAATCACGACAGACCAGATTTTTTTCTAATCAAATTTAGCTCACCTTTGCTTCTGTCTGTGCTTATGATATGCATACAAATGCCTCTCTGTTTAGAATAAAAAAAATGACTTTATTCTTTTCAGGTTCTTGTCTGACACAAGTGCATTCACTGGAATATATCCATCTAGTGAAGGGGAAAATTAAACCTATGGATAGGCAGTTAGAAATAATTATTAACACAAAACTAAACTTAGTACTTGCATTATGTTAGGAGCAAATGTATGGAAGAAAGAAGATTCTGCCAGTGAATAACTTAATGGTACGTGACATGAAGTTGAGGATTTTATGGAGCTGTTCTCAATATCCTATGAGTGATAAAGAATAAAATCAAGATGTTGCAGGAAAGTTAAGGCTGTGATGGTCCTGAAGGGAAGAAATTTTTTATTTCGTTGCTTACAAATATTAAAAAACTTAATCATTAAACAGAGAGAGAGTTCATATTATCTTAGCATAAAATGGATCCTATGAACTATCACTAAATGGTTGCACATTGCTTGAATATTGCTTGAAATTTCTAAAACTTTTCTGACAAGTTATTCATAGACAAACAGAGAGACAGACAAAAAGAGAGAAGACAGGAGAGGCACTTAATGTCAAAACAGCTATTTCTTTTTCAGAATTGCAGGCAAATCTAAAGCAAATAATCTCAGAAGTTCATAGATCAATATGTTAACAGATTAGGCACAAACTGGAAAACAGAAAGATTAATCATTTAAATACCCATCCACAAGAAGCAGGAAAAAATACTTGGTATTAGGGAGGACATAATCTGGCCAAGATATTCAGGAGGCTTTATGCTGTCAGTATTCAGAGTTTTCTAGAAAGTAAAACAAAGAAAAAAGATTTTAAAGACAAGTTCTACAGGCAAGAACTTTACCCTCAATTATTGTTCAGATGAAAATAATAATTTTCACAGAACTAATAATAGGTAATAATTTAAGTGAAAATGATGAAGACTTGAATAAATTTATTAAAAAATAAAAGCAAGCAATATTCATGCTCAGAGTTTTAAAGGTCAAACTTCACAGAGCAGAAAGAAATAGGGCAAATCATTTTAAAAAAGAATTCAAAAGAAAAAAAGGAAATATATTAGTTGTAGCTATTTTTTTTGCATTTTCTACCAATATAATTTCAACTCCATGTACCATTTGTGTGTGCTGATAAGCTACTCTACATTTGCTTTCAAAAAAGAAGGCATAATTTCATCATGTTGCTATATCATTAGTGAACAAATCTGCAACAGGTTCAACATCTGATTATGGCAAATTTCTGTGCACATTGTGACTACTCAGATCCACAATTACTTTCCAATAAATCCTTGCCTTTTATAAGTGTGAAGTTTGCCTTTAATCCCTATTGAAGCAAATAAAAGTTGTAGCTAAGATGAAGTCATATTCTGAAAAAGTGTTTTCCTTTGGTATCAGTAATTTAGTTAACAATCAAATCCTTTATATCTATTCTATAAATATTTGCTCCATAATCACTGTATGCTTTGATCAGTAGACAAATGCTCCACATAGTAGTAAGTGCATGTTCAATTTTATCATAAGAACTTATCGTATTGCCGTGGAAGGATTTTGCATCATCATTTTGCACCATTTAAGAAGTACAACTCAACTAGTTTTTACTTAGTTACTGATAATTCAACTCCACATCTTCTAAACTGTTATAATCAGAGAAAAATATATGTATGCAATATGATGCTTTGTCTTCAATCTCTTTTGAAGGCTGGTACGATTTTTACCTTCCTAAAGTCTTCATACGAGTTGCAGCTCTTCATTGGTTGTATTATAACAATAAGCACCATGGATTGCTGTTCAGGCAGCAGCCTCACAAAAACATGTGTAAATACATAACTTAATATGTACTACCAACTTGAATTTAGCTATTAAAATACCTTAGACTACATATAATTTTTAAAGCTTGTAATATTATGATCTACTGAAGATACTAAATTTATCCAAAATCATATCCTAATAACATGTAAATACGCCATTGTCAAGCACTCCTACATAAATCTCAAATGTGTTTCTCCCTGGAAGAACAGATTTGTTCTTTTAGTTTACTGTGAAGATTTAGGAGGAAACCTACAGGCTGTGATGAGAGAAAGAGAGAGGTTGTAGAAGAGTGCTAAAGCAGTAGGGTTTTTTTTACTTCCTGGGAATGTCTAATGGGACAATAGTCAAACTGCATATATTCTCATTTTTCAAATTTTACCAAATTTCCTCATGGTTTGAAATTAATTTCACAATTATTTTGTTTCTTAGCCATCTTTAACAATCTTTATGCTCTCTTGCTGAACTTCCAGTTTGGAAATTTTCTTCTATAGGGGGTTTGTTTACTAGGCAACTTCTGCACAGCTGTATATGAATCCCTTGGGGTAACACCAAATCACTGTTTCACAGATGATTCTCTGAAGCATGAAGGATAAGTGGAGACAGTGGAAAAAAATGAAATAAATAAGAGGCAAATATCTCAAATAAATAGCAGTGGATTTTGTCTACAACAGGTCAATATATATTAAAAGAACATAATTTTTTTCTACTCTCCATGGCATCCCTTTTCTTAAATGGCGAGAGACAAATTGGTAGAAAATCTCCAAGATCTTTATTTCAGACATCAGAAAATAAAGAAAAGTACTTTCAAAATTAGTTTTAAAACATTTTTATCACTATATCAATGCTCACTGTGGATCATGCAAGTTGATTTAAGTGAGACTAAGATTTGGTTTCCTCCCCTGAATATCGTATGAAGAAGAGTAGTAGAAAAACAGACCAAAGCCTTTTAAGATGATATTTCTGGCAGTTCCAAAGATAACGTTTCTCACCAACTTTTGGAATGTTTGGAGATGAGTTAGAGGCAGGTAAGAAATCTGAAAATTACCTAGCCCACTGTACATTTTCAAACAGACAAGACAGAATTTGTGAAAAAGTGGTATATCTGTATTTCACAATAGAATGTATGCTAGCATATAATGGCTAACTCGCATTTTTCATTATATAGCTTGAATGTCAAGACTGCAAGCTGTTTGCCCCAACCTGTAAAAGCTTCATCAGGAAAAATATATATAAACAATTTTTTAAACATCCATTAAAACACATACATAACAAAAATACTTCTTAAAGATTTTTCATGGAGGGCAGTGCTACTAGCAAGATTTTCAAAACAGGAATCTGTGGCAAATGGGTACACATGCATAACGCTGTAGAATAAAATGGTCTCGCAGATACAGAGCAGATCACACAAGAGGCAGGCTGGAGCTAAACCTCGCTTGCAGAGAGCAGGCCTGCTTTCAGTCACATTGCAGTTGAACATAGATAAGGGAGTAAAGAAGCTTACCCAGCAGGGGACTGTGTTATCGCTTCCATGCAAAGTCTTTTTCCACTTTCTCTGCAATACTTGTCCTTACCCCTGTGTCCTTGCCCTCCTGATTTCAGTGGTCAAAGCTACTTGCTGCCATTGCCTGAAAATCAATCAGCAATTGCTGAAATTACCTCTTACATAGGTGGAAAAATATTGTAAATCTCAAAGACTTCGGAGGTTTTTTTTTCCCTGTACCCCTGCCAGTGCCCTCAAGGAAGCAGTACTTACTTACACTGCCATCTCCAGGGAAAATCTACATCATGAAATGGAAAGTGGTACAGAGACACCTATCTAGCAGAGACCTTTGCTGGGGAAATATTGCATGGAGTCATGTTTGTGCATGGAGAGGTTGTGTTAGACATTGCTACATCCGGCCTAACATCATAAACGATGTTCACTGTTGTAGTTACTTTTATTATGCTCTTTGGGAAGGAGCCATAACACAGATTAGAAAATTTGCATGCTAGTTTATTCCTCTGGAAATTATTCCCGAGAACTCCTTTGGGAGTAATACACTTGGAAGGGCTTCCTGACACCAAGGCTTCGAAAAACAGAGGCGAACAATGAGCTATGTCTTGAAGCATCAAAACCAGTGTTGATTACCCAAGTTCCTCTTGTCATTTAAAGTACTTGTTTTTTTTGGGAATAACTGCTGAAATCTCTGGTGCCTGATAGAGGAAGGCTGGCTCTCGCATTAGAAAAGAGAACACGTATTAAAAATATAGACTATTCAGCAACCAAATCCTGCTGGGTTGGAGAGAGGTTTAGTTGCTGTACCAACTGGCCTCAGCATTAGAAGATGGACACCAGCTCTTTTTACTTACTACTATGTACCTGTGTTGCCTCTGTGCAACTGTTATAGTATCACCTATAGCTGAGTTAGGTTACCAGCATATTTGAAATAATACAGTTCTGTAAATTATTTTATTTTCTGGAAAAAACTCTCCTATTTTATATTGGATAGATTTCCAAATGTTCATCAAATACCTTTCCAGATACATTCAGCCATCCTAATTTATTCAGTAAAACAACAATTGAGTATTTATTTTAAATCTTCTTCTCAAGCAAACCCTAAATAATGTGGTGTCAGACTTTAAACGGGTGGTTTTTCTATTATTATTCCTATTCCCTTATTAGTAAGCTTTAATAAGGATAATATAGTATGGCTGAATCCTGAAGAAGGAACTGGAAAACTATATTTGATTCTTATTTTCTCCATCCTTTACCCCTGCAGAAAGCAGATTTTGACAGCAGATGTACACTTTATAGTACTGGGGAACTTGCAAGTTTCTTTCTGTAGAAGTTGCCAATTGCGACAAATTATGTTCAGTTTTATGAGCAGTGGCCACTGGAAGCTGAACTAAATTGGATTTGTACTCAAATCCCACAGCCAATGCCTTCTTAGGAGCAGCTGCTACTTGGATGATGGTAGGATTTAAATATGTTTATTTATGATATGCTAGAAATCTACTTCTGTAAACAAAAGTAGTTTCATTTGGAAGAGGAAAAACAGGATGCCAAGAAGAAAAGCTACAGGGACTGGTGGTTGCTGGTGCAGCATCCATATTTTCTAAGTAATTGTATTATTAATTTAATAGAGCTTCACAAAATTCTGACCTTATTGCAAGCTGATGTTCAGATTGTATAAATTGATTAAGCAGATGATCAATGGCAACCCATGCCTTTCCAACTAAATTAAAAATTCTGGATAGGTATCCTGCAGAAAATTGAACACCTAGGAGGCAGGGAAGCAGTGCTGAAGACAACATTATTACCTCTTTTCACTCCTGTTTTGCCAAAATTCAGGGATTGTTTCTGTTTGGATGAAAAGTTGCATCTCTCTTTGACGTGAATTTGTTGATTTGCATAGTGAAAGGTCTTCTTTGCCTGAATGCAGAGGATCTAATGTCTTTCAGCTGCAGGTAGCTTTCAAGCACTCTTAGTTAAGACACGTCTTCAGAAACTTTTGCTTTTAAACCTCAGAAAGTTTCTGTTGGACTTACTAAGCAAATCCTGACTTTGCAGAGGCATTGACTGAAGTCATGTGGGGTGATTTTCAGCAGAGTGGCAAAAGGCATATTCTTGCTAAAAAAGTTCAACCCTGAAAAATGTCATGGTCTTTTTGCAGTCAGAGGCCAATGGAACTTCTGTAAGAAAGGATAGCAGCTTTTAACATTTAATTTTTTTCTTTTTTTCTGGATGGGTTCCTAGCTGAAATATTCTGGAATTTCTCCATAGAACTGTGATCTCAGGCAAACATCTGGGCTGAAAAATTTGTGCTAATTTAGTCTGGCAAGCTTAAAAATATTAGTAAACGAGGTGTTACAGTGGAAGGTCCCTGACAACATTAGTAATGCGTGGTGTCAGTCAAAGTGCCTGAGGGTTAATAATAATTCTATAATGTATGCATACACAAATGAAGCTCAGTGGCAGACCCCCAAATGGAGTAAACTGAAAAGTGGAGGCTGGGTTTCTTTTCAAGGCCTGCTAATAGAAAACAAGATGCTTGAGTCCAAATCCTGGAATTATCTCCGATTTACTGTGTGACCTTGGACAGGTCAACAGGGCCCTGAATTAACACAAAGGACTGTAGGCCTTCCTTTTGGCAGTAATGCCGTCCTGAGCAGCAGTGGGATTACTCATACATGTGCTTAAGGGTTTTGCTGAACAATGCCCTTAATCTCTCTGTGCATTAGTTCCTTGCCCACACGAGCATGTACAGACAACACTGCCTCTTCCCAGCCAGCTTCACCCTCCGATTTAGGTTTCCATTTTTTTATGGCCTGGATTGGTTATGCCTTTTTGAGTTGAACACTATAATCCAGCATGAACAAGGGCAAGTGCTGAATTCTGCACCTGGGATGGGGCAACCTTGGATGTATGGACAGACTGGGAATGAGATGCTGGAAAGCAGTGCCAGAGAAAGGGACCTTGGGGTCCTGGTCAGTGGAAAGTTGGAGATGAGTCAGCAGTGCCCTGGCAGCAGGAGGGCCAACCCTGTCCTGGGAGGCATCAGGCACAGCATTGTCAGCCAGGCAAGGGAGGGGATTGTCCAGCTCTGCTCAGAGCTGGGGTGGCCTCACCTCGAATGCTGGGGGCAGTTTTGGGTGCCACAATGTAAGAAAGACATTAAACTATGACAGAGTATCCAAAGGAGGGCACAAAAATGGTGAAGGGCCTTGAGGGAAAACCATGTGAGGAGCAGCTGAGGGCACTGGGTCTGTTCAGCCTGGAGGAGACTGAGGGGAGACCCCATTGCAGTTACAACTTCCTCGTGAGGGGAAGAGGAGGGGCAGGCACTGATCTCTTCTCTGTGGTGACCAGTGATAGGACCCAAGGGAATGGCCTGAAATTGTGTCAGGGGAGGTTTAGGTTGGATAAAAGAGAAAGGTTCTTCACCCAGAGGGTGGTTGGGCACAGGAACAGGCTCCCCAGGGAAGTGGTCACAGTACCAGCCTGAGAGAGTTGAAGAAGCATTTGGACAATGCTCTCAGGCACATGATGTGACTCTTGGGGATGGTCCTGTGCAGGGCCAGGATTTGGACTTAATGGTTGTTATGGGACCTCTCCAACTCAGCATATTCTGTGATTATGTGATTCTCTGAATGTTTTTTCTGCTTTTACATTTTACTATTCGCTAGTAGGCTGGTGATGTCTTATTTGGAAGCATNGTTTCTCAGATTTTGTTTGTCAGCATTTGTGGAAATTATTTTTTTTTTTATCAGAAAGCTGATTTAAGATGTAGAGATTCTTCCAGAAAACATTTTAGTTTGAAACTTTTTTTCCAGTAACTTACCTAGGGATGCTAGGAAAGTTAAGCCCTTCAAGTAGAACTTAACTGGGAACTGGTGATGTATCTACAAGTAAGAAGTAAAAACATGTCTGTACTAACATAATCCTGGTTAGCATCACTGTTAAAAATGAAAGGTATTGCTAAGAAAAAATGAGAAAAGAAGCATGAGAAGTCTCAAGAATTGTAACTGAGAGATTTACAAGTGAGAGAGCAGGAACGGAACTAGATCTATCCTATGTTCCTGTGTGACCATGAGCCTTAGGTAGACCTTTGTGTATGAATTTCTGAAGGCTGAAGGATGAGATGTATTTGGAGTTTGGCCCCATTAGGAAGGTATTCTTGAAAAAGTCACTAAACCAACATCAGAATAAGAATAAATTTTCTTGCTCAAAGTTTTTCCTTTGTTCACCATGAACTGAGTTTAATACATCATGTTTCAGATACTGTGTAGAANTCTTTGTTCACCATGAACTGAGTGTAATACATCTAAACTAGATAAGAATCAAGTCATGTTTCAGATACTGTGTAGAACTTAACTGCAGGATTAAAAGTCTCTCTTCATTAATTAGCTACTAAAAATGGGGTAAAGTTGAATTGCTCACTTACTGATTAAACAGCGTCTGGCTTAGCTCTTAGCTAATTTAGCAAAAAGCATGTCCTTCTTTTTCTGTTGGGTTATTTCTACATTCATATGGTATTTCCTACTGTATGCTGTACCTATATTATCTCTCTAGATGCTCTTTTTGGACACTGCTGAAGTGTGCATATACTCAAGCAATTTACTGACAAAACCAGCTGCTGATTTACTGGTGGGGAAAAGCAGAGTGCTAACTGAGTTTTTGTTACTCCTCATTGCCCTGGCTCAATTAGAGTCTGGTACTATGAAATATTACAGCCTGTACTTTGCAGCTGCACTGCACATCTCCATTTTCCATTCAATGAGGGTTGCAAAGTTTAGCAGCCAAGTAAGCCTTGTGCCACCCTTTTGGAGGTACAAGTAAGACAGTAAAATAGTGCTTTAGTCTCAGTGTCTTTCTGCTGGGGTGCTCAAGTAACAGAACTTCAGGTTTGTCACTAAAAATACTATATTTTAGACAAAGGTCTGATTCACAGTGTGTTGAGGGTAATGTCTCTCCTTTGTCCTTGAACAGACCCAAACTAAAACAGAGTAAAAAATTCTGTGCTCAAAGCATCTCAGTGCCTGAGCCTGGGAACCTCCAAGCCCAGACATGAAGCTCTGCTACTTAAGCTAAGCAAGCAGCTATGCCAGATGGTAGTTGGAATAAACTGCTCTTCTTTGGAGTGCTCAGAACACAGAAATGAGACAGAGTATTACAGCCTCCTATCCTAAAAGCATATTACAAAGACAGGAGATTAAGATACACGTTTTTGAAGGCCCCACTGGGTATACCTTTGTAGTTCTTCAGCTGAGGGACCAAGAGAAATGCAGAAGTGTGTGCAGGTGGTTTACAAGGTGGCTGCTTGCATCCAACCACCTGCTGAGGCACATAGCACCACCTGTGAGCCCAGGGCAGCCTCAGACCACAGCAGGGGCAGCGCTTCTGTTGTTGCCACAGAATGGTTGATCAGCCAGTTCCTCAGTGCCACCCTGTGCAGACTAGAATACGTGATATTCCCTCCCTCTCCCTGAAAAACCTTCATTTATGGAAGCAGTTACATAAAACACAAAGGCCCCAGCAATACTTTCAATCCATGGAAGTGCATCTGCTGAGAGAAGGAAATAATGCTTCAAAGACATAGGACATCTGAGAAAATGATTCTTGATTTGTTTGGATCAATTTGGCCTTGAAGTGAAATTGCTCCTTATTCAACTGACAAGAAAACACTAAGGAGATTGCTGCATAGCTTTTGTGCACTTGGTGTCAGCTGACACTGTATGATTTTCAGAAACACTGGCAGATATTTTAATGGAAGAAGTGAATGAGTGAACTGAAATGACATCACAATTACAAATAAATCTGACGAAAATAGTGCAATTCTTTGCTATCTCACAGGCATTTAATTTCTGGAGGAAGAGGTAGTGTGCTTTTCTCCATGTGTTGAACAATGTATTCCTTGCATTGATTGATCAATTTGCACAGAATGCCATAGCCTTCTCAAGCTGATCTAGAGAGTGTTTGTTCTCCTAAATCTGTATCTAGGATTTTTTTTTTCTAAAATGTATTGAGATTTCTAAAATATATTGTGTCTAGCATGAAGAATGAAAAGAGAGTCCATTAGACATTTTGTATATGTGCTTGTGTCATCCAGAACTTTAGGACCTTATCCACTTTAGAAGCTCTTGCATTAACTGTCCTGATATTAGTAGGAAGCAATGCTACAAAACAAGAACTAACAGCTAAACCACTGTTTATTTGTCATGTTAATGTTTTGTTTTGTGTTATTTTTTTGTGTAGATTAACAGTTTTCTGTGCAGTGTTAAAGTACTACCAGATTTCTTACCTTATTCTTTAAAATGTGTTCCTGTTATCTCATAGTTGCTTCTGGCTGTACATTGTACATTAGCTCGTGTGTACCACAGCATTTGAAATCGTGTAGGTCAGTGCTTGTTTGTACAGACACTGCAGCAACCTCTGTGTATCTGCAAGGGTTTGAAGCCTTGCTCTAATGATGATACAGAGTGTATTGTTCTGTGAATAAATTTCAGATGAAGGATTCTAACAGAGCTCACTGGCTGTACAACAATGAGACAGTGAGTTTGGGGTAAGAAGTTTCTGTTTAGATTTACACAGAGCAGCAGTGCTTTGAATCACAAAGACTATATCCTGAAATAATAAATATTCATATATATTTAATTAAAGACAACTGAAACAGCAGTGCACTGAGTGTCTTAAAAGTAGATCCAACTATACTGTTTGCTCAGGGTTCAGTTTTAGGGGCTGGCTTGCTTAGAACAGGAGTTGGAATGGATGATTTTCATGCATAGGTCTCTCCCAGCCTACAGATTCTATGACATAAATAACAAGTTAGATAATTCAGTCATGAAACACTTACTGAAAACGTGTTGTTCTTGCTGTAGTCATCTCTGCACTTCTGTGGGAGATAGGATTCCCTGGATAACAGGAAGGCTGGTTACTCTAGAGCTGGCACGTGGGCTGTATTATTGCAGTCCTCCAAGCTGCCCCTGAAAAGTCGCTTGGGCATCTCTGCATCATGCTCCAGACAAGCACAAGGAGCCATGGAAAGCTTGGCATTGCATTCAAGCAAATACACCCTGCTGGAACCTGGGGCCATGTGGGTGTGTGGCATAGCCTTAGCCACAGGGCTCTGCCCAGAATTCTCTGGATGTACTCGGTGCTGCCAGCCTTACAGAATGGAAACTAACTCTGCAGAGATGTTAATGGGCCTCCCTGCATACAATTTTCTCCAACAGGTCTGGGGACAGCATGAATACAAATGCCATTCCATGCTGTGGTAAAGAGCCAGCCTTGGTTTTCAAGGTTTATTGGCACAGGACCTGCTCTGGGCTAACATGGCAATACTGTTCATCAGATGTAGCTGGCACTGGAAGGAAGGTGTCTGTGTTCACCACTGAGCAGAAGTCTGCAGAGAGCCAGGTTGTGATGTTTGCAGCATAAGGAGTCTGTGTTGCAGATGATCTGCCCAAGATAATTAGCTGCCCATGATAAAAGCCTCAACTCTTCATTTAATATTCGTGGCAAAAGGAACCCAGGGTCCCTGTTCATCCACACTGCCCCTATGCTGGCTGGTCTTCTGGCTCAAGCCTAGCTCCAGCTGACTTCAGGCAAAAGAGCCTGGGTGTGGAGCATGCAGAAAGCCTGCATTGCATTAAGCTGTGGCCACTGCAAACATCACAAACTGACTTGGAAAGGCAAAAAATCCCAGATATGTGAATGAATGGAGGTAAGAGAGGCAATATACCTAGCCACTTTAAAATCTTGAATTACAAATATATGAGAATAAATTAGTTATACTTCTTAACAGAAAAAGCGATTTGGCATTGGAATGGGCTGCCCAGGGAGGTGGTGGAGTCACCATCCCTGGAGTGTTTAAGGATGTGGCACTTTGTGCCATGGTCTTATTGAATGGTGGTGTTCATAGGTGAGACTTAATGATCCCAGAGGTAATTTCCAACCTAATTAATTCTATGATTTTGTGTAATTGCAGTGACTACATTCCTAGTTAGAAAACTGGCTTTGGGTCTAAAATTTGTCCTGATCAACAGAAAAATTCTTTTAAGGGTAAAAGTGCAACTCCAATTTCAGCTTCAAATGGAACTTGAAATAAATCACAAATTGATCACTTCTCTCTAATTAAGTTGTTCATCATTTCCAATCATTGAACTGAACAAAAGCTAAGGGTTTGAAAAAATGTCACATAGTCACATAATTATATTAGCATATTTTCTGTGAGGAGTAGATACAAGATTTAAGATAATTAATAGCTTTTTTTTTTTTTAAACTTTAAACTATACTCGGAATCATTATAATTGTAACCGGTCTCCTCTGATTCCTTGCATACATGGATAGTAACAAGTTTTTAATTTGCAGCTTCTGTAGATCTTTCATGTTGCAACAAAGGTAGAATTTTAAAACATATAAAAGTTACTGTAAAAATCCCCAGAGCTCATGGAGGAGCTCAGAAATGAAAAGGCAGTTACAGGCTCTAAAACTAACTTTGTGTTAGAAGATAATTTTGGTTTCAAAGTGCCAACAGTCTTTTCAATTTGCATTTATTGAATTTCACTTCTGTTTGAATGCTTGTGTCTGAGGAGTCTAACTAACAAATTTTGTTTGCTTTTAGTAATTTTATTGCCAGATTGCCAGATGTTCAAGAATCAAAATTAATGAATATTCTGAAATGTGTTACAATGGTATTAATCCTGAATAATCTGAACACGATCAAATATAGGAAAAGTAATGATGTTATAAAAAATACCTTTAAAAGCATCTCTGTGGCAGTAGTAATTTGAAAGAACGCTTCTTCTATGATGTAGGGAAAATATAATAACATAAAATTAGGATATTCATATTCAAATGTGAAACAACTACTGAAAAACAAAATCTTAAATAATAACACTATATTTATGAAAAGTATTCAGTAATTTTGATCTGCATCTTAATCTCTGGAGATGTTAACCCTCATTTTCCTCCTCAAAAGTTAATTGACATGTAAACAAAGAATGCAATCTCTGTTGTATTGATTATTCTAATACTATTGTTTGGCATAATTCAGCTTTCTCTGTAGAGAAAACTGTGTAAGAACTCATGGGTCCTGTATTTACTGATTTTACACCAGACTGATAAATGGAGTCAGAGTGACTCCATAAGGAGATTTTGAAACTGTTAATATATGCTGGGAGCTTAATGCCCCTGTTTGTAAGTAGGCATGGTGGGGTAGACCTGACTCAAAGCTTCTCAGAAGTATGAGGAAACTTGAATTCTGTCACCTCAAGACTGACAAAGATAAGGCTTTTTTCCTCATCATAAATGGCAGAAAAATCAAATATTATGTTGATGGCATGGTTTAGGGAAGCTGGGAAAGGCCAATGGTGAAAGCAGAGCAGAGCCAGCACCTGGGTAATGAGGAAAAATCTTTCTCTAAGCAGTCTGCTACCAGAGGCAGCCACCTACCCTGTGTCTCTCTAGGGCAGGCCCTACCTGTATGACAGCCTTAAATGTTTATTTGAAACAGATTCGTTCAGACCAATGCAATACAGATGTGCACATATGTGGAAAAAACCCCAAAAAACAAAACATTGCAAATAATTTGTTATATATTTTCTTTACACTGTGTTTTGAAATGGGAAAAGAAAAAATGTGAACAATTTCAAGAATTATATTTGAAGTTATCAGTCATGCTAACGGCACTTTTCCAGTGTGAGTACCTAGACATATATTTCTGTGAAGTAAAGTAACCAGAGCTGTTCAGCATTTTCAGTAATATTCTTCCATCATTCTGCAGGAAAAAAAATATTAAGGGAAGGAGATTTTTTTTTTCTTCTTTGAATTCCAGATTTTTTTCTTCCTTTAATTCCTAGTTTTTCCTCCATTATTTCCTAGGTGATAAATATGTCAAACTATTTTAAAGAAAATAAGATGGGAACTGATGCTTAGAATTTGATTTTATGTTTTTATCTTGGATGTGGGACATTAACAAGCAAGGAAGGTGGCAGCAAAAATATTTAGCAATCTCTTTCTTCCCTTTGCCAAAGTACTGCTCTTTTCCCCTATTGATTTTCTGTCCCATTCACTGCTGCTGACCTGATTTGCATGAAAAGAATTTTCTTGTTTATATAAATACACCTGAAATGGTCAATGTTAACAATGATGGGGGAAAAAAGTTGATATACAGGGAAGAAGTATCGTTCTTATTAGTAGTGTTTGAACTTTGGATGAAAAAGATGAAAGGTTTGTTTTTTCCTTTGCTTAGGGAAGCAACAGATAAAGCATACAAATTCATTTGTAGGTGAAAATAATACTGAGAAGTCTCAGACATTGTGCCTCTTCAGCTGCTCATTTTCCCAGACTTGGGAACCCTTGGGAGAGGGCAATATAGAATATGCCCTCTACTAATAGGGCTCTTGAAAGTACATGACTGAGTAAAGAAATCTTTCAGGCATCTTAGACCCAAAAAAATCACTGAGCTCTTCATTCTTTTTCAAATCCGTATTTTGAGATACAAAAATAAAAGTATAAGGATCCTTAAAAATTTATGTAAGACAGTGTAGTTATTACCTTACTGGTCTACAATATAAACAGAAACAAGTAATAAATATTGTTGTGACGAACCTTAACTTTCTCTTGATTAAATTATGTATTTAACCTTAAAAGTTTTGAATTACACCGTAGCCTTTTATATTTAGTTTTCTTTCTTTTTGTTTTCCTCTTTTTGCTAACGTAATTGTTTGTTTGTGGCTTTACTTCTCTGAATGGTTCATCCCTTTTCCCATTGCTCCATCACTTTTTCTGTTTTGGTGCATTCAGGCATGCTGTTATCCTAGAGCCGTTATCTGTTTTTGCAGTTTAATGTATTTTGCCACTTTGCATAAAAGAAAAATACACTGGGAAACTTGCAGCATTTCAGATATTCACATTCTCTCATTAGTTTGAAGTTACATTTATTTATTGATATTAAGGTAGTTCATTTCATATTATGTTGTCAATAAGCACAATAACTAGTGTGGGGTAGGTGCAAGACAAAAATAATAGGCAAATTCTAGTGAAAATAAGACTGAAATCTGATAAAACTGGCTATGCATGTCTTGTTCTTTTCCTGCCCAGACTATGGAGGTGGCAACTGCTGCACCTTCATTTTCATGCACATGCTCCTGCTCTTTTCACACCAAAATGGCTTTTGGGAACCAGGCTGAGGGAAAAGATAAGTCTGTGGTAATGCTGAACAACTTATAATGCAGGGTAAGGGATGGAATAATCTTCAAATGTTAAACTTGAAAATCATCAGAGAGAGGCCAATGCCAATAGAAAGCAGAATGAGGACTTCCATTCTGAAAAATGCTTTTGAAATAAAAAATTCTATACACGCTTTCCAGGATGTTATGTTTACTGATAGTAAGACAACTCCAGCTGAAGGTGTATGAGTGCAAACCAGTTTAGTATCATCACTACTTGCAGCCATAGCTACAGCATTTACAGTGCATGAGGCCTATTGAAAACCAATCTAGAACAAAATAATCTAGAAAAAAAGTGCTTTTGCAAAATACTACACTTTGTTGCAGAATAAAGGGTGGACAGAGTGCATTACCTGTAAGTTTACAATTTTATCAGAGGCAGAACTTCACAGTTTGTGTTTGCAAACAAGTTCTGATGATTCCATATGCTTTCTGAATAGTTCATATACTTCTACATTGGTGAGTACAGATTAATAAATTGAATTCTTAATATAACAGTGTAATTTTAAAAATAGAAATATTCAGTATTTATCAATAAATTTGTATTGAAATACGTTTTCTTTTTAAAAGAGGCCTTCAAATAACCCAAAACTAAACCATGAACTTTGAATTCAAGGATATAATGTACAGGTTTTAATGTATAGGCTTATAATATACCAGTGTCAAATGATATAATATATAGGCTTTAATACCAGAAGGATTTATGAGATTGTGGGTAAAATTAAAAATGAATTACAATTAAATAAGATTTAAACTTCATCTCTCTTGACATGATGACTTTAAAAAGGGAATAGTCAGATATTCTGGTGCTGGTGCATAATGACCCTCAATTTAAAAATGCATGTACTATTTCTCATTTCACTGTCTCCAGCTTTATTTTATATCATTTCCTCTAGTAATATTTTATCTCTTGATTCTGTCTACCTGAGCAGATGTAATTGCTCCCCTAAAACATTTGTATTGACTGAAACAACTTTATCATCTAATGAATCAACAAATACTAGCCCAAATGCTTAACATAAAGGATCTTGAAATCAATGGGACTTTAATTAAATGAATGTTTAAGGACTTCATTGAAGGGCTTGAATTGTCACAACTCACATAGCTAATACACTTTTCGTTACTTGTCTGCACAGTGACTTGCTCATGTCACCAAAGGGATCAATTAAGAGTCATAGGTTTTTTGTGTCACCATTGCAAAGAAAGAAAATTCTCTGTCTGTATCCCATTTCAAAACTTTTTTTTTACTGACAAAATTTTCTGCTGGATTTTATTGTGTTTGATTTTTAAAACTATGTGCAGTACTGTATTTGAACAGCTGATGTCTTTCCTTCAGATCAGATTAATGAAGGCTAAGCTGAGTGGGCTTTGAGCAAAATTGTGAGGGAACAGTTTCTGAGATCATGGTAACTTCCATTTTTCTTTAACTTCATGTGTCTTTTACTCTATGGTATAACCCTACCAATGTAGAGGGTACCCTGGTACTAAAACAGTTGTTTTACTTTGAAATGTATTTCAAAGAGTGTGGAGGACTAATGTGAAAAGAATTGAGCATGATCAAGAAATGTGAGTGCCTAAAAATAGACATCCAGTGACATTTTAGAAGTTGTATGGTGTCTGAGAGACCTATATTAAACTGACAGATGCTATTAGCCCTACAGGAGATCCATACCTTTCTTCTGTAGTAGATGGCATCAACATTTTACCTCCTTCTGATATTGGATTGACTTGGCTAATATGCTTCCATATATACCTTTTATCAATAATTTGTCCTTCAAAACACCAAGTTTCTTCTATGAAAATCTTGACAATAGGATGCCAGCCTTTATCTGAAACTCTCGAATTTGACACATTTGCCACATTTGTTCATATGTAAACTCAGTTATAGAAAATGTCCTTGTAGAGCCTTGATGCTGTCAGTAAAATAACAACGGTCTTCAAAGCATTATTGATGTATTAGAAAGATTAAAGCTGACACAAGGAGCTGTTTAAACAAAAGAAACAAATTTGTAAAAACCTTTTACAGACTAAAAGTTCAGTGACAACTATTGCTACTCAACTAGATCTTGTTTTCACTTGGGCCAAATGTCGTATTCAGATTGACCTTTAACATTGCTATTTGTTTAGATGTAGCAATTTCCAGTAGCTGTCCAGCCTTATTCTTTTCTCCCCTTTTTCTCCCTACTGTGTTCCAATTTCCGTTGGCCTTGATTGCATCCTCCTACCATTTTATAAATTGTTTCATTACATCAGTACTTAAGTCCAAGCACTGTGCCTGCTAATTATGAGCACCCTCCCCTCTTTTAACCTGGGGTGAGTATTGTGCAGTTGCAAATCTGTGTCCTTTATGCCACATGCCTTGGACTGCTTCTCCTGGCTGTTTGTAAATAGCTCTCTTTTAGATACCATATTTTAGTCTCTCTGAATGCTTCCATTTGGTCTGAGTGAGGTGCGCTTCAGAGCACAAAAATATAAGACGCAGAAAAGCCTGTTCTGATGTTTTTCAAGGAAGACTGGGGTTATCCACCATAAAATTAAGCTTAAATCGGGAACAAACAATCACAGTTTAATTATTATGATTACTGCAGATCAAAAGGAAAGGAAGAGGGAGAGGGAGATTCTTGTGTCTCTGTCTGTGTTTCTGACAGAGACGAATACTTGATTAAAAATGACAGATGCCGTGGATATCTCATGTTCTACTTTTCTTTGTCCTTTCTGCTCATTATCTGTGTGTTAGGATGTTCCAAGGAACTGCAAGAGGATCCCCTTAAGTCTCTGCTTGTGCCAGTTCAAGGAATGGTTGGATGAATGGTTAATCACTGAGGGAATGACTGGCCAAAAAAACAATAATCATGTAACTAGTGCCGATGCAAATTTCCAGTGCACAATCCACCATTATTTACAGATTAACTCAATGAGACAGAGGGAATATGCATCTGCAAAACTATCTTTCAGTAAAGGGGTGAGTGATCCAGTGAGAGCACATTGTGAATATTCATAATTTGGTCATGATGAACAGCACAGAAGCTGCCAAATCATTTCAAGAGCCAAGAGAGCTTTTAGAAAACAGTGAAGATTAGCTGCCCTCATCTCTATTGTTATGAGGTGACTAGCTGGAGACAAGAGGTGCTTTGTTCTTTTCACAGGCCCATGAAAACGCTGTGTTCCGAGAAATCTGTTCCAAGGGAAGCTGAATTTTGTTTTTAACTCTCCATTAGGTAGAATCAGGTGCATCTTTTACTTTAGAGTTGCTGGGTTTTTTTTATTTTATGATCCACATGACTTCTTCAGGTTGTGCCAAAATCAATATTTGTGTTTAAAATTAGGAGGAATAATTTCCAAATGTGAGCTGTAACTCATCAAATGTAACTGATCCCATCTGGTCTCCTTAAACCTGCATTCAGACAAAGAAAGATTTGGGGTTAGAAATTCACTGTTTCTGCATCATCTCATTGGGTGATCACCATTCAGAGAAGAAACTGAATCAAAACCAGGGGTTTTTGCAGATGGAGACGCATTTTTTGTCTGTCTCAATAGTGACATGCAATAGTGGATATTGCACACCTGGTACAGACTTGTTATGGTATGTAACTTATCTCCTCAGATGTGTACATTTTAAATAGTACTTAAATGCACTATCTAATTCTTAAACATTTGTGTTTGCAAGGTCAGCATACCCTGGGATCTCACTGATCATCCCAAACTCACAGAGCTTGACACATAGCAGCCTAAGCTGAGCACAGAAAGGCACACCAGGGAAAATAATAAGGTCTTTTTCTTGGCAGTAGGCAATTTTTCCCTTTTTTTCTGACCTTGTTTTCTTGTTACTATTACTTTGTCTGTGACTAAGCTATGCTGATCTTTTGTACAATATAGTTCTCTTAAACCTCTGCTGTGTTATGGGTGTGGGCACACAGAAACAACAAACAGACATGAAAAGGTTTTCTTTTGAGGATTCTGTGGGTTATAAACATTAGAGATGCCACTGCTGCAAGCATTAATTATGTTAATGCCAAATTTATTTTAGAATGAAGAATGTGATTATGTCAGGTAGGACAGAAGTAAGCAGAAGGACAAAAAATGTTGGAGAGAATTGGAAGAAGAGAGGGTGAGGGAGAAGGTGGGTACAGGTGCAAAGGATGTAACACAGGGATTCACAATGAATTCTCCCTCTCTCAAAGAGGAAAAAGTCAGTAGTCAGTAGGTCTCATTGAAAGAGCTTTAAATTAGATTAGAAGGGGGAAGGGGGAAAACAGCAGGTTTGCTGGAGATAAGCGTGGGGTGGCACACCAGTGTTTGAGGGACAGGGTGGGTGAGGCCCTTTGGTCTGCTGTCTCAGTGGAGATAGGAAATGGAGATCCATGCAGCAGCAAAGCTGGAAGAATTATTTAAGTTATTAAAGTTTAGAAGCCACAGATACGTCTGAGAATGGTCACATTAGGAACTATGTGGGCTTCTCTACCCAAAAAGGTTGTGGGATAAATCACCCAGCTGAAGTGCATCTACACCAATGCACACAGCATGAGCAACAGACAAGAGAAGGGGAAAGCCATGGCACAGCAGGAAAACTGTGACATGGCTGTCATCATGGAAACATGGTGGGATGACTCACAAAATAAGTACTGCAATATATGGCTACAAACTCTTCAGAAGGGACAGGTGAGGAAGGAGATGTGTGGGGTAGAACTTTTTGTTAAGGAGTGTCTGCATTGTTTGGAGCTTGATGATGGTGAAGATAGAACTGAGAGTTTATGAGTGAGAAGCAGGGGAAGCGTAACAGATATTCTGGTATGAGTCTGTTTTGACTACTTAATGTTCTGATTATTCAATATTTTAAAAGCAGCTGGGAGAAGTCTCACAATCCCTAACCCTTGTTCTTATGGGGAATTTCAATTTACAAATGTCTGCTGGACATACAAGACAGAGGAAACAGTCCAAGCAGAGAGGAAACAGTCCAAGAGGTTCCTGGAGTGTGTGGGAGAAAACTTCCTGTCGCAGCTGGAAAAGCAACTGGGGAGGGTGCCCTGCTGGACCTGCTGCTTTTGAACAGAGAAGGACTGGTGGGTGCTGTGATGGTTGAAGGCCTCTTAGTGGTCATCAAAGGAGATTTTTCCATTCTCATATGGAATGGGGGTAGCAGAACAGAAACAGACAGCTGCCTTGGACGGCTTGGGGGCAAACTTTAGTTTCTTTAGGAGTCTAGTTGGCAAAGTCTCATCCTGACAATGGTCATTTACAAGAAGGTTCAGAAGGAGGATTTGGGAAGCTACAGGTCTGTTTGGCTGACCTGGATGCTGGGGAAGGTCATGGAGAGGATCATCTTGAGTGCCATCACATGGCACTTGCAGGACAACCAGGGGATCAGACTCAGCCAGCATGGGTTTAGGAAAGGCAGGTCGTGTTTGAACAACCTGAGTTCCTTCTATGACAAGGTCAAATCTCCTGCTATGCTCAGTCCCCTTAATTTCCAAATTACAGAAAAATGAGCAGTGAGGCTCTGTGGGACAAGGCACACTGGTGTCCTAGACAGGTCACATCTACCTTTCATTTGAGCTTGGTGAAGGCAAAGCTTCGTCTAACAGCTCTCTCTGTTAGATGTGTTAATATGTAAGTTATTAAGCAGCTGCTGGCATGAGTTCCAAATGATTTTGGTCTACGTTGCTTATCTAAAATACATTTTCCTCTTCTGAGCTCTTTTGCCAATTCTCAGTTATGCTAACATTTTTGCACTTCTGAAGTCTCAGCTCAGTTTCATTTTCAGGCAGTTTGATTAGTCACTCCTTTCAAGCTACTAATCAGTTTTTGTTTTACATCTAGCTGCTTCAGAAATCATAGCTTTTTGCTATATTGAAAATTATTTTTTCCTTGGTCCCACTGCTGTACTAATTTCTGTTGCAAATAATCTTATTGGAGATAGAACTTGCAACCTTTTCTGTGATTGCAAAGTTATACCTCTATTTACCACTTTTTATGCATGCCTATGGTTTCATTTAATTTCAGCAATCTTACACTTTGGCTGGAGCAATCTCAGGCTTTTCAGCTGTCCAGCTGTCCATGCTGCTCCCAGCCTGTCTGTGCTACTTGTGCTCTTGTCTTGGAAGGGCCTGGTAGCCATGGCTTGTTCAGCTACTGTGCTGAACTCACTGCTTCTTGCTGCAAGATGCAGGGGCAGTGGGGCCAGAAGCAGGAGGACAGTTTTGAGGGTAACTTTCATTTTTGCATAAGTCCATGCTTCACAGAAAACGGAGAAAAGCAGTTCCTAAGTACTCTCCTGGCACTTGCGGGTATCAGTGCTCATTTCAGGCCTGAAATGAATTGGCTGCATTTCTGCAAAAGCCAAGGCAGATGGATCATGGCTGTGGATGAGCCATGCTTATTTACCATGGTATTTTTGTGCCATGAGGTTCTGCCAAAAAGTCACCAAAAGCATCTTCCATGCTGGCAGCAGCTGATTGTGGGCATAAAACTGTGAGACATAAAAGCCTGGCTGCAGCGCTCTGTACCAAAGGTTCTGTCATATTCAGTGTTCCTTTTCCCACAAACATGTTAGAGTATGATTCCCTGAAGCATTTTGAACAAAAGATAATTAGAAGATGTCTTTTTATGGGGCAGACTCCCAAGGAGGTCTGCTGGTGTATTCAGCAGTCAAGGGGGTAGATTTCCCTTTCCTTTCTTTGGAAAATGAGGTGTCAGAAACTCCCCACTCAGCTTGCTCAACTGCCTAACCTAAGCATGCTCACCATGACACCCAGGCTATCTTTTCTTAGCAAAAGTTCTTCCAGACCACAAAAAACTCAGCAAGAAGTCCTCTATTACTACATTTTTGCTGGCTCAGCATTCTTAAAATAGGATTTAGTGTTGATATTCTCCTCTAATGCATCTGAAGGAGAGACCAGGCCAAAAAAGATGCCCTTTCTTTTCTACAGACCAGAAAGGCCAAATATGCTTGGCCAGCTTCAAATGAGTTGCTGTCAGAGACTGAAATAGCTCATTCCTCAAACACTGATGTCTTAAACATTAACTTAAACATAAACTCAAACACTGAAGTCTTAAACTGTATAAAGAAGGCCACCCCTCCCTAAAGGATGACTGACTGGAACTTTGGACTGAAAGTTAAACCACTGAGATTAGACCACAGGACTGCCATTCTTCAATCACCAGGCCTAGGAAAAAACAAACAAGGCTGTGGGAAACGAATGCATCTACAAGAGAACCAAACCCAGCAGCCATGCTGAGAGTCACCTCAGGTTGAATTTGGGGTGGGGGAGACTGCAGCCTGCAGAAGCCAGGTTTACACAGACTCCCCCTGGCCCCCGAAAGAAGGTGAGGGCAGGAGGTTTCATGTGTAATCTCTGCTCAGAGACAATGATCACCCATCCTTCTTTACACAGAGTGGCCCAGCTGTGGAACCCCAACACCACAGGCCATATACATGAGACATTCATGTGAGAGGGGATGTCATAATCCATCAAGGACTCCCAAAAGTGCTCCCCAGAGGCCTTGCACCACAGGACTGCAGGTAATGCAACAGACCCAGAGTCTGTTGCAAGAGACTGCCCTAACCCCGCCCCCCACCCCCCGGGGGAACATGCCTGGACATTCTCCCCTGGTCTGAGTGTATATTAACCCAGCAGTAAGGCCAGGTGGAGTGGGTCATCAGGATGTCAGTGGGATCCATGGAGTGGTGATACTGTGATACTCTTTATTCTGTCTCTGTCACTCTCTTTCTCTCCCAATGCCTCTTTCCTATTTCTCCCTTTCTGTCTTTTCCTCTCTCTCTCATATTTATGACCAAATAAAACCAGTACTATTGACATTAGCATATGATCTCTTTTGCACCTTAATTCAGGCAGAGGTATTCCTAATAACCGGATCTTGACAGTTGCCTACCTGGCAAATACCATTAATTCCTTCAAAAGTGTGTCTGGCTCTGTGTACCAGTAAATTGAGTTGTACCTGAGTCAGGAATTCTCAGGCACTGGGTAGGATTGCACATGCTGCAACAGGTCTTAGACAGCCTGTTATCATGATTTTGGGCTCGCTACCTAGGGTCTCACCTAACGATTTCTGATGCGGTCTGGGAGTTTTCACAGGTCAAGCAACATTTAGTGCTTTGGACAATTTCACACTTTTGGAGAGTGAAACAGTGCCACTCTGGGCCACCATGTTTTAGGAGCCTAACTGGTGCCTAACTTCACTGGTGAAGAATGGTTTGGGTGAAACACCCAATTTACTAGTGATACCTTAAGTTTTAGCTTTCTTATTTTCCAGATTCTGTACTGCCTTAGTGTGTAACTCTGAACTTCATATAAAGTGTTAGCAAGTTCTCTTCAGAGTTTAGTTAGACAAAACAATCCTTTTCCAGCCTCAGAACTAAGGACTCTGTTACAGCTTCAGGCTCAAAAAGTGTAAACAATGCGAAGTGAAGAGAGCAATCTGGGTGGAAGGGGCTTCATAACTTGAAGCTGTAATTGGACCATTAGTCCCAATACATAAATGGACCAAAACTTATAAAAGTGTGGAAACTTGTGACTGGCCATCCATCTTGGGTCCATTTTGGGTCCATCTTGGGTGGAGCCACGGCTGGCTCTTGTACTGCCCAGGTTGTATCCTTTGAAGGTCTCTTAATAAATACCTCCTTTATTCCTTTAACATTGTTTAGCCTTTGCTCCTCTCACAGGCATCACTAGCTGTAGCCTTGAGGTCCAAACGGGGTTGTTTTGGGACAATCGTGAAGCCAGAGCAAATGAGAAATGGTCACACATTCTGAGGAACTTGTCAATTTGTGCCAAAGGCGATTCTGAACAAAAACAAGAGGCGGACACTGTGAATCCACTAGCATGGCAATAAATACATGACCTGGAACAATTATGGTGCTTCTTGTTATGTGAGGGTCTATCAACTTGTAGCTTCAAAAGTGAACTTTTCATGCACCATAGTTTAAACTCCTGGGACACCTTGGCCTGAATATAACTATCCAAATTCTTGTATCTACAATTCGAGTAACATGCAAATGTCCCAAAGGCCTTGAATTGCACCAGCTTTCTGAGTGTCTTAGAATCTTAAATAACATGTAAAAAGATAAACATCAGCTCAACTGAACTGTGTCCTTCACCCCCTCTACTCACGTGTGAACCTCAAAGAAACTCACTTGACAAATTCAGTCTTGGCATACTTTTAGGGACCCAGAATACAACTCAGCTTTTAAAATACAAAACAAAAAAACTTTTTATTCTAAATTTGCATTCACAAATAAGTGTTGCATATAATACTAATCTCTTGTTCCAGAAAGAACCAGGGTGCGTTGGTGCGTTCGGCCTTTTATACTTCCCTTTGATTGGCTAAATATCCCACTTTAGCCTACACAACTCAGTAGGGATCTTGCTAGCTTCCAAAAAAACTGGAAAACTGTGCTGCATGTTAATTTCCCATGTGCAGATAAGAATGTACACCCTAATTTAAGATTTTATATTTGTGAAAGAAAAAAGCTGTATTTAGCCA
This sequence comes from Bombycilla garrulus, assembly GCA_013400315.1. Classification (NCBI taxonomy): domain Eukaryota; kingdom Metazoa; phylum Chordata; class Aves; order Passeriformes; family Bombycillidae; genus Bombycilla; species Bombycilla garrulus. The sequence continues at coordinate 1,950,051 of VXBU01016903.1, forward strand.
CAGAGATGAGGGACATAAATGTGAAAATGAAGCCAGGTTTTAACAAGAGGAACCAGAGCTTTTGATAAACTGTATAATTAGAAGAAACTGTGAATCTCATTTTTAATGCAAATGCCAAGGAGAACCCTTTTTCCTTTGGCATCAAACCTCCACCCTCAATCTACAAAAGCATATACTTATTTTGAAAGGATTGCCATAGATTATTATTTAGAACCTTAGGTTATGAACTGGGGACAACAAAACACACAGCAATGTCCCCAAGCATTGCATTAACCAATGAAAATCCCAGGAAACATACCATTATTTGGTAAATATATATTCTCACCACCACTGACTGGAAACCTGGGAAGGCAAGCAATTATCACTGTGTTGGCAGTTAGTGTTTAAAGTGTGTAATTATCTCTCCAACTCTCTACACAAATGTGTTTCACTGTATTTTAAAGGTGCTTAATGAACATTTACTGACATAAATGAAATCCAACAACCACCAGAAAAATTCAGTAAAGTTGTTTGTTCCTGCTTCTATATTCATAGAACCATAGAATGGTGTGGGTTGGAAGGGACCTTAAAGATGGCCTACTTCCAACCTGCTGCCCCATCCCTAAACTTTAATCTAAACCAAAAGAAAAATACATCTAATCTTTCTTTCATCAAGTGTAAGTTCTCAGAATCTTTCTGGTATTTTTATGACATAAACATCAAACATACCATGTCCAAACAACCATGGACTAAATACAAGATGAACCTTGAGAGTTCACATGTTATTATTAGGTATTTTAGAAATTTTTCTATAGAGAGGAAATGTTATTTTGGAGAGATACAATGCACAAGCTTTCAGAAAATTTAAATAAATATAACTTGCTTTTTATGCTTAATGAAATTAAGTAAACTTCAGGTTTTAAGTTTGAATGCTTTTATCTTTTTTGGTATATCTTGTCTATAGCAGATCAGACAAACAAAGCAGAAATCACATGAGAAAATTACAATGTTGTAATTTGACAGGATACTGTCATACTTTTATCAAGGATGCTGAAATGGGTTTGAACAACACAACAATTTTTTAATATTCATTCAAGAAATATCTCTAAATTTATTACCAAAGTTTCTAGCACATTCTTCATTGTCACAATCATCACATTATTACCAGATAAAATTGTATTTAGATTAATATCTCAATGCCTTTAGTCATTGTAATTCAACTAACTCAGCAGATGTTAAAATGTAACTTTCTTTGCATTTTCACAAAATCATGAACTAGAATTTGAAAGCATGTTTTGCCATCTTTAACCATGCTGTATATTACCCCTGTGTATAGTACCAAAGAAGTTCCCAAGATTACTCTTGAAGGAGGACATAATTTGAATAGAGAACAAATGACACAGAATCCTCTGACTTTGGTCAAAATGTATAGGCTTTACCCCAGTTTAGAAAATAGGGCAGGGTCCCATTCTCAGGACACATGGAAAATTTCTTATAACCTTATGCTCACCATGATCCACAAGATAGCAACTTGATTAGCAACACACTTCAGGAGAAAGACTGATGTTAAAAGTGTGATTGCCTATTATGTGTTGAAATGGTTACTGTGTGAGCTCAGAAATTATTTCTATTGAAGAATATATTTGAGTTTTGCTTATTCATGTTTAAAAGTAGATTTTTGAATGGATTACAATACTTCAAAAATATTCATTTCTCAAAAGGAATTCATTGCTCAAAAGTACTTATCAACTTATTAGGCATCTTTTTTTCTTTCCTCACTTGAAATCTGGTGGTGTTTTGTTGTGGTTAAGTGTTCTTTGTTTTTACAACAAAGAGGGAATTATTGTTTCAATTTTCATAACAGACTAGAATGTCTACCCCAAGAACAGCAAATTAAATATAATGATGTTGTTTTCTAAGAAATATTCATAGTAGTAAAGTTCAGCTGCCTAAAATTTCATCAAAGAATGTAAAGATTATGAAAATAAAAATTAGAATTAATGTGATCACATTGTACATTACCCATCAGAGTGGCACACCCTGCAGTGTTGACAATGGGATACAAATTTCAAAAAAGGCCTATTTTCCTTCTGTTTTCTTCTCCCCTCAACCTAGTTATATTGTAATTTTAATGCCATCAAATTTTTCTGATGCCACTTAGTGTTTGGGGAGCATCTGCAATTAGGCTCAACTCCATAAGGAGTAGGCCTGGTCCTATACTACATTTCACTCAGGAACATTGTGTGTGAGTTTAGTGCTTCACGAAGTTAGTCGGAGTCTTGTAACTTTTCCCATGTAGGCTGGTCTACACAATGTCAATTTTGCATTAGAAGTACTCTTTCAACCAGAAAGCTGAAAGAAATTTCTGTGCTAAGGAAGGGGACATCTTGCTTTTCTGAGTCTCACTTTTGAGATTTGGATCTCGTTCTGCTTAAAAACTTGGGTGATATTAACAATCCTTTCTATTGGAAGCCAAATTCATGTTCATGACTAGGGAAAAAAACTAAATTGTGGAGGGAGAATGAGCTGAAATTCTGTGGATATACCTTTGATTTTCACTGTAATCTAGAAGTCCAAACCTTTCCATGCCAAACACATATTTTTAATCTATGTTCAGCAAATTATATTTTATATGAACATGAAGTAGTCAGCTATGGTATTTTTTCTACATTTTCTAAGTGACTCTTGGCCTTGTATTCCTATCTATGGGCATGTTTTCAGATGACTGAGTTTTGTAGCTGCTGATAGACATATCTATTTTGAATGCCTCCAGGTAGATGCGGAAAATTGCAATGTTCTCCAAATCACTAAATGCTCCAAGTCACTTAAATATACCTGGATATTTTGACAAGGCTAATGAATAGCTGGCACGCAAATATAAAGCAGAAAGATTATGCCAATGGAAAGTGAATAACACTTTAAGGCTGTACGTATTTTAAAAGTAAAGGGTGATAAAATATTTCTCTCATTATATATGTAACATTACCAGTTTTGTTACTTGAGGAAAAAAAGAAATTAAAAATCCTTAGACTGTGACTGTTTTACAAAGTACAGTGGCCAATGGTAAATCGACACAACTTATACTAAAGAATATTTTAAATATATCCTCTAGTGTTTCGAGTGTTTACAATGCTTTCTTCTAGAACAATCAAATTGCAATCAATACAAACTTTATGACATACATTTTTCTCTACTCAAAATTTCAAATGATTATTAAATTGGCTTTTCATTATATTCTTATAATGTAAGATTAATTGCACAATATACCTTTCAACTTTGCTATAAGTAATTAAGTAACTGTGATCTGTGTATACACAATTTGAATGTTTATATAAAGAAAATAGAGGATGGAAAAATTGTGGATGGAGCATATAATCCATAACTAGAGCTCATTAGAGTATTTGCTCTGCTTATTTACATGCAAAAATACAAGTGGTGGCAAAAGCATTATGTAAATGAATTTAAAAAAAAGCCTGGCTGACCTATTAGAAATTGTAGATGTCAGTATTATGCAGTCCGGCAGCATTACAAAAGAACAGCTCAGGATAGGCATATTGAAAGATCCCTGAAAGGGCAATCAGTTTAGAACTGCTTGGAATGCCTTGCCTTGAACAGCTTTGTTTCATAAAAAAATAAAAGGTTTTTCAACAGCACATCCATTTTTAAACCATCTTTCATTTGACAACATTTTCCCAATTGTCCTGATCTTTGTACTTGGATTTGGTCAGATATTAAAGTTTAAAAAAATTATCAAAGAAAAATGTGGTCATTTCTGAGAAAATGGAAACTCCAAACTGGAAATAAGGGGCGAAAATTCTCAATGGCACAAGCAGTTAACTATTTTATGTGCAGCAAAGAGAAGCAGTCTAAACCTCTGGTGAGTCCACCTGAGCTGCAGTGATGCCGTGGTGAATTTGCTGGGCAGTGGAAAAGTCATTCTGTGAGACAGGCAGTCCTATTGCATCCATTCAACATCAGAGGGAAGGAGTGCCATGTGTAATGGACACTGACTCATGGTGCATGGCAGAATTATGCTCTGATAAGGTTTGATTCCGTTTTTGCCATGGTGATTCGTTTCACTTTGTGAATGAAGTAGAACTGATAGAAGTTTCACAAGCACAGAAATCCTGCATGGAATGACTTTCCATTTTTCATGCTCATCATTTTCTCTCTGGAACAATTTTCACTGTGCCACGGTGAAAGAAGGAATCTGTAGTACCATTCTAGTTTGACTCTGTCCCTCCTTCCCACACCTGAAAGCACCCATTGTTGGGGAGATATTGTGAGTTCGCAGCCTCCCTGGAGGGGCTCCTATTCAAGACAAGCTGTGCGGGGGCCAGGAGAAAAATCAGCACTGGCTTTGCCCTTTCTAAGCCATCCGTTTTCATTTTTCCCCTTTGTTGTATCTGTTCTGAATGGTACTACACTGTGCACGTCTGCTGAAATCCTAATCAAAACTTATTGTGCATGAAATTCACTTACAGAGTATTAGGTGCCCAACTGAGTGTGCAACTAGATTCTTTGCCTGTACGTCTCTGGAAAAAGGCCTGGGGTCTGAGAGAGATTTTGTTCAGTTTTGATGATTTCCCACAGAAAAAGGCCATGTCTCTTACAGTGGTGGATGGCAGAAAACTACCCTCCTTCAGCATCAATCCTTTATTTGCTTGTGCTCCAGTTCCTGCCCAGCTGCTGCAGCTGACATGTAGCCCAATAACTGCTGGGTGCCAGCCACAAGATTGCGTTTAGGATTGGTTTCTAATAGGAACCGGAGTATTTGCTCTCCATTCCTGCTGTGAGGCAGCTGCAAAACATGACCAAAAAAAGGTGAAGCTGACTTTCCCCATTTTATTAGACTATGACCCACAGAGCTCACTGGAGCATGATTTGAATGTTGAACTTTATCATCCAGACAAATCTTTCTCTTACATTTCAATTGCTTGTCCATTGAGTGTGTTGTGTTCTGTAATTGCCAGTTACTGCAGTGCAGCAGGGTCAGGTTGTACTCTTGACATGTAGAACTTTTAATAATTTACAGTGCCCCTTAAAATCAATGTAGCACACCAGGGGAGTAGAGGTAGGCACTGGAGGTCCAGATAATTGCCTCTAACCAGTGTGCTTGAAACTTCTCAAGCCTTATCTCAGGAAAAGGTATGAAAGCAGTGACACCTCCATGTCTTCTTTTGCATTGGAAACTGCTTCTGGGTTTTTAGTGTGCTTTCCTTGAGATCCCTTGTGCACCACAGTCACAGGTGTTACATCCCTTTTCACCAGTACTCTCCTTAAACTGCAGCCTTTGGGGCTAGAAGCAGTGCTCCAGTGAACAGTACATGGAAATGATGGAGACAAGAAATACATTTTTAATTTTGAAACTTATACTCTGCTTACAACCATGGCAATAATTTGCAGAAATATCATAACCAAATGCATGGAAATTCTTCCCAGTTCCCCACAATTGTGAATGATGAGTCAGACATAGTAGTGTTGCTGCCACTCCCCAAAGAAGGTCTTCAGGTTTCATAGGTTTTCTTTTGTCCCGTGGGGAATACTCTGCAGGCTGGTAATGGTGGAAGGACCTGCCTTTCCACCTGGAAAGAATGACAGGAAGAGGGTGGAAAAGGACATTCATTTAAAGGAGATGATGAATGATGAAACTAAGAGATAAGGAGTGTGATGCATTTCATGAGGCTGTCTGGATCTGTTCAGAGGAAATGACTGAACACACAAGGAAGCTCCTGTACCTTGAGAAGTGTGAGAGCAGTGTTACAGAGCTGGAGAGATGCTCTCACAGCAAATCTGACTTGGTCACTCTAAAGCTTTCCTGGCAATGGGCACATGCTCATCCATGTCTGCCTAGGTCTGCCTTGGAACATGCAGGCTGTGCAGTTGCTCTGAATGAATGTGAACAGGAACAGAAGTGTTCAGACAATAAGATGATGAAAATGCATATCCTACTCTGCAAAAATCTTGTCCTGGGGAATTATTACTACACACTTCTCCAATCAGGGACTTAGTCTCAATTTAAAAAATGCCTGTTGCAGAAGAATTACTCAAGCCTAATTATGTATAGACAGATGATAAATCTGTGTGGAGGTTTGAACACATAAAAATCTATTGTAAGATATGTGTTTAACTGGCTTCTCCCCAACTAAGACCACATTTCTAACATTCACCTAAGATTATTGTTCTCTGTGTGACTTTGTCTCTTAATGAAATTCCTTTTTCATAACCTGTGCTATCTAAAATTCAACTGCTCAATTTAAACAAGTCCTCAGTCTCCTAAGGTCCTTTGTAAATTGGTAAAGTTATCATCCTCTACAGATGGCTTAATTCCACTTATTTTACAGAGGGGTCTTGATGGTTAGGCTATAACAGATACCAGTTTTTGAGGTAATAAAACCGGAAGAGAATGCTACTTTCATTTTTATCAGGTGTATATATATTCCTCTTATAGTGTTATTAGCATTGTCTGTGATGCGTTGGGTTTTGTTCTTTGTGATTTAATCCCCTCTGGGACAACTAGTTTATCTGCAACCATGAGATTGGGGGTGGTAGTACTGGATAGCTGAGCAAAATCATGATCTTTTTCCAAAGGAAAGTGAACTTCCCAGAAAAAGGAAAGGTTTGCACACATTATTATATTGCAGCTACTATCTGTGCTTTCTTGATTGACCTACCTGTTCACAGAATGGCAAAAGGACACTATAGCTGGGGTAGGAAGGCACCTCTGGAGCTCATCCAGTCTGCTCCCAAAGGCTTAAAAAGAGCAGATTATCCAGTCTCTTGTCCAGTGAAATTCTGAGTATCTTCAGAAGGAAAGAAATACTTTTTTCAAGGATATATACATTACTGGAATGCCATTTGAGCTGACAGCCACCAAATGACCCTTTCAAATGGGGAAATTATCTGTTTTCATCCATTCTACCTTTATGTTGGGTGGGACCTTCAGTTAACAGTGTATTCAGTGGCAGGAGCATACTTAAAATATTGTTAATTAACACACGATGCACTGAGCAGATCTTTGCCTATCGGCTGCAGCTCCCTGCTGGGTTGTGTTTTGATTTTGGAATTAATTTAGAGTTCACATCATAAAAAAATATTAGAGCATCCAAACCAAGACTAAATTTTATTTAACAGCATTTATGATAACTTTTCAAAGCAATATGAAAAATTCAGAAATATATTTTATTTTTCCATGCCCTAGGGAAAGTAATTATGTTAATTGCATATTGTGTATAGCATCAGTTATAACTTGTGAAAGACTGATTTTTGTGTATGCCCACATTTTCACACAATGAAGTTTGATTTAATAATAGCTATGCCACAAAACATAACTTGTACTAATTTGCTTTTTAAAATTATGTATTCAGCTTCAAAGTGAGGTTACTATTAAAGTAAGGTTACTAATACTACATCACTATAATAAAACTCTAACAAATATAAATGTGTATCTTCCTTTTTTGTAGAGCCTAATTAGAAATCTCTTTATTGGTGTCAGGCCTGAGATGTCTCTGTAATTGATTAGAGTTATCATCTAGAACTTTTCTTTAAACTAATATTTGCATTCAAACATACATTGTTTAATTTTGTTATGAAATATTGACAGCAATTTAAAGGACTTTGCCAACTGTTGAAACCAGGAATGTTTTCTTCTAGTCAAAGGCACACAGAAATACCATATACTGCAGAGGACAATGGAGTGGTAGAGCTGGAGGGTTAGGCTTTTGAATCCAGCCCCAGAGCTGAAGAAGCAATCATATATTGGTTTTAGAGAGAAATTGGTTTGCATGTCTGCCTTCTGGAAGCTCCTCTTTTAACAGTCCATCTGATTTGAATGTACTGACTCATAACATCACAACCTGCTTCAAACAATCCCTGTCAAGTTGTAAAACATTGCAAATATAACTAGATATACAGAAAAAGCAGTACCCTCTCAGCATGACCCGTAAAGCAGATTTGATCATTTACACTGGTGCTATTTAATGAGTATAGTGTGATATGAATTGAGATGCAGTTGCCGTTTCCACATTAGGATTGCTATTTGTTCCTTTCAAAATCTCTTCATTTGCTTTGAGGCTTATCTTGGCAATCCATAGAAAATCCTTGTTTAGTTGATGAAGCTCCCTGTGCTGCTGAGAGGGAGACATACACAGTAAACAAAACACTTTGTTTAATTTAGGCAGTAAGAATAGAATGAAGTCACCTTAAGAGATGCCTTGCCTCCTAAAGAAGGAACTTTATAGTGCTTATCTAACTTTTAGATGTCAAAAATGAGCTGATATGAATCACAAACTCTAAATTATAAAATAGATAAATAGATGATATACTATGGTTCTTTCCTATTGATTGTGATCACTGATTTTTTCAATACAGAAAAGATGCAAAATTGTTTTCCAGCTTTGTCTTCTAGCAGAGACAGTATTCCGTCAACTGCATATAACAATTACAAATTAATTTAAACATGACAGCTAAGGTTGCATTTCCTCTCAAAATTGCTGTGTGGAGGAACACTCGGCTGTATGGGCATCACAGCACAGGACCAGCAAGGAGCTCATGAGACCCTCAGTGGGTTCTTCTGCTCCATGACAAGGGTGACTGGGTCTTGATCATTCTTGTCAGATGTTTGTTTAAGCAGTTCTCAAGAATCTCCAGTGCCAGAGCCTCAATAGCTTCTCCAGTTTGATTACAGTGCTATACTACACTTAACACCAGAACATTTTTGCTAGTATTTAATATAGTCCTTCATGCTAATTCAAATCAATTCTTCCACAATCTACCACTTGCATGGCCAATTATTTTATTTCTCCTCTCAGCAACCTTTCATGTATTTGAATAATTTTGCAGGGCTCTTTGACATGCTTTAATTTAAATGACACTCCAAGCTTTCTTTATAGATCATGGTTTCCTGACATCTTCATTGTTTTCCTAAGGATTCTGCTCAGTTGGTCCACAACTTTCTTGAAGGACAAGCCTGAAACTAGAGAGAGATGAGTCCTTTCTAATGTTGATCAGAGAGAAAGGATTACTTCAAGTGATTTTCACACTGTATATAGTTTATAAATTCCAGTACAATGTCAACTTTTTTTCTAAGCTTGAAAATGGAAAAAATGTGAAGACTATGATGCTGATAAAGCTAAAAAAAGTGGAACTCATTTTTCTGAGACTCTTTATTTTTGTGGTATTAGGAGCTATCTAGCAGCTAATGCAGATATTAATAGACAGATATATAAAAAAAATGCAACCATGAAATTTCCATTTCAGAAACAAGTTTAAAGTTTAGACAGTAGATATCACAATCTATTGGTTGTGATTACTTGACAATGGAGCCAAACATGTTTGGTTTCTTTTCCCCTGTATAGCAGGCAAGTCCTAAGCATTAGGAATTCAAGCATGCCCTCACTGTTCCACTTGATATCTTGAACTGTGACTCGGGCTCCCTTCCTGAATGGAAGTGCACTGCTGCCATGACTACTGCTGACGTTAGCTGCCAGGCAAGCTTGCCTTTAGTGGCTTAGTTATAATGACAGTAAAAACAATCAGAGTCTAAATGAGATGAAGCATTTATGAAGTGTATAACTGGTTAATAAGAAATAAGTATCAACATGAGCTCAACATGACCCAGCAATGTGCATTTGTATTTTGGAAAGCCAGCTTTATCCTGGATTGCATCCAAAGCAGCGTGGCCAGCTGGTTGAAGGAAGGAATTCTGCCCCTCCTCTCTAATGAGATCCCACTGGTAGTGCTGCTTCCAGTTCTGGGACCCCAATATAAGGATGAGGACCTGTTGAAGAGAGTCCAGAGGAGAGCCATGAAGATGGTCAGAGGGCTGGAGCCTTCCCCATGAAGACAGGTTGAGAAAATTGGAGCTGTTCAGCCTGGAGAAGAAAACACTGCAGGGAAAACATACAGCAGCCTTCCAGTTCCTGAAGAGGGCTGAAAGCAAGCTGGAGAGATATTTTTTACATGGGCATGTAGTGATGGGTCACTGAATAGGAAATAGAAAGAGGGTTGGTTTTGATGAGGTATTAGGAAGGAATTCTTTACTGTGAGATAAGTGAGACACTGGCACAGGTTGCCCAGAGAAGCTATGGCTTCCCCTTCCCTGGAAGTGGTCAAGGCCAGGTTAAATGGGGCACTGAGCAACGTGGTTTAGCAGCAGGTGTCAAGAGAGCTGAAGCTAGATGATGATTCTATGATCAAGTCAGAATTCCTTCAACCTTTCTCTGTTCTGTAGACAGTACTTTTGACCTTTGATGGAAAAAGGAAGAATCAGTTGCAGAGTCCATCCTTCAGATGCCAACAGATCAGTTCCATTTGTCCCCACAAATGCCCTGGAAGCTGGAGCTGCTGGAGCTGTGGTTGCATGCACTCCATGGCCAATGGAGTTTGAATGTGCTGCTACTATGGCTGCTGCTTCTTCCTGGGCTCATGAGAGTGGACATAATGGCCTGCTGTGTTCTCATTGATTAATGAAGCCTTACAAGGCATGCTGCCTCTGTTGTCTGTGCTCCCCAACAGAAAACAAAATTGTCAAGTCCATATTTTGAATTTTAAAGCCATTTTCTGAAGCATGGTTATGTGCTTTGGTAACTAAAACCCCTTAATTATAAAGAAATGAATTTATTAAACCCATCCCATTCATCTCTGCATAGCCACATGCCATTTAGTTGTCAGTGATTTGACAAAACTAAGGCCAAATCTCCATTTATAATTGTGTGGGTACATACAGATTAATATATCATGGTTTATATTTATAATTATAAATGGTGAGAATAATATTTAAATTTTTATAAAAGTCTATTTTGTGCAGGTAATGGGCTATATCTTCAAAAACCCGTAGATAATATGGAACTTTGGAACTGATAACTGCATAAGCTACAGAATAAAATAAATGGGTAAGTTTTGCCACTATTTGCCAAACTTGATATTTTTCATGAGTTCTCTACATGATGACTAGCTTCTAAAGTGATTTTAATATAATTCAAAAACTACATTCTGCCCTTGAATATGATCTGTATGGGTCTTCATGACCTGTCACTGTAGATAGGGTTGTCAGGGCTCTTTTATAAACTAATACTTTAGCCTAGGTTAATTCACGAACATTCAGGTTACTTTATGAAGAGAATACCTAAAGCTGAAATTTGTTTAGATAGTGCCAGAAAGATACTGGGGTTATATTTAATTGAAATAAATTCATGTTGCAGTAATTATAATTTGATGTGTCCTTTTCTCCTGAATTCATTTTCCTAAGCAAGACAAGGACTTCTAAAACTAGATGTTATTTTCCTATTTAGATAAATTATTTAAAATTGCCTTGAATTTAATTTATGTTTGGAGCTTACTGCAACACATTCATGTTCTAAGGCAACTTTTGTAAAACTTTGCCCTGATGATGTGCATTTAGCAGAGTTCCAGCTGGCAGCTGGACACTTTTGAACCCTCAGCAAGATTCAGCCTCTGTAGAACCTCAGTGGTAAAATGTTGGAGTACTGGAAGTGCTACACATCCTTTTCCAACTCATTAACAGAGTTCAGAAGGTTGCAATACAGAACTCCTGTCAGCAAGAAATTCTAAAATTGCTGTAATGCTCATTTGCTGCAGGCTCTGTCTGTTGATGACAAAATTACTTTTTTATGCATAAAAAAGAAAAATTGAAGTAACCCATGAGGCAAGCATAGCCATTTAAGGCACACATCTTGCACTTAGTGTAGGGATTGGAACTCTGCTGTGCCAGTGTGCTATCTGCATTCCATGGGCTTTGGGCTCTTTGCCTGGGAAATATATAATCTATGTGTCCATGGGTGTACGCTATTACTCATGTGCAGTAGATTGGAGGAATATCTCATCAGATCTGCTTGTTCTGAACTTACAACTGATGGGAATAAGCATTTATTTTTAATAATTAATCTTTTTATCATATGTAATTCATATGGTAAATACAATTCCAAATTACAGAGAGGTCTGAGTACACTTTCTCTACAACAGAAATATATGAGAGAGCAAATGCAGGTCTTACATTCTGAGATGCCATTCTTAAACAAATAAAAAAAAGTTCTTAAAATGCATGAAGCAAAATTGCTTGTGTTTTCTTGAAAAAACTAAAAACTACCACCAAGTTATGGACATTGAGTATAAAAAACTAGCCAGAAAAGCAAAGCTTTCTGCACCAATGAAAGGCAAAATTTTTTCTCTTAATATACACACAGGTGGAGAAACTAGTCAAATTGCTGTCCCACCTCTTGATTCTCATTTTCAAGACCCTGGAGCAGTCAGTACTAAGTCTTAAGCAGCAGCCTCAAGCCAGGGATCTCCTACAAGGAGATTTTCAGGGCTCAGAATGCGTTGTGGTGCTAGAGGAGGAGGTTGGGAGGTCAGTAGCAAACGCAGGCCAAGGGGAAGGCTGCGCTGTCTGGGTGCCTTTGAGTTTGTGCAGTGGCAGAGTCCCCTGAGGGCAGTGCAGACCTGGTGATGTTGGTGTTTTCTGCATAAATGACCTCATTTCCCTTCTCTCTGTGTACAGGCTGGGATTGCAGTGTCCCTCTGCTGACATAGGGGGACTTCTTGCCTTCCAAGTTTATGCAGTGAGGCAAAGGGAAGAATACAAAGATTCTTACCCTCAGGTCTTCCGCTGCAATCTGGTTGAATGCTATGAAATGTGACTTACTGTTCCTCCAGATAAATAGTCTTTCAAGGAGAAATTTTTGTCATGGTTTTGTGGTTGTTTGCTTTTTTGGGGGGAGGATGTGCGTGCTTGTTTTTCTTTTATAATTTCTAAGGGATCTTAAGTTACTTTTCAGTCAGGATTATCAGAGAAATTTAAAATAATGAAAAATTGTACTAGCTTCAACTTAAATAAAATAATTGATGTTTCAGAATATCAACATCTAAAAAAGTGCATTCTTGTTCAAGATATGCTTCTAATTTTGTCTTTTTTCTGAAGGAAGATACTGAAGAAAAAACAGATCTCATTTCTTCTGTGAGACAAAATGCTGTTGCTTTTTTTTTCTAAAGTCTTCTTTTAGCTTTCAGGGATATGGTAGCTATGGCAAGTAATCTGCTCTTTTATCCTTCCATAGCCTTTGACTAACATATGTGTCCTGCAGTGCTGTCTTTGGTTTTGCCCTCGCACTTGCTGATGGCGGACAGTCAGCTTTTAACAGCAGTACTTTATTAACATTTACCACAGATTAGCATAAACATAGATTATTAACGACCTTTCCACTTGATAGGCCTTGATAGACCTTTCTTTGGACTGCTTCTACCACTCATTTCCTCAGAAATTCTAACACCAGGAGATAAAATTTAAGTCATTTTTCTGGTGAAATCTTGGACACTTGAGTTACAACATTTCAACCTGATCTCTTCTTAACTGCCATCAGAAAATTACTTACTGCTTTCTACTGCAGGGCTGAACTCTGATATAAAGCACAAAGCAGCACATGTAGGTATAATTGCAAAATTGAAAATGTGATTGAGGAAAAACTGGTTACACTGTGGTTGCATGCCCTCTAGCTGAGGAAATTGTCCTTTCCATCTCATGTTCACACAAGCTGCTTCCTCTGCAAGGAATTGCAAATTTGAGGATGTCTTAACTACAGTGTTATCCTGTATTGAGTGTGAAACACCTTCCACTGACTCTCTGCCCCTTTATAGAGGCTAAACAATCTCCAAGACAATAAAAATGAGTAAGTGCAACTTGGTTAGAGTACATTCCTGAGAAAAGAGAGACCTTGATTCTTGATTCTTGATTCTGCTCTGAATCAAAACATGGACTTGAGCCAAGATTTGTCACCTTCCAGGAAAGTGCTCAGGAAAGTGCTTTAATACTGAGTAATTTTCCTTCTCACTGGCTTAATGAATATTTAAATAGTCCACTCAAGATGGAACAGGATCAGTGGGAGAGACTGTAAACAAACCTCTATAGAATATCTTACAGTGTTGTAGCTGGGTTGTTGTTGAGGAGATGTGGCTTCAGATCCTGTCAGGAAACAAAAAAATTGCACCTGCCTCCTATAGTTAGAGTGAATATGTTTCTGTTTCATTATCTTGCTTTTTGTCTCCCTCCCTCCTTCTCCTGCAAGTGGTACCAAATGAAACGTTTGGAATACAGGGGAACAAATTTCGAATGTGAATTCTCTCACCACTGCTACAGAGGAGAAATTTTATTTTCACTCATGTGAAGGACAAAAAGGAAGCAAAGGGATAGCTGATGTGGTTTCCTAAAGGGTTATGTCAGTTTATGAGGCATGAGATTATACACAGAAAGGTGATTTTTTAATGCTAGGACATGGCAGTCGAGCTCATTTTTCCTAAAGGGTGTGCAAAGATGAAGCAGATTGGGTTTCTGGGCAGTTTAAGCTGACATAAGTCTGCACTGAGACTGAACAATCTCATCTTCTTCTAGCCTTGGCAGGGTGTCTCCTGCTCTGACATTAGTCATTCCACAAATGTAGTTTGAATGTGACTGACTCACTAGTCTAAGAGAAAAGCAGAGTTTTGGTTTTTTTTTCTTCTTCCTTCATTTTTAAAAAAAAATTTTTGTTTTGTTTTGTTTTTTGTTTCCTCTGTGCTGCTTCCATGTGGGTTCACCAGTCTTGTCCACTCGATAACTGTGTAATTCCTAGAGCCTTTTGGAAGATTTAAGCTGTCTTAGACTTGCTTCAGTCAGACACACAGCTAGAAAATGAGGGATAAAAGAAAAAAGTAATTTTTAAGAAATGAATGGATGCCAAGAATGGACAGTTGATTCTGGCAGAACTGCATTATAAGGCAGACACCTCCATACATCCATCTGTGAAAGCCTCTAAAAAAGGCAGTACATACCCCTTTTTTTTT
>VXBU01016903.1:1973953-2043040 GCA_013400315.1 Bombycilla garrulus
GGTGGGCACGAGACCACCACAATTGGCGTCCCTGGGTGGGCGCGAAACACACCAGAAGAACTGCATTTGTGGAGTGAAATAAAATACACGAAAAACACCAGGAAAACACCACATTTGCGGCGTCCCAGGCTGGGCACGAGACCACCACACAGGGGAGGGTTTTTTCTTTTTACCTTGTGTTGGCCCACCAGAAACACTGATATTTCAGAAGCATCTGAAAAGAAAGCATGACATTCCAAGCGAGTGTATAGCCTTTTCTGGATGTATGCAAAGGAAATTTTTAAAGAAGCTAACACAGAAGGTCAGAAAAAAGAGACTGTGTCTCATCATGAAAGTGAACAAGAAGTTGACTGTCCCAGCAACCTATGGAGGAAAATTCTTCCATATGGCTGATTTGGAAACTCTGCATCACAGAAGAGTAGCTGAAATTTGGAAAGATGGTCACAGACGGCAAAAGTGCAGCTTGACAGTTAAGTTGCAGACCTGTGACATTATTCTCCCCTGCCTGCCTCCCCTGAAGCTGGAGACCCACTGAAATGAAAGGCAAGGACATTGTCACCTTTTCCCCACTGCTGGAATAGATGATTGTCTGGTACAGGAGCCATGAAATATGAACTGGAGACCCACTCTTAAAGAAATGAAAGAAATATTATGGTACTCTCTGTCTCATATCTACATCCACAGCCTGTCCCATCCCCCTGTCATACCCATTTCCCCATCCCTGTGACACTATCCCAGAGGAAAGGCATTTACAGTCATGGAACTGATTTCTGGTGACTTACAGTTCTTGTGAGTGTCATTTACAGAAGAAATTGACTTGTAACAGACATGCAGTTCTGGTTTGATGTTGAAGTACAAAAGTGAAACGTAGGCCATTAAGCACTGTGGGAATTTATTTAATTGAGAAAAACTCTTTTATTTTTCTTTGTAAGAAGTTCTATGGGTTGTGGCCATTTGTGATCAGGTTAAAGCAAAATAATTTATTCTGTGGGAGAAAAAATAATATAAAAAGTATGTCATGGATGGATGCCACTTGTGATGAACTGACTATAGCCTCCATTCCCCATCTCTCTGCACTGCTGGGGATGTTGAGGTAGACCTGGGAAGGAGGGAGGGGTAGGGGGAAGTTGTTTATAAGATTTATTTTACTTCTTGTTATCCTATTCAGATTTTGCTGTTAATAAATTCAATTAATATCCTCAATTCCAGTCTGTTTTGCCTGTGATGGTATTTGGTGAGTGATCTCTCCTGGTCCTTAGCTCACTAATCCTTTGTTACGTTTTCTCTCCCATATCCAGTTGTACAGGGGAGTGATAGAGTGGCTTTGGTAGGTGCCTGGCATACAGCCAGGGTCAAAACACCAAAACACCTGTTCATTCATGCAAGCTTTCATTTTGCTTTTTATTTTAATAGCCTAGCTGTGAAGATTTGAAGGTTAAGTCTGCACAAACAGATATAGTCCAAGGCTTTTTTACTACATTAGAGAGAAAGCCGAGGGACAGTTGCAATTCAGCTTTATTTTCCTCTGAGAGTAGAAGTAATGCAGTTACTACTTTTTTTGTTCTATAAAATTAATGAAAAAGTGAGTCTCTTATGTCTTTCTGAACTATGTAGTTGCCCTAAAGGTAAGGACCACAGACTAACTGATATTCTTGCATTCTAAACAACGCAAAAAGAAATTTCTGATAGATCTTTGTAGAAATTAGAGCTTTGCATATTTTGTCATGTTCATTTCTGCTCTCATTAGTGAAAAGACTTAAAATTTTCATTTAAATATTCTGTCATGTACTCTTTTTAGTTTGTATTTTGTGTTCATGGAAAACTCACTTCTGCTCCATTAACCATGAGACTAAGTGATGGCAGTCCAACTGAGGGTGAAACATTGCCTGCTATTATTTTATTACAACGATTTTGGAATTAATTTTTATCCCATTCTTCAGTAATCTTGTTAAATACTTCCTTTGCCTCCAATTACTGCTGCACAGTGGGTAAAAGTCTTAATTAAGTAGAGGGCAATGACATTCATGTGTACTTCCTGACCTGCAATCATCGCTTTAAACCCTAAATGCGGTTAAAATATTTCATCGTTTCACCTCTAATGTTTGGTTTTACTGGTATGGATGCTCATTTGTCATTATGATTCACTGCAGTTTTTCATGTTTTCTGAAGGCTTTTCATGCTGCTTTCTGATTCTAACAGAACTATTCTATCTCATTACAAACTCAGCTGCCTCAGTATTCCCTGTTGCCACATTCTAAATCACTTGCATGTGTATTAAATATCAAACATGGTACAGAAGGTAAAGATTCATCATCACAATTTTATAATGAAGGAGAAAATATAATGGTGTTGAATCCTCTGATTTAGTTAACAATTCCTACCCAGTCATTAATTGATGATTTTTTTTTTTTGCCTTTTACCTCAAGACTACTTAGCCTTTCTGGTAGCATTTTGTAGATCACCTGTCAAGGGTTTCTCAGAGCAAAAAAAGCTTTCAAGAACTTAGTGACACTAAGGAGATGGAACACATTAATAATTTTGGTTTAGGTCTCCCTCTCCTTTAGTTAGTATAATCATAGGAAAATGGAAATGGAAAGGGAAAGGAAAAGGAAATACATTTTTTATGGAGAACTACACGTATCAATAAAACATGACACAAGTCAGTAAGTACTGTAAACAAATGAGTTGTTTTGACGGGTTTGTAAATACATGTTTAAAAATAAATGTGTGTATTGACCTTGCATATCACTGCATATCTATATCTTCTTACAAGTATAATTTTGAATCTGAAAATATTTCTATACTAGAAGTATCTTCATCAAATTCATGACTAAGATTGCACCTGCATTTATACTATATAAGGAAAAAAAGTAGGTAAGTAAAATTAATTTAGTCTGTTCTCAAATCCTTCTGTCACTCTTCTAAGGATATGGTATCTAATTTCTCATGCTCCTTTTTGAAATTATACATGAGATGCTGGTACTAATGAAGTCAGTAAGAGTCAAGTTTTGTTGATTTTCTTTGGGTCATTGTTTCACTCTCAGCTTAAAAACGGTCATTTCTAATTTAAGTAAATACTATATTATCAGTAAATTTATCTTTTGCTATGAAGGAAAGAACATCAGTAGAGTAGATAAAGGGAGTATTACTAACACCTGAACAAGAGGGAACAGTTAATAAAAAATCAGTAGAGATGATACTTCTCAAGAAAAAACAGAATGAGTATATACATTTCTGTATACACATACATAGTTAGAAATGTTACCAATATCTGAAATATAACAAATACCATGTACAGAGAAAGCTAAGGTTTCATGAACAAAGACATTCAAGGTACAAACCCTACCAAAATATTTATTTTGGAGAAACCTCATTAGGAATTGTAGACTGAGTAAGATTGTGTGAACAGGAAAAGAGAGAACATGCATTCCTTAGCAGCTCTGCTTTTTTCCTGTCTAACAATTTCGGTGGCTCAGAAGCCTTAGAAGTTCATAAGTAAATTGCTGCTTTTCTTCAGGGGGGCTGATTGTTATGTTAGTCTTTAATTTGCTTTTTGTACCTAATGACATATAAATTTTTGAAGAAAATGAGAGGAAGTTAACAATCTCATATGCTACCGTGTGTTTTTAGACTAATATAAATAATAAATAATATTTTTTCAAGAATTTTAGAATACAAATTAGATTTGATGAATCAGAAAACGAGAAAAAGGGGCAGAAGAAGTGGGTAAATAGTAGAAGCACAAAATTGTAAACTAAAATGGACAAGTGTGATGAATATACTTGACACTGCGCAACTGTAAAGTTTTCTACACTGCTAAATATTATTTATCTGTAGCATATTCTCAGCTTTTGCTACTTGTAAAGAGATCTAGGTGAATTGCCTAAAATACTGCACTAACATCTCTATGTCTTCATAAGTTCCTAGTTATGAACATAGAGGACATTGGAGTTTTCTCCTTCACTCTTTATTTTGATTGAATTCACTTAGAAGTGACTTTTTGCTATTCTAGCTTTATCGATGAACACAGTTCCCAGTCTCCATCCTTATCCTATAACTAACGAGCTTTAGAAGAACTTTCTGATTAGTTCTCATAACTTTTTAAAATGAGTCTAATTGATCGTGCCTGCATAGTCACTGCTTAAGTGCAACTGGAAAATTATTCACCTGAAGCCTTAGGATTGCTTTTTGGTTTGTTTTTTTTTTTTAAATACACACTCTGTTGTGTTGCAGATTTGATAATAACAGAAGTTCAAATAGATCTGCTAAGCACTTTCCTGGTCCTGAGGCTTTTCTCCTCCCGCACTTCTTTCAGGTCATGTATTCTTTACAACTGAAGGGTATTTGCTGTGAATTGTTCCCATGACTCACAAGCTACCTAAAAATGCAGTAGCACTATGACAGGGGGAAAAAAAACCAAGAAAATCAGTTGCACAGGATTGTATTGACATATGAAAATGGCAGTGTCAGTAGAAACCCCTTTGAATTCCCTATGAAGGTACATATCCCCCAAAGGCAGGAAACTTAGGATTTATGCAGTCTGACATATGGAAACCACACCAGATCATCAAGAGAAGAGAGAATTCAGTTTGCTGGTGATTGACTTGGAAAGGAAGCCTCTGAAAAAGGAGGCTACCTAAAGTAGACGCTCAAGTAAACCTCCTTGCAAGTCTCTCAGATACTCTGAGAAAACTGGATCATAAAAGAAAAGACCTGAATTCTGCTACCAACCAGTACGGTAAAACCTCTTTAGAAGGGATGAAAAGATGAAGCAATCAAATGTAAAAGATTTGACATTTACTGAAAGGAAAAAAATCTTGGGTGCTCACATTGATCACATTCTGCTATAACTGTGATGTGTGTTCCACTAGAGGGAGAGGGGACCTAGGCTTTAGTACTTCTGCAGCACAGCAGCAGGGTTATGGAAAGGCTCATAAGGGACTTATGATAAAGGGAAAGCCAGAGGGAGCTGCATATTTCCACCCCACCAGAAACCTGCAAGAAATTCCTCTGTGGGAAGTGGTGAGTGGAGGAAATCAACAGCTAAGGGTGGCGGAAGGAGAAAAAAACGACAAAATCTAAAAATAAAATATGTGATTTGATCTCACCTGATGACAATCCTGGAATGAAGAGCAGTCTAGGATATAGGAACCTTATAAGGTCAAAGCTGGATTCCATCTAGTTTAACTCTGCCAAAAGCAGAGTGCATTTCATTAGAGGACTGACAGAAGCTAAGAGAGTTTTTTACCATTTGAAAGTTTTAAGGGACAAAAGTGATATGTCCCAGAAATAATGATATGATAACAAGTGGTTTGAAACATAAAGCATGCTCAACTTCTTCCAAAGCAGTGGAAGCTGTGATGGAAGGTAGGCAATCCCTGACTATTACATTTATCCCCTTATTTTCTGTTACTGCCTCACTTGTAGTTTCTGAGGTCAGAATGGTTGTCTGCTAACTGTATAGACAAAGATGACACCATTTCATTAAGCATTGAATGGCTGGTTTTTGGGGCAGTGAGGACTTTTGATTGCATTCTAATGGTCTGTCATCTGATGTGCAGCAACAAAGGTGAAAAAAGGGTCAATTTTATTTAATATGGAAGAGTGGAGGGGAGGGTGATGACTGGATTTATGGTGGCAATTAACAGAGAAGTAAGATGACTTGTCAATGTCCCTTCAATGACATCAGGAGTTTTTCTCACGTTTGTTAAACTTGACATATATTGTACTATTCATTTTCTGACTGTAGAAATGAGGGAACTTTGCTCAGGCTTGGAACAATGACAAGGAAGTGAAGACAATCAGCACTAAAAACAATGGCAGGAATCCAATGCCATACTGTGGATGTTGTGAACATCATTTTCTAACCATGTTGATGTGGTGCCATTGGTCTAATGTCTGGACTAATTTTTCTTAAGTATGGAATATACTGTGCCAGCATGAGCTGAAATCAATTCATGCTGCTGGTTTTGCCCTTTTCTTACTACTGTGAAGAAGTCCAGTTCTGTCCAATGTCAATGAAGTTTGTGCTTTCTAAAGGTTTCTAAAAGGAAGCCACTACTGAGTATAATTAAGTAAACACTGTCTTTGAGTGACAGCCAACAGGCTCACTCTCCAGTTCTGATGAACTATTCATTTTCACTCACATCCACCTGATACCTCTTTTCTTTCCATTACTTAGCAAGGTCTGCTGAGCCACACCAAAGATCCAGGCTAAAAACATGCTAGGACATGTTTTTCAGTCATCATTTTGCAACTCTTACATATAAGGTTTATGAGAATCTTAATCTATGTTCAAAGTTGTAAGTAAATACACATAATTGCTCAGCATGATAGCAGTTGATGCTGGCAAGGACTATGAGGATTTTCTGTACTATTTGAGGCCTTCTAACTCATTATATCTGAGTTTTTCTGGTCGCTTCCCATATAAGCTTGCATTCTTTAGCAAAAAAAAAAAGAAATTAAAATAAATTAAAAATAAATGTTTAAAAACAAAAGCTAAATGTCACACCTTGCAGGAGATAACGCTCTTTAAATTAAAAACTTGTTGCTTCATTCAGGAAACTACTGGTGTGTGAAGCTGAAACCCTTCAGCTTCAGCTTCACACTTTCAATAGGTGCTGTATTGAGAAAAGAAACATTGTTTTCTTTGCACAAAAGCTTCCAAGAGCATTCTGGCCAGCCTAGGAAAAGAATGAGTAGAACTGCTACACCTCTGAATAGTGCTTCTGTGCTTGCATACCACCTGTCCTACCAAGCAATCAATGCCTTTATAAAAAAGTGTTGTGGACAAGGCAAGCTTTTATCGGACTACTGGAGCTGGCTTCCTACTCTGCCCAGTGGACAATTGGGGATCAATTTCAAGGTGCTTGTCATACACAACACAAAATATTCATATGAATTGTAAGTTATGTGACTATCTTGGTACATTTTTTTTTCCTGTATCAAGAGGTCTGGCACAAAAAAATCACTGAAGTGCCACTAACATCCAAGGAAAACCAAGGGAACAGTATGCCTTATGAGTATGAGGGAGTAAAAGTTTGAGTAAAAGAGGACTGGGATTGTGTTTTTGGAAAGGAATTCAGTTAAATCAATACTCATTTAAAGCAAAAGAATAGTTAAAACAAGCTAAAATTAAATACATTTAAAGTGTGTAAAATTTCCTACATCTTTATGACAGGTTCAGTGATATCTATTTAAGTTAGTTGCAGTATTTTTTTTCTGTGAGAGACAATGGCATCTCCAGTACTGTCTTGAAACATGCTCTACCATTACTCACTATCTGTGAAATACAGGACAGATACACCAGTGATTCTCATAATTTAAATAAATTCCCCCCATATCTGATTTTTATTGCTATTTGCCAAAGACTGTTTTCCCCAACAAATCTAATACTTGCAGCATTGAACTGTCACATTCAAAAGCAGTGTATTGCAGTGGTGATTCTTGTGTAAATAAAGTGTTAGTGAATGCTCTCTTCAGACCAATCTAGGTCAGAGGTCCAGGTCTATCCTTCTTAGAAGCTTCATTCCTTTTCACCTAAAAGCAAACATGTACACTCCTACTTAGAAGGAGAATGATCTAGTAAAAATTACCTGAATGACAAGTGACTTGAAGAGTGTCGATACACTCTCTTACCTTGTTGTTTGAAAACAACTCAACAAATAAACATCTGAAAGATTTTGACTCAGAAAGAGCTCTCCTGAATCCTAGGACAACTACAGTCTTGAATCCCATGATTCAGCTTGTAAATGTATTCAGAATTAGAATCTGGCACTGTCTCTCTCTGCATGTTGGGAAATGGTTGTGCAGGCATGCTTGTATGTGAATATTCCTAATTGCTTGTGTTTCAGCCTCTTTTAAAGTGAAATATTGTAGACAGATTCAACTGAATTTGTGCAGTGTTTGAAGAAGTTTGATTGATGGATCTTTGAAACCACAACAGAGGTACTCATTCTTATTCCAACCACTTGTCTCTCATCTAACAGTGACTGAGGTAGACATTTATCACTAGGGAATTTTGATTTCATTTGATGTTTAAAGAGTTGCTGGAAATAATAAAATAAATGCTTGTCTGATTAAAATGAGTGCTGGTCAAATATGACATTTTTATTGCCTATTAAGTTTGACATTCTTCTTGTTAGTTTTATTCGTGCTTAGTATATAACCATAGAAAATAATTATCATGCATCGAATATAAAAAGATAGTATCAGAGGAGGATTACAATGCAAAAAACCAAAGCCATAAAAAGTGGAAATCAAGGATCAACTACTAAAGGAGTATCTAAAGGCATTGTTCAAACATTATGGGATGAGAAAGGCCAAAGCCCATTTGGAGGTAAAATTACATATAGTTAGGTGCAATGTGTAAGAAGAGATTTTACGCATTTCTTAATGCTGCCAAATATTTTGCAATTACAAACAGTGCCAGAATGCAGTGTGTTATAATCTTTCTTGATGACCAGAAAAGCTTTTGAGATCAAACTGGATGGCTTTCAAACAGGTCTTTTTATGATTTAACCTGTTTGTAATGAAGCTGACATTGACTATAAAGAGGAAGGATTTCCCTACTCAAGCCTGAATTTATTAAGTACTACAATTTGCACAGAAGCTGAAAGATCCATTTGAATAAGAGACTGTGGCTGACTCAGATATGTATTTCCCTTCCTTCCTTCCTTCCTTCCTTCCTTCCTTCCTTCCTTCCTTCCTTCCTTCCCTCCTTCCCTCCTTCCCTCCTTCCTTCCTCTCCAAGAAAATCTGGTTTGTTTGTGGTGTAATTGAAATAGCAAGGAGTGTCCCTCTTTCCAGCTTAAATCTACCAGACCCAAGCAGTCAGACATCACATATCTTTCTGATAAGCAGAGGTGATTTTTGATGCTGCAGAACAATATAAAACCATGTCATCCTCTATGTCCCTACAGGGCTGCCATTGGTCAGAAACAGCTGCTCTAGAAATTACATGTAGGAAGTTGTTTCTCATGTCTTCTGGCTGATTTACCTATTAATAAAATTCTGTCTTCCCCATGGACTTTTTCAAAACTCCTTTTAAAGGCCATTTTCTAGGCAAAGAAAATGCCATAGGTCTAATATCTTGGTAGTTCAGTGATAAATTTCATAGAGTACAATACAGAAAAAAATTGTCTTAACTTCATAAAGAAAGGTATTTTTTCTATATTGGAAATGACAAGAGCAAAACCAGGTCTTATTGAATAGAGCAGAACTTGGTGCTTGGCATTTGTCAAAGATTCATTTTGCTACAGTTTTTATCAAAAGTTTACCTTAACATACTGATGCAGATATTGGGAGATACGCTGATGACTGATAGTGACACAAACTTGGATCGCTGTTTATATAGTGGGGAACTGAATCGTCATAGGTGTAATATTTAGGGGAATGGAAGAAAAAATAGTTGTATATTTATGGCTAATAGATGTTTCTTTAAAATTAGAAGATCTCATCAGTTTGAAATGATGAAAAATCTAGTAATCTTAATTGGTTCAGGATGCATTTGGGTGACTAAGAGGACAAAAGGAAAGCCAGAGATGCTAAGACAATTTCTTTCTGGACAATAATAGGGGCAGTTTACTCAGTCTTGTAAGATCCATGTGGAATGTTATAAACAAGTCAAACT
Organism: Bombycilla garrulus; assembly: GCA_013400315.1. Taxonomy (NCBI): domain Eukaryota; kingdom Metazoa; phylum Chordata; class Aves; order Passeriformes; family Bombycillidae; genus Bombycilla; species Bombycilla garrulus. Next base: position 1,983,585 of record VXBU01016903.1, read on the forward strand.
CTGGACAGAGAAAATGGTTACTAAGATAGACAGGGACAAAGACCACATCTAGCAGGAGGAGATTAAAAGAGTTTCTTATGGTTCATTTTAGATGAAACAGAAGTTGTCCAAAAGTGGATATGATTGCTCTATGTGAATACAGTGTAACATAAACACCAGGAAAATATCAAAATTATTTAAACTGAATACTACCAAAAAAACTACCAGCAAAATTCTAGATATAAGCTATTCACAATTTTAGACTAAAATGCATGTAAATATTTCAAATTATACATATATGATTTATGTTATATATTATTTGTATCTATATGATTTTTATATATGAAATATGTATTATTGTATTATTATACAATACATATTGTATATATGATGTGTACTATAATAACAAATGAAAATGTCTCCCATATATATATGTACACACACATATATTCTTAACCTGTAATGTTCTAGTTATTGCAATTTAAGCACACAGTAGAATCTTATTGTACTTTTAATACACGAGCTTGCTTAACAGTATTGCAGCTCAGAAACATTTTATAATTTTAAAAAATATTACGTAGTTGAAATATTTTATTTGAATACTTGTCACATGCCCATTTTGAATGTAAGTTTTTATTGAGTTATTACATTAATCAAAGAAAAAAGAAAGGCACTTTTATCAAAAAACCTGCATATTAAGAGTGGTCCTCAGCATCCTAACCTTTCAATTATGCATAGGAATTGTCTGCAATGGAAAATAGTTTATTTTGGCCCCAAAATGGCCAGGGACCATTTAATCAATTTGAAAGGTGGAAAGGATCACCTTGTGGGGCCCAGAACTCTGTCTCAGCTGTGGGTAAAGTATTGGTGCAGTCAGAGTTTTATAGTGCTGTTTAAATTGATTCAGACTTTTCATATACCGCATAAGTTATCAAGTGGTGGTTGATTTAAGTGATTTCTATGTTCCTGATTGCACTGCAGCTAAATCTGAACTATCTCCTTATGAAGTCTTTAAGAACATTTACCTTAGTCCTAATGCAGCCTCTAGGCTCATTCTCAGCTTAAGACCATTCTATTTCATATTAATGACAGTAAATTTTTTATAGTAACTGGTTCACAGTTGCTAATTGCTAATTGTTACTCCATGGTTACTGGAGTAATTGATTGGAAAATATTACTTGATTACTGCTGCTGACTTACTGTCTTCTGCAATGCTGCAGTGCTTGAAACTGGAGCAAGTGTAGTGGATGACTTTGTCTTCTGATTTGGATAGTGATACATTTCCTTAGGTTAAATTTAACCCTCAAAAATACCAATATAACTAAGCAGATGCCCTTATTTCACTTGGTATTTCCTACACCAATAACACTGAAGCAAAGAATGCTTACAGTATATACAGTGAACAAGACACTGCCACTACTAACAGAACACAGCATGCAGTTATGTAAATTAACTCAGTGGTAAAATGCTGTAAAGTGACACCATCCATGTGACTCCTCTCTCCACTTGTGTCAGAAATCTCCTATAGGGATGAACTTGAATCACACCCCTGTCACAGAATTCTTTGTGCATACAGCCAAATCGTTTCCCTTTCACCCTCTATTGTTAATTTACAGACGGATTACTTCCCCTTCTCCCCCACAGGTACATTATCCTGACCATCTGCTTCCATCACTATGACTGAGATCTCTTCTTCTTTGGCAGAATAAGCTCTAACAAGGGATTGTTAATAGCCTTAGTTTCTGAGTAGCTAACTGACAGCAACATTTTTTTGCTGCTAGCAGTCATTACTGTAATTACATGTTTGTGCTCATATTCTGTTGCTGTTATGCTGGGAAGAAGGGTGGTCTAAAGGCAAAACATAAAGAGACCTCATAAAAGTTTCATTATAAATACTTGAGTTGCGTGTAGCTACTGAGACTGTGAATTGTGCTGACTGTAATTCTGCCAAGGTATGGCTGCATGCAGAGAGGTATGGGACAGGATCACTGCAGCACTTCCAGGACTACAATTTCACTACAGTGAAGAACTTTTCGTCCTTCATCTTCCTACTTCAAGGTAGGGGACACACTGTCATAGCTGTCACAGCTTACCCCTGGGGCTGCAAAGGGGAAAAGAAGAGGATTTACTTCCTAACTCAGAACTTGCACCTCTGGTACTTACATTTTAATTGTAAAGTTTCTCATGTAGTTAGAGCTTGTGTATGATAAGTGTCTGTCTTTCCTGTGCTGAGCATTTTCACACATACTTCAGACAAAAATCCAAACAGCTCTTCCAGTCACTCTCTTACTCAGTCCCTCACAATAACTTAAGGAATTAGTCCCAGAATATCTGAAAATCTTGCAATAAGTTTTCAAACATTAGGGGAAGTAGAGATGGTATTGACTTTTGCCTATCTAATAGTAAGTACTCATGTTTCTTGGAAGAGAGAAGTTCCTTCTTCAGCTTGAGGGAGTGGTACAAGACCATCTTCTTGGAAGAGGTCTACTGTTCAGTCAGTTCAGAATGACCACAAAGGCTTCCAGCTCCTCCTGTCTGTTGGCCACATGAGCATTGATGTAAATGCTCTGCAGTTGCCCTATTGATGCCAACATCTTTTTGGGGGAAGAAGCCCTATTTCCTACATGACAATTCTCAGCCTCTTCCATGATTTCTAACATATCTAACACATAACCTTTGGTGTTCGTTGCCACAGGGATCTCCATCCCCTGACACCAGTGAGATAGCAGACCAAACAGCCTCCCTGTCATGCCATAGCTCACACCGAGTGAGCCTGAACCCTTTACCCCTTCAAATCTAGTTTAAAGCTCTTTCAGCGAGTCCTGCTGAATCCTGTGCAAAGATCCTCTCCCCTTCTTTGAGAAAGGTGAACCCTGCCTGTCACCAGCAGCCTTGATGTCCTGTAAAACAACCCATGATCAAAAACCCCAAAACTCTACCAGTCTCAGCCAGGTATTGATCTGTTGTCTCTTCCTGTTTCTTCCCTGGTCATTCCTTATAACTGAAAGGACAGATGAGAGCACTATTTCTGCTCCTGATCCCTTAAATGTTTGTCTCAAGCCCCTGAAGTATCTTGTGATTGCCCTCAGACTTCTTGCTCATCACTGTCTACCTGAAAAGCCCAACATTGAACAGTAATCTGAGGGCTGTGCCAGGGCAGCAGGCTTTCCCATCACGTCTTTAACCTGGACCTCAGGGAGGCAGCAGACTTCCCTAGGAGATGAGTCTAGTCTGCATAGGGGGTCGTCTGTCCCCTCAGAAGGGAGTGTCCTATGACAATGTCTCATCTTTTTCTTTCTGTGGAAATAGTTTGGACACTCCAGTGACACCTCCATACCAGACAAACCATTGTCCTTTTCACTGTGCAGATCCTCAAACCAATAATGTAAGGGCAGTTCTGAAGAAAGATGGATAAGAGTGACAATAAATTCAGCAAAAACACAGAAAATTTTACTAGAATGAATATATGCAGGTAATAACCAATAAATATTAAAATGGGACTGAAAACATTGTCTTGAATGTTTTTATAAAGACATATATAAACCTCATATTGTAATCCAATTGATTCTACTTCTTGCATAATTTGAATTGCTTTTCTTTTCCTAATGATTAGTCTTCTTAAGTTAATTAAACACCAATATAATTTTATTTTCTTTGACATTTTATAATGTGCAAATAAAAGTTGGAAAAGTTCTCAACCTAGATAATGATTTTGGTATTGATGCAATGTATTTTCTGAGGCTTCTGAAGAAGATGACTACAATTCAATACCTCTTTAATCATTATTCTACAGCAATAGAACAGTAATTATTACTTCAATACAATCAGATTTATGTAATCCTCTTTGATATTCTGGGTGTCATAGAGATTTTATCTTTCTAGAAAAAACATCCTGAATTACTAGAATTTTTAAATAAATTATCTCCTATGATTGAATTATGCTTTTATTATAAAATGATAATATAAATGGGACAAGAATCCACATCAAAATGCTTTGAAAACTTCCTGTCTATAATTTTTATTTATTGAAAGAACTAATAGTGTTTACCTCATGAAATCTCCAATTCCTGAGTGTTTATAGCAACCTTCACCTTCTAAAAATCATGTACTGGATGAGATTAATAATGCAATAATAAAAATATCAATGCAAATCAAATTCAGAAAATAAAATAGCAGATGGGGAACTATTTCTTTCCTTGGCAGAATGGCATTCTGAAGTTGCAGAACGTCTGCATGTCTGTAATCAATATATTTAACTGTGTTTGCAACGCCTTTTGATACTGTAAATATAGTTCCCTACTTTTAGCAAACAACAGATGCACAAGTTGCCAATGCATGATTGTATTGGCTTACTTATATATGATGTATATATGAATATTCAGAGGATTAAAAATAATTTTTCTTAAGAGTTTGTGATGTGGCATGAGCAGCATTTGTTGGAGCTATTACATCATTGTGAACTGACTCAGAATGTATCTAGAACTGTCAACCTCCTCCCACTTTTATGTAATTCACCAATTAAATAACAAGAAAATTACTTACATTCTTTCTTTCTCTTTCTGACCCTGTAAACCCTTGTTGTGTTTCAGTTCAGTAAAGGTGTGTAAGACAGAATTAATCTCATCCAAAAATTTCAGGTATGGTGACTACCAAGGGTGTATGGTAGCAACACTTCAGGGCTAAACAGGTCTTCAGAATAAGGCCTGTAACAGGGATGTGCAATACTATTTTTTAACCAGATTACTGCAGATTACCACAATCACCATGTGTAGAAAGCTGTTGTCAGAAACTGAAGCAAAATTAGTAGCTTTAATTTAGGGTGCAGATGAAATAATGGCTCTCTTTACTTCTAATTGTTTTAAACATTGGGATGGTCATTTTTATCAATGGTAATGGATCTAGACAAGTATGTTACTTCACCTACATTCACAGATACCCTTGGATAATCTCACAGAGCATTTTTGCTATTAGGTATTTTCATGTCTTTAAAAGAGAGGTACCTTTACAACAAACTGTTCTTTTGTGTGTCAGCATTATTAATGGGCTCCTGCCACAAGGAAAAAAAAATGATGGGGGTTTATCATATCCCTTGCTGGTTATTAAGAATCTGACCTTATCTGCAGAGAGTCCAGGTGACAAGTGACTGGGTAACTGAAGACTCTAGATGGTACAAAGGCTACACTCATTACTATAAATTTTGTTTAACTGAAAGCTATGGTATTTTCTTGAAATTCTGTGTGGCAGTAAACTACATTAACTGCTAGAAATCACAGATAACAATAAGCTATGCTGATAACTAAAGCTTTTATGCAACAAGAAAGCTCTAATTTTAACTACAGCCCTGTAAACATTCCTCATTCTACTAAAGGAACCCCTAAAGGAACCTGCTTGTCTCGGTAGTGTTGGGTGACACTTGGCTAGAGGAAGAACCACTACTGGTATGCAGTTGCACTGATTTATGCCAATAGTTATTGCTAAGTTTTTCCTTCACTATCAATGCCCAAATCTTCAGCTTCTGCTGTGCATCTGTGAGCTTTCAGATTCCATAGAAAAATCTCTCCTGCAGCTACTTTATTGCACATTCTTTTTTCCTTCCCAAGAGTTAATTGGTTTATTTTGAATGTAAATATGCATCCAAGTGACAGGAATCATTTGGTTCCCAGCATGCTCTGCTCTCAGTCCTGTCTCCTTTGGTACATGGGAACTGTCACAGAGGATCAAGGTACAGCTAAACATCAGCTGCATCTGAAAGAAGAAACTTCTCCGTAGGCGTTGAATTTTACATATTTCAAGAGAATTAGCTGGAAATTTCAACAGGAAGATTCATGCACTGTACAAAACCTGTTGTATAACCACTAAAACTCTGTATATTGTTATCCAAACTTTTTTAGGATTTGATTTAATTAAATTTTGACCTCAAATTCATACATGGTAATAAATTCCATGGGTTAACATTACATTACAGGACATTTTCAGTGATTTTTTTTGTTTTCCATCACAGGCTTTGTATTTCTTTGTGCCACCATGTGGAGAGATTTCTCCTGTTCCTCACATATTTCCTCTCCTAATTTACTTCTTTCCATTTCAGCTTTATTCCTTCTCAGTCTTGCATGCCCACATGTGTGAGGTAGGTTGTAAACTGTATGGTCTGGCACAGTGAATTTTATGACATGGATCGAGATTTTTTTCTCAGGTTATAATTGCTACAACAAAACCACTGTCAGTGTTTTATTAAACATCTATTCCTCTTTGTTCCAGAAAAAAAAAAAAACCAAAAAAAAAAAAAAAAAAAAAAAAAAAAAAAAAAAAAACCAGAAAAAAATCAAGTGTGCATATTTTTAAATGAACTCATTTGTTTTGAGCTTGAATGGAAGAAGAGGCCCTGGTGTCTCTGGAGAAGAGACAGACACTGTCCTGTGTTGTGTCTAACCTCATTTAGCCTCCAACTTCATCTTGCACACTAGCCTTACTCTTATCCAAAGGATGACAGGGATTTGGAGACAGTAATAGTGATTGCTGTAATCAGACTCGAGAGCTTTAGAGCTTCAGGTTGGGAGGGACCTCCAGAAGTCTTCTGATCCAATATCCTGTCCAAAGCAAGTTTAGGTGGAGCAGGTGGTGAAGACTGTGTCCAGTCAAGCTCTGAGCACCTCCCCAGCCTTTCAGAGGAGTCTGCATCAGTATCTGACCACTCTCACAGTGATATTCTTTCCCCTTCGTACTGTATTGAAATTCCCTGTGTTTCTACTTGTGAATGCTGCCTCTTGTACTGCTACTATGCACATCTCAGAATAGACTGGCTCTGTCTGCTCTGCACTGTTCCTTTAGGTACTTGCAGACAGCAGTAAGATCTTTCTGATTTTTTCTCTTCTCCCAGCTGAAGAAACCCAACTCAGTCTCTCCTCCTATGTCCGGTGCTCTGCACCCTGTGCTCAAAGTGCATTTCTATAGGTCTGTGGTTTCAGTTTCTCCCTGTACCGGGGAGCCCAGATCTGAACCAAGCACTCTCAGTGCCTCACTGGAGCAGAATACAGTGAAGAATCACCTCTCTCATCCTACTGGATATGCTCTTCCTCATACAGCTCTGGAGACTGTTGATCTTTGCTGCCAAGTTGTATCGCTGGCTTGTGCTGAGCTTGTCCACAACACCTTCAGGGCCTTCTTCTGCCTGGCTACCCTTTAGTCACTTGGCCCACCACCTGTATTCCTGCATGGAGTTACGACATCCCAGGTGCAGGACTTTGTGTTCACCTGTTTCATGAAGTTCCTTCCAGCCCACAGCCCATCAAGTCCACCCTGAACAGCAGACCTGGCCTTCAGCTTACTGACTACTCCACCAAATTTAGCTTTGACAGCAAACCTGCTGCAAACTGAGATACATCAATTACCATTGTGTTAAGAGGGAGGAGGTAAGGACAGACACAGGTTCAGACTTAGGCCAAGCTCAATATTGGTATAATAATTTCTAAACGTATATTTTCATGCTATTGTGGAAAATTTCCTCAATTCATCTGCATTACTTTCTTGCATAGTCAGTTCAAGAGTAATGTTTACTTTGCTGCTGTCACATTAATCTCCACCAGTATTTTCTGTTCAGCTTGGCATTCATAGTTCCTTTAATTGAAATTATCTTTTTCTAAGTTTTACATTAACCTTCTAACTAAACTTGCTGTTTCTTCTTCAATTGTAATTGTCCTTTCTGCCACCTTTTATATAAGAGTGTTTATGAAAAAATGGAAGGGATGTGAGCAGTGATTGCAATTGAAAAATGAGCATAAATCCCCAAAATATTTTGGGTGTCCCCTGAGAACAGGTAGCTCAACTAATATATGTATAATGGAAACAAATTCTGAAAACTCAAGCCATTCAGAAATCTGGTGGGTGTATTGATTTGTGTCATAGTACGTCAGACAACTAATTTTATCCAGCCTAGAGATCCAGTAATTTTTTCTTGTCTCTTCTGAGCCCTCAGAATGCAGGTGTCATGCATTAAAATCTCATTTAGGTTTTAATGCTGTTATAGACTTCCTTTTAAATTGCTTTGAAGGGTACTCATTGCAATTGAATCATTAAACTGGACTTTTTATTAACAATTGTGTCAGGTCACTGGTTTTGCATCAGAAGCTCTTTTCCTGTAACATCAATGCTACATCTTTCATAACGATAAAGTTTTCAGAGCAGGGTCAGGTTTTGTATCCAGGATGAAGGCTAAAACCATGCAGAGCTGGATGACAACTTCCTTGTTTTCTTCATTGTACTAGCAAAAACCTGCAGCAACCTTTATGTATTCAGAATTTTCAAAGTCTTTCTATATAGCTCTACCTATGTACACTGTGCAGTTCAGATAAAAGAGAAGGAAAAATAAAAAAATGCTTTTTTAATACTTTATTGTCTAGCCTCAGTGGAAAATTGAGGCAAAACCCTCTGATTCCTGAGAGTAAAGATACTGTATGTCAGAAGCACACAAAAACCCCCTACCCTCTTTAACCTCTGCAGCAAGAGCTCTTCTCTGAGCCTAGTAAAGCAAAAAGATCATATGTCTTATAAGAGAAATTCAATAAAGCAGTGAATGACACCTCTGTTCATATAATCCCCAAATGCTTCTAGATGGATAATCTGTCATTATTCACCGCTGCTGCTGGTAGAAAATTTCTTGTTGTAGTAGCGTATGATGGCATTCAACTCAGCCTCTACTTAGGTTCATCTGAGCTTGTTGCTATAAGACCTGTTTATAGTCAGGAGAAAGAAATGTGCTTTAAGTCCCATTTCTTCTGCTGTATTTTGGGTAAGATATAATCAATCATTTCCTGGAAGAACTTCTTTGTAAAGAAAGCATCAGCCAACTAGTACGGGTGTAGATACAGCAGGTATCAAAACAGATGTGTCCCATCTTTAATTGCTATTATGTAACACCTAATTCGTTTTGCATATGTGTAGAACACTAGGTAGTCCTTCATGGAGTGGATTTGAACTGTGAAAAGCTCACTTTCATGCCATTTCAGCTGCCTCTACATGTGATAACTGCCCGTACATTCAGATGTGAAATGTCTTCTCCTTCCTTCAAATAATAACTTGCATAGATAAAAACCACTCAGGACATGTCATTATGTAAAATTGTATGACATGAGTAATTGATACAGTTCAAAACTCAAAACTTCTCAGTCATCAAACTTCTCTCATTGTAAGGAAAGTCTTTTACTTTGTCTTTCAGATTTTTTTTTTTTTGTGGATTTTGTGTGTGTGTTTTGTGGGGGTTTTTTTGGGTATTTTTTGTTTGTTTGCTTTTTGTCTTCTTTCTAATAGAACTGTTAGAGTTTCCCAGATCTTAAGATTTCATAAATAGCAGCACGTCAAAAGTTAAAATGTGTATCTTTTGCATTAATTTGGGGGTTTTTTTTGAGGCTTTACAAAAGTGTCAGTATTGCCACAATCTAGGAGCCCAGTTGCAAGAAGGAAAATTTTCAGGCACAGAACACAGAGGAATTTTCCATCTTGTTGAAATTCTAAACAAATATGAGCAGCACCACTGTGGTGGTTGTCTACTCAGTCTGGTGAAAACATATGCAGTAGGAGGTGTGTGCACCTTGTTTTAAAGATCCTCAGAAGAGAAGGTTGTTTGTTTGTTTGTTTGGTTTTTAATAAAATGTCTTAATGAACAATCAAACTATTGATTTCTTACTAGGATATTTGCAAGGTGACCTCTACCGTAGACCACTGAATCAGTGAAAGTGGTTTCAGTTCAATGGGTACAATATACTCCTGTGTTCTCAAGCTCTTCAACAATTCTTTTTCTTTACAAAACAATTAAGGGGTTGGGGATTTCACACTTCAATTTCTCCCTGGTTTTACAATTTTCTACTCAAAAAAACCCCACATATCTGTGGTAATTCAGAAAAGGCATCACTTTTGATTAAATAATATTAGGTATTCATTACTTAGTTGAAAGCCTCTTTTATTTACTACCCACTAATATTAACATGTTGCGCATGTTGGGCTCGGAACCTTTTGAAGCTATTTGTCTCTAGTTCTGTTACTGAAGGAGAAAGAGGTTTAGAACAGTTTGTACCTGGGAGACTAAAAGTGAAAGAAGTCAGATGCTAATGAGTCTTCCTTTTCAGACTTGAGGCTATCTGGGAAGCATCCTGAGCCAGCTGGAGACCTGCAGCGCAGCAGAGGCAGAGTGCAAGGATCCATGGGCTAGAGAGCTAAGCCACCCTAAGCATCCTGCCTTTTAAAGATATTAAAGGTTAAAGATATTTTTTCTGTTACTCAGCTTGCATGTAACTGTTCTGGAAGGCAAGCAAAAGCAAAATGTTTACACTGTCATTAGCAGCTTTATCCAAATCTACATTTGTGAATTAAAGTGAGGTCCTATCACCATGAGTTAAACAACAGACAAAAGCAGCAGAGTATGTGGAGTCCAATAGCTCAGTTTGGGCACTTCCAGAGGAGTGTCCTTCTGAACCCAACCAGTTACATGTGTGTTTACTTTTCAGTATTCAAAAGCTCTTTCTGGATTACATGACTGGAAGTCAAATAAGGCACCTAAAAAATTACAGAGAAATTGCATTCACAAACAGACTCCAGAAATGGCACTGAGGATGAGATTCATACCATATCTTAGTTGCAGTCACTTCAGGTGTGCAATGCAGCCAACAGGGAGAGGTGCATCCCCAAGTGCTGACACAGAACCTTTTTGGACCTTCCAGTATTTTCTATTGCAGTGTTTTGTATTCATTTTGTATAAAGAGGGACCGGAGTATCTGGTTTTCTAGTGTAAGTTAGTTGAGGTGAATCCTGGCCCAAATAATTTATTTGGCTTACTATATAAATGTATGCTTTATGTTTCAATGAATTTTGAGCTCTCAAAGAATTTTTTATTAATAATATGAGGTGTAGTGTAATGAATGGAACATAATCTTGAAGAATTGCTTAGAATATGGCCATTTATTGTCTCATGACAGCCTGTGGGCCTTGGTGATGGCTGCAGGATCTCCTTATTGCTGTTCATGGGGAAAATGCTGGCAGGCAAGAGTGCTCATGCCAGTAGGACAGACAACCATAATTTAAAAAAGCCTTTAGAAACATCTGACATATATGTATATGTATATATCTATAAATGTATAAATAATCATGACACCAGGAGTATTTTCACATTCAGTCCTTAAGGATTGTAGCTGCTGTCTGCTGATGCAGAATTCTTGTTTCTAGTCTGTATAAAATTAATCAGTGTTTTTATATATCTATTCTATCTTCTCAGGGTAATTATCGCATCCTACTGCTGCACATATTCTTTGCACCACATGCTTCAGTTGGAGATGTATGGAAAAAACAGTTTGGGTAAATATAAAGATAATTGTTTCTTTGGCATGTATTTCCAAATGAAAATAAGCATGGTTTTTGACATATTATCCCCTGTAGCACTATATGTTTTTGTTTTACTTCAGTTTTTCTGGAGTCCTGTCATATTTAGTTATTGTGTTCTGGAAGCTACAAAACTCTTCTGGCATGAGTAACAGTGGCATGAGGTTTTCACAGCTGTCTCACAATGTCAGACTAAATCTTTCTATACAAATAATTATACCACTTTTGCTCTTCACCTGCATCAGCTTCTCTGTTAATGTTTGCACCCTTTTTTGTTCAGGCACCATCTTTACATATTGTTCTTCCTCTCTTAAAATCCTTGTGTTAAAATCTTAAAAGCTTTGTCTGAAATGAGGTCCAACTCCTCCCAACTATAACTGATGGGCATGTTCAAGTACTAGGAGTCACATGCATCTTACATCTGGCTTTGTTTGTTGCTTCCTTGAGACTGTTGACCTTTGGAGAGGGGCATTCTCAGCAGTGCTGAACTGAAGGTGAATGTTCTATATGGTATATTTCATGTTGAAAAGAGAACCTAAAACAGATTTCCAAATTTCATAATGTCAAGGAAAAAAACCAAACAAACCCCATCCAAAATAATTAAGAATTGATGAAACTATTTCATTTTGACAAAAATGCTTTGATTTTTGACAATTTAAAATGTTATGTTACAGTATTCCATGCAAAATAAAACAAAATTTTAAAATCACTTTATAAGAAAATGACAAAATATTTTGACAGTGTCTGAACATTTCCCCCTCTTCTCTCCACAATAAAATTGAATTAGAATCTACAAGATTTCCTTATTTGATGCAATTATATTTCTCAGTGAAACACATTCCAGCTAAACTTATTTCCAGCTGTCTTTTGCCCAAAATAAAAATTTTGAAAAGCCAAGCTCTATCAGTAAAATAATGAAAAATAAACTTATTATATAACTTGCAAATAAGCAAGAGGAGCTGCCAAAGACATCTGAAGTGATTTCATACTCAAGATGTGTGTCAGAAGTCCAGGAAGAAAAAGTTGCCTTGCTAGCTAGGCAGAAACTTAACCTGAAACTGTCACGGAGTACATCTCTTAACGTGCATATTGAAAACTTTGGAGAGCATTTGGAGTCAATGTACTTCATCATGTGTTATTCACTGGACATATTGAAGCAGGGATTGCCATAGTGCAGGTCTTGGGACACTTGAAACTTTATACTAGAGTTCTTTATTCTATAGTTTACAGTCTTGGCCCAAATATAGTGGAAACTGCACGAGAAGTTTGATTTTTTGCCCTGCACTGCATGGTTTCTGGTTGGCAGGGAGTGAATTGGCACAACAGCAGTCAATAGACTCAGAATCCAAAGCAGAAGAAGGAGTCCACTGAATTTCTGGGAGACTGCATGGCAGCTGTCCTAGCATATGGCATCTGTACAGTTACGTGAAGCTTTCAGTTCCAGGTTTACGATCCCACATAGCTGTGCTGGAGAACAGAGGCAGAGCCTGTGCAGAGCTGGAGATCAGGGAGCCACAAATGAGGCCGGATTCCATTGCAAAAATGTTGCGGTGCAAAGGAAGCATACAAAGATATGGAGGTCTTCTGGGAGTGCAGCCACAGCTGGTTTTGCCTGTTTCTACAGCTAAGTGCATGAAATCTCAAGCTGTTCCTCTCTTAAATCCATCACTGTTGAGTCAAGCGAGGAAGATTGAGGGGTACAATGCAGGAGTCATCAACGGGAGGCTTGCAACCACTATTTCTTCAGTGTTGTGCCATGAATATTAGTTCACACCAATATTGTCTTTAGTGAAATTCCACTTTCTCTTTGCAGTCGTTTGAAACGGTCACATAGTCGTTCATTTATTCACATCTTCTGGGAGTTCTTAACCTCCCATAAGGTGGGGTGTTGTCACAGGGCCCTGGACCTAGAAAAATCATACTTAAGTGTGATCTTTCTCATTTCCAAGAAAGAGTCTAACTTTCCACAGGGTTCTTTACAATGGTGGAGGGCTAGGGTGGCCTAGCTCATTGCTCATTTCCTCATGAGGCTGAACTTTCAGCTTCTACATGATGGGTGGCACTTGCTGCCTAACTACCTGTATTCTCAGGTTTCTCACTTTGATGTGTTAGAAGACCATGGAAGAATAACTAATCTTTTACACAAAGTTATATTTTTCAGGTCTTCTCCTCTGAAGGACTTTTGAGAGCTAGTATGCTTCTTGCAGCCTGAAGTACTCGGCCCTCAGCATAAATCCAAACCAGCTTTTTGTTAGGTCCTAGTCTGTCCTCGTTTTCAAGAGAGTGAAATTCAAATGGCCATCCAACATCTTCAGTGCATGCTGAGCACTTTTCAGGCCCATTAACTGCACTAAGTAGCAAGCCATTCAGACTAATAGGTGCTTAGACACCTAGCACATATATAGGAAACTAATTTCAGATGCCTTCATTCCAAACTGGATCTCACCCAGAGTTTTTCAGCAGCACATCTTCACATCTTTCAGTTTCAAGCCTTGCCCATCTAATGCTCTGTTCTTCATGTTTGTTGGAACAGAGCAGTCATTACAAGATGGGTGACCTATGGTCTAAACAGGTACAAAATGATTACAGCTCTTGACTCTTTCTAGTTTTGATCTGTTAACAACTACTATGAGCCTTGCTGCTGCCATAATACTCTTATCTTACATAACAACAACAACAAAAAAGGTTTCTGCACTAGCAGACAGCTGATAGTAATCAGACGGACAGAATAGCAGCTGATATTTACCAAAATGGAAATTTTCTCCATATGCTTTATATTTGTGTAATAATTCTGTATCTCCTTGTGTTTGGAAGGAGATAATGGATAGAACCAAAAGGCCAAAAACTTTTACATTAATTTGGATGAATTCGAGTCAAGCAAAAGGGAGAGATGAAGACTGAGTGAAACCATCCATCAATTTCTCCATTAAACTAATGGGTGTGAAATATTTATCTATGTTTACATATGCACCTTAGGTCTTGAAGTATCAAGTTTGAATAAAGGATAATGGACAGAAGTTGGTAACTTGAGGGACCCTTCTCTGGCAGCAATTAACATCACACCAAATAGTCTCCTCTCTTAAAACAGATTTATGAATAATTTATGGATGTTTCATAACAACAGCACTTCAGAAACCAAGGAAATGGATATGCATCTCACTAAGCATTCAGTTAAGGCCGTACTACCTCTGTCAGTGGCCCAACTCATTCTAGTAACCCAAGGAGTTTCTTACATTAAGAGCTTCCCATAGTTATCTTGGGTGAAGTTATGTGATATAAGGATACAGTAACGCAGTAAAGGTCTCTAGGTGACAAAGCAGTATGTCCTTAATACTTGGAGAAAACAGCGATTTTCATGTGGAAGAACCCCATGGAAATTTTAGTATAAACTTGACTGACCTGTGATTATTGAAGTCACAGGTAATTCAAACATATAGATATTTATGGAGATATTTTATATACAATCTTCCTTTTAATTCATTAGATCAGATATAACTGGAGGGATTCACAGAGACACAGAATGGATGAGGAAGGAAAATATCTTCAAAGATTATCTAGCTCAGTTCTCTTCAAAGCATAGTGAACTAGTGCAGGTAATGCAAGACCATGTTCAACCATGATTTGAATATCTTCATGGAGGCTCCAAAGCCTCTCCAAGCAACATGTTCCAGGTGTTTGACGACCTGCACAGTAAATACAACACAAAACCAAACAAACAAAACCACTCAAAATTGTAATTCT
This sequence comes from Bombycilla garrulus, assembly GCA_013400315.1. Classification (NCBI taxonomy): domain Eukaryota; kingdom Metazoa; phylum Chordata; class Aves; order Passeriformes; family Bombycillidae; genus Bombycilla; species Bombycilla garrulus. The sequence continues at coordinate 1,998,669 of VXBU01016903.1, forward strand.
GACTTTTCTCAGTACCTTCTGCCCCACAATGGGCACCCAAAAATGTGCTGGTTTGAAAGCAGAACCAGTGAGACTCCAAGTCAGAAATACAATTTAATAGGAAAAATTAAAATATATGCAAATAATACAAAAGAAAAACTACTGACAAAGTCAGAATACAACCTGATACCCTGCTAGTTAGGGTGGTGGTAGCAGTCCAGATGAGGTGATCTTGCTGAAGTAGTGATCCTGTAGATAGATTTGGTAGCTCTTGTCCTCTGGAAACCAGCAGGTAAGAGCTGCTTGTTCTGTCCCAATCCTCACATTATATCCAGGTGGGAATGCTTGGCTCCTCCCCCTGGGTGGAGCATCTCACAATGGGCTGATGTCATTCTATGAGTCATGGGGTGGGTCCTCACAATGGCCCATTAAACAGGAATGGCCCCCGGAGGGAGTTATCTATGACTCATGGGGCAAGGCATTGATGGCCCATTAGCAGGAGATAGTCCAGGGGAGGAGGCAAGGAAAACACTGCCCCTCCTGGTTTCAACAGTTCATGAAGATGGAGATAGAATACAGACCCTCTGGCACATTTTACATTGTAACCTAGGACACAAGTATTGTCCCTTGCCCCTGCCTCTGTGAAGTGACTGGCTCTGTTTTCTTTACTATTCCCTATCAGGAATTTATATTTGTTGATTCGATTCTCCTGAGCCTTTTATTGTCCAGGCTAAACAGTCCCAGCTCTTTCAGCCTCTCCTCATGTGTCAAATGTTCTTGTACCTTAATCATATCCATGACCTCTGATGGACTCTGTGTGGTATGTCCATGTCTGTCTGGCACTGGAGAGCTCAGAATGGGATCCAGAGCTCCAGATGTGTTTCATCATTGATAAATAGAGGGTAGGAATAACCTCCTTGACAGTGTTTTCCATCGTGCAGTCCAGGATGCTGTAAATCCTTCTATGATTAAAATGCATCTTGCTGGCTCATGGTCAACTTCTTGTCCACCAGGACACTTGGGATATTTTTCTTGGGATATTTTCTGTCAATGTGCTTTCCATACAGTTGACTCCAGCATATATGCTGCATGAGCTTCTTATTCCCCGGAAGCAGGATTTTGCACTTCACTTGTTGAACTACATCAACAAGAGATCAACAGTGAAGTTCCTGTCAACTAATTTTTCCAGACTGTGGAATCCCTCTGAATGGCAGCACAACCTTCTAAAACATATGCTACTTCTTATTTTCCTATCATGCTTGTGAAGGATGGGCTCATTCTCATCATCCAGATCAGTCATGAAGCTGTTGAACAGTACTGGCTCTAGTATTGACCCCTCACTACTACTGACTGGTTTTTGGATGGACTTTGTGCTGCTGATCACAGCTTTTCAATAAAAGCTACATTTGAGACCATTTTCAGTCTGTTTTACTGTCCATGTGTCTCATCTGTACTTCACAATTTTGTCAGTGGGGATGTTATGGGGAGAGTGACAAAAGTCTCCCTAAAATCAGGATAAACAGCACCTATTTATTGCTCCTATTTCATCTATTCAACACATCATGTCATAGTGCAATACTAGTTTGTTCATATGTAATTTTGTCTTCAAAAATTAATGATGAATATTCTAAATTACTTTATTGCCTTAAAAATATTTGGAAATATTTGCAGGATTATTTGCTTTGTCACCTTTCCGGTGATTGAGGTGAGGTTTACTACCCTTTAGCTCCCTGGATTCTTCTTCCTGCCCTTCTTGAAATTTGAAGTGATCGCTTTCTTCCAGTCCTTAGGAATTTCTCCAAATTACTATGATCTCTTGAAGATAATTGAGAGTGGCATTCCTTCCTCAGGCAGTTTTCTCAGCATTTGCAGGTCTATCTCATCCGGTCCCATCGATTTGTGTGCAGTTTATTGAAATATTCACTCACCTGATCCTCCCCCACCTTACTGGTTGTAAACTTTCCCACTGTTCTCAAGGCCCTGGGATCCCTGAAGGGTGGTATTACGTTCTGTCTGTAACTGGGGCATGGAAGCCATTGAGTATGTCAGTTTGCTATTCCTCTTCAGCAGCAGTCCACACTTCCCCTTGTTTTTCTCTGGCTTTTAATGTACCTGCAGAATCCCCTCTCTCCAGATTTTGGTGTAGGTGGACTTCAGCTTTCCTACTTATGCATGCAGAGAATGTGCCTGTATTCCTCCAGAGATATCTCTTCCCTCTTCCACCTCTATTGTCAGGAACTCCTCGTTCATACCTGCAGGCTTCCTGCTACCTTTGATTGATTTCTTGTTCATCAAGATGTGCCACTCCTGAACTTGGAGAAGGTGATCCTTAAAATTCCTTCCTCAACATCTCTTGTCTCTGAGATCATAACCCATGGGATTCTTCCTAGTATGTCCCTGAATTGACCAGAAACATTGCCATGCATATGAGATATAAGTCTGAGTCGGACACAAAATGTCTTGCACAGTATTCAGAAAGTAGAAGACCATGTAGGATTCCTTTAAAAGCTAGTAATTTAAGAACAAAGTTGTTGTGAATACTCAAATACTCAAGAGACGATATATTTAAAATTATCAGAAGAATCTTAATACTGTCTCTTAAAAAAACATGTTTTCTGATTAATATTTATACTGTAAATATATAATCTCAAAGGAGTCAGTTCCATGTCTTAAGTATCCTAAAATTGTGCAGCTTGGCATGTCACTTTAATGTAAATTTTTTTGAAGTTATCAGTGTGAAATGTACAGAATAAGCTTCCTATAAATTATCCCACAGATACTTTAAGAGATTGTGGGGAGAAAAAATGAATCTAATTATACTGGAGAGGTTGAAATGATGCAGACAAATTAAGAAAGGCACTGAAAAGGCAACAAAGTTCCATGGGCTTAGAACCAGTTCCACAGAGAAAAATCTCAGCATGATTAGAGTCCTTGGCTTGCAAGAGAATGACTAAAGATATGCCAGTAAACCATAAAGTCATCAAACATACGGAGGTACTGTGTCTGGAATGATGATTCTGTTTATTGTAATTCAAAACTTAGGGAGCACCAGCTGAGATTGTTCAGGTAAAGGATGCAGTTTGCAGGCAATTCATAGTGAAACTGATTGTTAATGTTTTGGGCCACTGGCTATTAGGGAACTTAAAAGTAAAAGTGAAAAAGAATAGGCCAATTGGTTACTCTTCAGACATACTGGTTTGCATCAGGGAGGCCATGGACTTCCTCATACAAGGGAAAAGATTACTTAATATTTCTCCCAGTTCTTACACCCCTCCTGCAAACATCTGCTCTTGGCCACAGTGATGGCATGAAATGGCCACTGCTGGCATTTCTTTGGTCCACCGTTGCATACCTTAGCTTCTTACAACTTTTACCCAGAGACATGTACTTTAAATTCATTGTAAGTTCGTAACTACTGCCTAGGTTCTGAGAGCAACAGTTCACGTTGTATTGTATTGGGTCTCTCTGGGACAGAGTTAACCTTCCCCAAAGTAGTTCTCTTAGTGCTGTGCTGTGTATTTGTAGCTAGAAGGGTGTTGATAACACACCAGTGTTTTGGTCATTGCTGAGCAGTACTAGCGGAGCATCAACCTCCCCCACAAAAGCCAGGGGGCTGGGAGTGGGTCAGAGGTTTAGAGGGGACATAGAAGACCCAAACTGTGTAAAGCCATATCCCATAGCATGCACGATCTTGTCTTGAGCAATAAAAGCTAAAATAAAGGAGAAGAAGGGGGACATTTATAATTAAAATTCATTATTCATATGTTTCTCTTCCAAAGCAACTGCTATGCATACTGGAGCTCTGTTTCTGAGAAAGTGATGGACATCACCTGCTGGTGGGAAGTAGAGAATAAATATTTTTTTCTTTTTAGCTATGCTTCCATGTGCCTTAGCTTTTGTTCATTAAACTATATTTACTGTGAACCACAAGTTTTCAGTCTTATTTTCTCCTCCTGAGCTGCTGAGGAGGGGAATTAAGAGAGCAGCTTGGTAGGCATCTGTCTGACAGCCAAGGTCAGCTTAGGAGCTCAAGAGTGTGGCTCTAGAGGAATTCAAGATAATGACAGTAATTGCAAGAAATAACAGGCAAGACATGTACTTTACATTGCTAGACTGTGGAATAATTGTGAGGAATTTTGGTTGTAATTGTGATGGGGGGATGAGGGGTCAAGAGTGTGTAAATTTTTCTTTAAAATTATTTTACTGAAGACTATAACCTTCAAGGTAAATACTGGAATACAGATTCATAAATAAATATAAGGCCAGTTTTTGCCTTGATACAACAGGTGGCAGGTCTATTGACCAAAAGAAACCCTGATCCAAGGAAGAGATGCCCCTTCAGACTTGTCTTTGGTCAGTAGTTAATATATTAGAGAATATTAGTTTTCTAGGAAAAGAAAATTAGTTAAATCTAATTTGCTTCAGCCACAGTAAAATGCTTGATTTGATTGGTGCGAGAAAAATTATCAGGATTTCTTAAGAAAGAGAAGCTGAAGGTTAGCAGAATAATTGAAGACTTGGGTTTTCACACAGAATATCAGATGAGCCCATACCAGTTACTGATTTCACAAACTTAAAAAAGTGTTGTCACTTCAAAAGAGAACTGGGTTAGCATTCAGGAGGAAATGGGTGACCCTGAAGAGTGAGGAAATTGAAGCAGTAAAGCACTCATTAGTGCAAACCAAGATTTTTTGTAGGAAACTTAAATCCTTAAAGATGAAACTTGATTTGTTTAGGGAGTTATTTGTTTGATATGTTGCATACAATCACTCGCAATAAACCTGAGGCCTACTCTGGTGCTTGTGAACAGCATCTTTCCCTTTTTATAGGCTTTGTTTAATCAGCACAGTGCCAAGGATGGGCAAGTAAAGCTGCTATTACTGTGAGAGAGGCTCATGCTGTCTTTCAGAGAGGGTGTCACTTCTGTGGGTCCCTGTGAAAGCACTGTGAGCTTACACTTAAGGTAGCAGCCACAAAAGACTAGGTAATACCAACCACCCTTGGCTGAGTAAAGGTGAAATGTTTAGTCTAAAATGTTTAGTCTAGGCTAAAGATTTAGGCTTTGGACGATTTGACTGTTGTGTGTTTGTTCACAGTCCATAGGGAAGTGAGATGGAAAGAGGTGGTTTGCTGTTGACACCTCTACTGATCTGCTTTCATTCATGATGTCTGCCAGCACATGGATGCTGCACAGGGAGCACCTTAAGCATGCAGAGATCAGAGACTTTTGTGGCTTTCCAGATTTTGACTTTGGTAATGTATCAGTTGATTTGAAAACAAATTTCTGGGCAATAAGCATATGCAGCTTTGGGTCCATCTGGAAGTCTTGTCTAGCCTCAACATAGCCAGTGCTGCTTGCAGTCTCAACACTGCAATTCCTAACTTCATTTTTGTATTTTATACTGAGCTTCTGTGGGCCAAGTCAGACAACATGTGTCTCTGTGTCCTGACATGCCTCTGTTGCTGTATTTCATGTAGCACTACCTCTTCTCTCAGCTCTGTCCCTTCAAATATCTGGGCTCATAAGGTATTAAAGGCATTTTTTTTCTCTAAACTTTCTTCTTTTAGATCAAGTATCAATCAGTTTCATGACCATGCCATAGAGGACTGTAAGCTTCTTTTACCATTCAGCTCTCAGACCAAAGAGGAACCTCATATTTTTTCCTGTGAAGCATGGCAGTCTTTACATAAGACAGTGGAAGGGAACTCTTGTCCACACATAACCTAAATTCCTTTCTCCTTGAAAAATATTTGGGCATCAACACAAAATTTGCATTGATTTCTATTTTGCTATCTTTTTTTGGTGTGTGTTGAATCTGCTTGAGATTACAAACTTCAAATGAAAACATTACTGAGTTTGTGTGCTCTTCACATTTTCCCCTACAATTATTTTCTTACATGGCATACCAAAGAATGTGAGCATTTCAGCTGGGCTAAACAACTATACAAAGATGGTAAATATCTTTATACAGACCCCTGGTTACTTTCCTGTGAAATTTTAAAACCCAAAAACTTCCATTTGCTTGTTTTGAGCACTCATGCTGAAGATCTCTCCTGCTCCCACATTTCTGCAGCACAGCTTCCCTGCGCTCACTTGGGCTGCCTGCACAAGAAGGCCTGAGGCAGTGCCCAGCATAACCTCTGGGTTCTCTTGCAGAACATCACTCTGTCCATTGCACACTATTTTCCTCTTCACATCTAAGATCTATTAATTCAGCTTCTGCTGTCCTCCTGCTGCATGTGTGGAGGACTCATCCTTGCTCCCTTTATAACCACAAGAGGATTTATTGCTTTGCATGCATTGTTCAACAGAAGCAGATATTTGTTTTATTCTGCTGCAAAAGTCATTCAAGAGCAGGGATGAAATACGATCTTCATCTTTAGTCAGGCAGAGCTCAAAATCACAGCAGTAGACTTCTTATTATACGTTTCAGAAAGCAAGGGCTGAGGAGAAGCATCAGGACTGAATTATGGATCATGTTTCCAAGACTGAAATGGTCTTCCTGAGAGTAAGGTGCTGTAGGTTAGCACAGTTTTGATGATGCTGCAGTCACACCTTTTCAATTTATACTGGAGTTTCTGATCCTAATGCTCTTCTTAGATGTATTTCACCATTCAGCAGAGTGACCAGGTCCCAGGGATGATGGAACACATCAGAGCAAGAGAAAGAGATGAAAGCTCTGTCTTAACACAACAGCAGCCAGTGCAGTAAGTCAAAGAACACTGTTAAATCACCTTTATTTTAACCTCTTTTTGTAATTTATTTATGTGGAAAAAGACATCAACATCTGTGATGATATCCAGCTTCTGAAGGATAAGCTGGATTCAACAAATTTGTATGGTCAAGGAAACAAGGAAATCCTTTGTCCTTTCCCTCCTCATTTGGTACTCAGAGGCTGGAACTAAATGAAAAGACCTAAAGGACTAGAGGGCCACACTGCTATGGGAGTGGGAGGATCTTTCTGCCATGCCTCAAACTAATTTAATTCATATATTTTGGAACTTAATCAGAGCAGGATTTCCTGAACTGGTTCACTGCACAGGGCCAAACACACTTTTTACTTATATTTGTTTCTTTAAATGCAATATTATTAGTGAGAAAATATTTATTTTAGTGTTTTATCTCTGGGTCTGTTCTTATGCTTTTCTTTGTCTTGATGCAGCATCTTGGCTCCCACTTGCCTATTGTGCCGATAAAAATGTCACACTGACCTTCAGAAGTGTACCTGCTGCCTGAAGACTGTGCCTTAAGAGAAGTTCTGATGCCACTGCACACGTTGGGTTGTTTATTAAGCCCTTAACTCACAGAACCGGATATTGTGTCAGATCATCTGCACCTAATTGAAAACACCACCTGAAAGGATTCAAAGGAAACTTCCCATTCTTACTGATATCTGCGGGATGTTTTATATCTTCACATGACTTTACAGGGCAATTCACAGGATAGTTTCTGCTGTGCATAGCATTGAAGAAAAGATATCCTTTTGTTGATTGCTTTGCTTTTTCAAAATTTGAATATTTCCCTGCCTCTGTTTCTTCCTGGAGTGTCAGAAAGACCCAGACCTTTTTCTTTATGGCCTGAATTAAAATCACAAAGATCCACTTGATTAGGAATTCTGTAGAAATAGTATTTTGCACTGAAGCACTGTTCGCAAGGAGAGGGTTTAGGAGTTCCAGAAATAGCAATAAATGCTTTAGATTCAGTTGATAAAAGCTCTCTTAATTCACAGATAATTGTTCTGCAGAGAACAGGAGAAAGAATTTCTCCTTCTCTGGGGATGAAAGAAAAATAAGATTTCATATAAGCTGAGGTTTTTGTTTGTTTAGTTGTTTTGTTTTTTTAGTTTTTCTGGCCTGGGGGATATTTGTTTGTTTGGGTTTTTTAATCCATGCAAACAGCAGGCATAACTGTGGCTATTGTTTGTTTATTGCATTTTCAGGTTGCTGGGCATTGTGTACCTGCCCATCCTATCCTTCCAACCCTTCAAAAGAAGGAAACTGGATTTAAAATAGGCTAGCAAACAGTGGCGCACCTAATGTTCAATTTTCAGATCTTCAAACAGCTTTCTTCGTGTATACAGACTCTAGGATGGACAGTCCCATAGGTGACCACCAAAGTCAAAACCAGTACACAGCTTCCTCCTGTTGTATATATTGAAGGAGTTGCTATAGGTTAAAGTCTGAAATAGGTTGCATAAAGCAAGTTCAGAATGTTTCCTGGAAGCATGGATGCTCTTAAATCAAAGTATCCTGAACTCATGCCTTCTGAATCATGAAACAATGAGAAAATTAAAGAAGAGAAGGACAAGTACTAACTTCTCCCTCAAAATCCAGGTCAGGGCCTTATGTTAATTTGTTATTCACCATCCTAGTTTTCTAACAACATTCACAAAAATGTAGTGGGAGAATGGAGAGGAGTAATTAAATAGCACATCTGGCCCTGAAATATTATTTCTTAATGTTATAACTTGAAAGGGGACTACCGCAAATAGGAATTATGATATAGTTACTGTGCAAAAAATTCTACTCTTGTGTCAGCACCCGCTGAGCAGGGAAGAAGGGCCGAGACTGAGCTGAGCCTTCATCTCATTTATACAGCTTGATTATACATGAGCTTTAAATCCAGCTCTCATTCCACTTTATATTTTCATCTCCATTCAGTTTCCAGTGAAGTGTTCCTGTGTTCTTGAGAAAAAAAGGAGGATGTGATTAGGTAAGAGAGTAAAGCATGCATTCAATTACAGAAAGCATTATCATCCCTTCCCTAAACTGATTAGTTATTGTTCCCTTAAGTAGCACTAACTATGCTCATGTGCTCTGCAATCCAAGCCATAAGGCATAGGCACTGGCCAAATGCCAGTGCAGCACCCACTGACGCCATTCGTAGAAGACAGAGCCTGAAAAGGCTCCAGTGGAGATCTTCTGAGGAGCCTGAAACTTTGGCCCATGTTTTTCAGGAATCTTCTTTCTGAGGAGGTTTCTTGGTGGCCCTCATCTCTGCCAGGTCATGCTCATTCACCAGTCAGTGCCACATAGGAAAGAAGCCTGCAGTGTCCTAATTAATTCATTTGAGCAGCCTGATTTTATAGAGTAGAGGAGTACAAGCACAGCTGTGATTAGGTTTATCTTGAGCTGATTTTACACAAGTTTCTGTATGCTCAATTATTTTTTTTCTGGAGTGGTTGCTTATGCCATAGCAGACACCTTGGGGATTTGGATTCAACACTGCTGTATGGGAATGTTTCATATTTTACACATTTTACTGTGGTAATCATCCTTAGTAGTATAAAATTGAGAGGACAATGAGAAAAAGAGCAAAGGGCAGTGTCTACTGACAGCCTCCTCCTGTAGGTCAGTTTGGAGAGAGAGCCTTTAAACAACGGCAGTCAACTCCACAGTAAACCTCTTTCCCTGTCAATAAAAGCAGCAATCTGGAACTTTTGGGCTTCTCAAGCAGTTGCTTTTTGAGAGGCTTGCTGGGCTAAGAGGGGAAAATGCAAAGCAGCTGCAGGAGAGTGTAAGGGTACCAGACTGCAGGAGTTGTCTAAGGTTTCCCTCTCTCCACAGGGAGCCACCAGGAGCCCAACCAAAGAGCCTTCTCTCTTCCCAGGGAGACCTGAGAGCAACACTGGGCATGGCAGGGGCAGACATTTACTGTCTTTTGATTGTCACCACATATTGTGGCCTCAGCAGGTAAGGAGAGATTTATGAGCAGAGACAGGGGATTCTTCTAGTATGTACTAGTGTATATAGAAATTAAAAAAAGGAAAAAGAGAGACATAAAAATATTAGATTAATTTCTTCCTCTGTCTGCTACTGTGTTACTCTCTGTTTACATAATTAAATTATTGGAGTGTGTCTAGTCTTGCATTTTCTAACATATCTGATGCAAACTGGAGGCTGCCTAATATTCATTATTATTATTAATAATTATTCATTACTAGTATTATTATCCAGTAACTGGCTAAAACAAATGGTGACATTTGGTAGAATTTAATTTAAATGCTAAAAAGTAGAATGCAAACATGTGGGGTTTTTTGTATAAAAGTTTGCAGTGCTCAAAAATTTCTTTGTGTATAATTTGGAAGCATGAAATTGCCTGACAAACTAATATATACCCAAACATTATTTTACTGTGCAGCAAGTCCTACAGAAAATTAATCATGAGCAGATAGATTGTATTTTGAAACTTTGGTCCAGGGCCTTCAAAAATGAATGTGTAACAATCACCAAGAGTTTCTAGTGTTACAAACTTCAAAATAAATATATTTTGTGTTATTCGCATAGCCATGAGGCTCATGTATGCATATTCCAGTATGGCCATCTCTAAAAATGATCCTAAACAATAAGATCAGTTATAAAATAAAGTCATCAAATCAGTTGACAAAGTAGAAAATATCCTGTGAACATATCAACAAGGTATTGAGAAAGTTCATAAAAACCCAGCCTTTACTTGTCCTAATTTAGCCAGTATTTATTTAGTAAGTTAATATCACAAATACAGAACAAGCAAAACTAAGAAAAGTGAGGGTTACATAGACAAGATGGTTATTTATGTGAGACAGAAGCATGTCGTGAGAGTTCTCTTCTGAAATAAGCTGGGAATGAACACTAATATGTCACAACATACCACAGATTAATTTCAGTTCAGTCAGCCTCAGATATCATGATTAGTACAGATGATATTTAACTCTGCAATTTGCATACTGTGGATTAATGCTCAACCTGGGTGGTTACCATAAGTAAGACATTCATCTCTCCTACATTCCTTCATCTGCAGATATTCAGGCACAACTTAGCTCCCAGTGAGCAATACTCACTACCACGATGAGCAATAGGAAATGAAAAGTTAAATCCAAAAGCAAAGAATCATCACTAGGTTTGTGAATTTAGCATTCAGATCAAGTAACTTACACAAGTCTGAACTGGAAACACTGTAATTATTTATACCTCCATGGGAAACTTACTGCTTTCATAAAACATCTAAATATATTGACAACCAGTAAATATTCATCATTTGAAAACTACTATCCAGCTTCAAGTTTTGCAGTAATTAATTTGGTTCTGACAGGGTGAGTAATATTCTTGAGTTTCTTTAAGACTTAAAAAAAGGTCAGATTTGATTCTCATATTTTTCTTGTGAAAGAACTGTGGAAATATATATTCCAAGAGAAGCAAACAGATTTGTAGGCAGCATCAGGAAATGTAATGATGGCATACCAGACACATATTTGATTGAAAAATATGTTTTTCAAGCTTTTTACTTGCTGGTTGCAGTGGTAGGTGTTAACTGCTAAGCATGAAAAATCTAGCAGATTCTTGAACTTTGAAGCCTGAAGATATTTAGTATTTTAAATAGTAGTCTTAATATATTTCTTGAAGTTTGGAGAAGCTAAGGATTTTCTGGTAACATATGGAGTTCTGTGTTTTTGGGGATGGAGGCATATTTTGTGGTTATGATCAGCCATTAGGGTCTGTAATGTCTATAATTCTAGAAATTTTATCTTTATTTTAAAGGTGTATGTATTTGTATACCAGGAAAACTATGGGTCCAGATATATGGCTACAAATATTCAAAAAGATCCTAAAATCCTTTCTGTGCTGTGATGTGCTGTTATCTTTTAGATAGAATGTCTTGTTGATATTAAACACTATCACTTGTAATATTACCTCCAAAGTGCAGTAGTACCATATTTTCAGGGGCATCATATATTTCAAAAAGGTATCCTTCAAATATCATAATTTCTTTCTACAGCATCTTGCTCTGGTGCAGGGAATTTCACTACCAAAAAAACCCAGCAAAATGCTGATCTTTTGCATTCAGCTAACCTTGGATCGCAATATATGATCTATTTCAGGGATTTCAGTCTACACCCAAGTTCTAAAAGGAGTCAGAGGAAACATCTTCTCTTGTGATTTTGACTGTGATGGGAGCTGAGTTTAAAATTATTTTCTACATGTGTATGGAATAAGCCTTGGTGAAGATCTGACAGACCACAGACCATATTTGCTCAGTGCCACCCCTGCCAGAATAGCTCCTTGAATCTCCTGAATGTTTTTACTTTAGAAAGACGGTGTTCAAGATACACAATATGACACATGGCTCTTCTCGCTGCCACTTTAACTTCATGCTTCACTCTTCTCACTCATTGTGAAAATTCAGTGTGTTCCAGCAAAGCAACAGATAGGGGAAAAAATAGGAGCTTGCTCCCTGTACTATACTATGAATGAGAAAAGCAGCAGTGAAATATTCCTGTTTATAAACTCCTTGGTGGTGGAGACTCTTCCACATTTCTTTGTATTCACTCTAAGGAAGTTCTTCATACATAGAGGCAGTCAATTTAAAAGAAAAAACTCTCCATTCCCTGAAATGCAGTTTACCTTGTGAAGGATTAATGGTATTTTTTTTCAAATCTGTAGCTTCTAACCATAGCTATAGGGAAAGAAAATAAATTTTAAGAGGTATAACTTTTTCATTTCATGTGGGTGTTGCAGTAATTGTCCTTTTGCTACAACAAGAATGTTTACATTTGTGTTTCCACTTCCAAGACCTTGTCTCCCTTGATCTGAAGGAATAGAGCCCCTCATAGGTGGTGTTGTTTCAGGACCTCTGATGTTGACATGAAGATATGCTGTTAAAATGTCCTCAGTGTGAACAGAATGCAAAAGTCAGTACCAAATAGATATAGATTTAAGTGAGGTGTTTGGAAGACTTTATTCTGTTCGCTAATGTAGCTTGGAGTAGTCAGCTTCAGTTTGGGAAATAGCATGCTATTGCCACAACGTTTGCAGCTGGAATAAAGTTGACTCAGATTGTAAAAAACAAAATTGAGTTTGGAATATACTACAGAGGTATGTCTTGTTCTGTCAAAAAATGATTACACACTGAGAAACTGCTGACAGTAAAGTCATATATTTCCTTCTGTCTTTCCTTCCTTCCCCTTCTATTCTTTTGCCTATTCTCTTCCTTTCTCTCATAAGATAAGAGAATCTTAGCAGTTTCCTTAACTAGCATTTTCTTCCCAAAATATCTTCTGCTGTAAGGAAGATTGCAACCTCCTCTCCAACCCATAGATTTATTATGCTTATGAAAAGCAGATTGCTTAGGAAAATTTGAGAGCTATTTATTTATTTGCTCACATATTTATTTTTGGTGCTCACATAATTACACCTGTCATGATTAGTTTTAATATGATGAATTGCCTAGATAAAAGTGTAGCATGCTTTGTGCCCATTCATTTCACTTGCAAATGCAGCATAGATCTTCCTTACTGCCTGTGGTGCAATTTCACCAATAGAACAGCTTTTAGAGAATGCTGAAATCAGTCATCTGAAGCCTGTAGAAATGTGATCAACTCTGGTATGAACCTTGCAGGTTTTCCTTTCCTTGTTTACTTTTTTTCTGAAATTAGAGCCTCAACAACAACTTGCCCTAGTCTGCCCATGGTTCAATTCTCATCAATAAGATCAGGAGATAACAAAAAAAAGGTCTGATATAGTTTGTTTGGTTAATATATATCTGTGCACATACTGGCTGTAGAACTTTGTCTAGGTTGCATTTCAGCAGGGTGTGTCGTCTTCCAGAGACCCACACCCTTTTATTCAAAAACAACCCAAATATTTTGGGTTGTCTTTGAACAAAACATGATAATTTCAAGATCTCAGTTAAAAAAACGTTTCTTGGAACTGAACTTCTCCAAAACAACTAGGAGATCAGTTGTTAAACTTATCTTCACTGAATATCACTCAGGAGAGAAGCTAGACATATATCTCCCTGACAACAGAAGCAGATATTTTCTGTGACATCATCACTGCATGTGACATCAGTGCTGTCTCTTCTGAAAGGCTGTGATATCTATAGCTCATAAATTCAGATAAACTCTGAGACAATGTCTCTTTTATAAGTGGAAGTAGATAACAAAGCCATTTCTTTGGTGCTATAGATGGTTCAGATCAAAAGTTTATATGAAAAATATGTGCAAGCAGTTAAAGAATGCTTCCTTTCTTTTTTCTTCTTTACTTTGTGGTTTGTTGAGTGTACTCTGTACAGAAGGTTGGTGATGAAGGCACAGACAGGATTAGTAGATTTTTGAAAACATTTGGTTATTCCTTAATATTCATTTTCAGGTATTCTCAGGTCACCTTAATATTCATTTTCAGGTATTCTCAGGTCAAATAGGGTAAAAGCTTAATTGTAAAGAAAAACATACTCATAACAGAAACGTGATATTGACGTTGTTTATAAAAATCAACATACATAAAAACTTAATTTCTTGCTTATTTATTTGCATGTATTATATAAATTAAGCAAATAAACATGAGAATGTTATCAGTTTTGAATAAAAGTTATTAAACATAACAATACCATAAACTTGAGTGCACTCCCCTAGACCTGTAAGCTTCAGCATACTCTCAACCTCTGAGAATGATTAGTTCTGTTTCCTTAGTATTGAGCAGAGGCTGAAAGCTGGTACAGACCCTGAAACCATAATTATCTGTTTTCTCTGAAATCAAAATTAAAACAAAGGCTTGATGAATACTTAGCTAAGAAGCTCCTACCTGAACAAGCCCTAACAACTTACAAGGAACCCAAGAAAATAGTTGTACTCAACAGTGTTTGGCAAAAACATTTTTCTCCAAACACTTTCCTTTGCTCAGAGACATATCACAGCTAAAAAGAAGCCTGGTGAATTTCATTGCATATTTTGAGAGCAATTTCTGCCATTTGCCTCATTATCTAAACTTTTAACTAATTCTAGGATTATACCCATGCACTCCGTCTTAAATATGAGATTTAATATATTGGGCATAACTTGGTTTGGTGACTCTTGCTGAAACAAGATCTGTTTAGTATAGCAGCTCTGTGGAATACACAACAAAACCTCTGTAGCTCTCAGAGTTCAAGCAGATAATTTCTTCAGCCTGTGAGTTCTGAATCTTTAACCAGCTCTTGCCTTCATTATAGAGAGCAGAACTACCTGAGCAGTGAAAGGAAGCATAAATAATCAGCCACAAATGACAGCAGCAGCGCACTTCTTCACCATGGGAAATGCAACACCGAGCATTAATTCAGGATCTCTGCTTTTGACATACAACCAGTAGCCCTAACTCTAACCTTAATTATAGCCCAGGGTTCCATCTCCTTTGAAAATATGTACATAAGGTATGGGACTTCAGAAATACCTTACCTCTTCCTATTCTCAGGCCCATTATCATTCAGCAAAGGGTGTATTTTATATTTTATATTACTTACCCCTAAATCTTAGTGTAATTAAATACAGGGGAGCTACCCCAGCAATGAAAAAAATTCATATCATACTGCTTAGAGTTGATACAAATCTTCTGGCTAACTCTAGAGATGTACAACTTTCTCTCTCTGGATCAGCAAACCTTGACACCATTCCTAACTTCCTCCTTTCCATTCTAACCAAGGGAATCTATCTTTTCTCACAGTGAATATTGAAGGTGGCATCTGCCTTCTTGCCATCAGTCAGAGCCATTTAGCAGACAACTAAAAAAGCAGCTCTTCCATTCTTAGATTTAAAAAGCCAAGCCCCACCTCTTACTTTCAAATTCATTCTATCCCAGGGATCCATTGTGAGTAGTAAACCCATCAAAATACTGCTCGTCAGAGGCCTCCCCTTTCATTTGAACTCTGAAATGCCATTCAGCCAAAACCTTAAACTATTAGATTCCAAATGCTAACACTAGCTGTCAGCTCGACTCTACCTAGAGGACCCCCTTCTTCTGGAAAAGTGGATATGAAGTACTGCACGAAAGGGCCTTTGTATTCCTCAAAACTCTTAGAGTCATTCAAAACACAAGGAAAAAACTTCTCGTTACTCTTTAGACTCCTGTGATCTAACTAATCTTCTTCTCTCTAGCAAAGAAACCGAACCAGATGGTGAAAGGGATGTAATTTATTGGCTATGACCAGCTCTAACCTTGTCCTCAGTGGTGAAGATACCATCCAGTCTTACAATGAGATCTTTTCTCTCCAGAGACCAAAATCCTGTCTGTCATCTTTCATTCCAGCCAGCTGAGCCACCTGAATAATAAAAGAAAGCATAAAGATTTACCACAACTTTTTGCCAATAGATGACCATTTCAATTTCAATCTATGTGGGCTCCAGAGCAGAAAAATTTCTTTTTCAGGGTTTAGATTCCCCAACGCCTAAAATTCAAGAGCAGGAAGAGCTAGGCTGATCTTATTTTCTTTTGTTTGGGGTAGGCATGTCACACATACTAATTGAAGATCTGCTAGGTTTTTCTTTTGTCTCTAGATATACTGACTCTATAAAGTTATTTTAAAAATATTTTAAAGCCACCCATCATTTACAGGCACATACTGGGTCATGGTGCCTACCCACCAGGCATTACATGCATGCTGTACCACCTAGTGTAGAGAGCCAAAATATGGGGTTTGTACAAGTCCTGTGGCAAAATTCTTGATGAAAGAGGCCACTGTTGTTCTGGCATCTGCCATTGCAGAGACTTTCTTGCAGTGATGACTTGCAGGAGATAAGATTGCTTAGGCGTTGCTATATTGATCTGGTGTTCAGTAATAGCTAAATTCATTACTTCTCAAGATCTTCCTTCTTTATCTCAATATCTCTGATCACTCACAGGTAACAATCTGTACGAGAGAACATGAAAAAGACAGATTGAAAATCTGAATGTTAATGAGGAAGTTTGTGCAGAGGTAGCAAAAAGGACTTCTAAAATACAGCCCAGCAATCACCAGGAAGCAATTTTACTTCTTCTAATATATATTTTGCCTTCCACACAGTACTGTTGAGGGTAAATTGATTGATGTTTAAAGTGCTTTCCATTTCTTTGATGCAAGTTGCTATGGAAACAGCAGGCATACTTATTAGATATTTGCAGTCACTTTTTGTTAAATCTAACTCTTCTAGGTTCTCTTTTTCTTGGAGTCTTGCTGTACTTTTCAGCATCTGATGTCGTTAGCAGACCCACAACAGGAGATCTTGTATGCTGCTCCATGTACTCACTTTCCATTCTGTATATTTTAGCTGGATTTCTCAACAGCAGAGCTATAAACTCAGCCACTTTCAGCATTGGAGAAACCTCTGCCAGTCATGCAAAGGATTTTCATGATAATGCCTGAAGCAGTTCAAAGGTTGAAAAGACACTCTGTTGTTATTTTAAATATTTATGCTATGTATTGGGGTATGTAAATGTAGTTAAACTCTTAGCCTTTTGTAGCAGCTGCCATGGGATGTGCCTTGTCAGGGCATTTGGGGCACTGCAGCCATGTGCATACAAATATACACATTATATGTTTTTAGCCATTCAGGACTTTGCTGCTGCTACTACCTCAAGACTGTCTTTCCCTTTCCAGAATTGTGACAGCTGTAATCGACAGAAGAGAGAAAGGAATCTGTTTTTCGTTCTGTTTGATTTTACTTACATTTGGGTACTTTCCTTGTTACAACTCTAGCTACAAGTTTTGAAATTTTTACTGATTGTTTTCCGTATCTGAGAGAAGAAAGCATGATTTAGTCATAAAGAAAGGTGAAAGAGTTTGTTTATGTTGGTTTTTTTAATAATACTTGTGTGTCTTCAAGGGAGAGACCTTTCCATGATGCCACCAAGAAAAGCAAAAATGTAGGATTAAAAAAAATACAGCTTTTTAATAGGGTCTAATTTACCCCTCTGTGGCACAGACAAATGCTTTCTCAGCATACTTATGCACATACATGGACAATGGACCTCCAGGGTCATGTGAAAATAGAAGTGAAACTTCACTGGAAATACACTTGTCAAAAAAAAATAAAATAAAGTGCATGTTAAGCATGCACCCATATTGCTCTGGAAGGAAGAGATGTTAGCTTTAACCTTAATAGCAAACGGTGCAACTGCAGCTGATTTGCATTCAGAGCTTTCTGGGGGTGTGGATGGCTCTGGAGTGAAGGCAAGTCGGAGGTTCCTTTTCCCAGTCAGGGAACATTTCTTTGCAGTCATTCTCGTCTCTCAGCTCTTGGTTGCTTTCCTTTCATGTGAGTCCTTAAGAAAATATTAGAGGATAAGTGAAGGTTATGTTTTGGTATCTCTTCCTAAATCTATCCTCAGATGAATCAAGAGCCCCCTTCACTTTCTTGCTCATCTGTTAAAAATCTTACAGCATAGTAAGGGGAATACAAGTGTTTTATTATCTCTGTTTCTGAGACTGTCAGTATCTTAGCAGTAAAAGCAGAAAGAAATAAAACCGTTCACAATGAGGGGAGGTGTAATAAAAAGTGACCTTCCTCTATATTTCATTTTTTTTTTAAGCTTCAAGAGAAAAATAAAAAACTTGCAGCTGGGTTGTCACAAACAGCCTGTAGAACTGCTGAAAGAAACTTGCTTTCAGGGTATATTTCTACTTCCATGTTCCGAAATGCTTTTATGTCATAAATGGCATTCTTCTCTCTTATGGATTTGCATGGAGATTGCTAGAGCTAGACTACACTTCTCCATCCAGACAGAAAGAAAAAATAAAAATCAGTTTGCCCAATTTTTCCAAGGTCTGAACAGTAATGCAAAAATAATTTCCAAAGCAGAAAAGCAGCTCTCCTGTAATTTTTACTGTAAATATTGTAACATAAAAAGAGTAATTTTGGAAGGGAAAAAGCTATTAACAGAAGGAAGAAAAAACCCAAACAAACCGTTTAAAATTCAATACTATTTCCATGAAATTGTGAAATATGTAAGCGCATTGTGTATTCTGTAGGATTTATTGTGAACTGTTGCTAAGGGTCATCAGGGCACTTCAGGTGAAAGGCAGTAGTGGAGAAGAAGGGCTGTGGAAAGGTTGCACAAAGTTGACTCAGTGCTTGATTTGCCATGTGCTGAGCAGCTACGAGATGATTCTTCTCCACGTCTCAAAGGTCTCCCTTTTGTCCTTTACAATGGATGAAAGAATAAAGGGGATGAAGAAGTTATACTCAGTACTTGGCAGCCTCAATAATTCATTCTGCATCTCAGTTCCTGTTGCTCCTTTTATCCTAATTTTTGGGTGACTGGTGGGTGGAGAGATCACTCCTCCTTCAACCCTTTTTGCACACAGTTATATTTCCCCTATTGTAACACCTCCAATGAAAAGAAGAGCAGTGGCTCTGGTTCTTCTATTCTTTCATAATCTTTACTTGGGCAAAAGATTGTGAGAGAATAATCAACATCCTTGAAATGGAAATGCACCTCTCTTTCTTACTGCACCTTCCACCTGAACAAAAGTTTGGAGATGGAGACTTGCACTGTCCTATCCCCCTGTACTGGGGCAGGGATTCCCTTGCAGCCCTGTTAATATTTGATGTCTGCCTTGCTGATGCTCTGGTTGTTACTGGTGTATTCCTAGTAGGTGTTTCTTGAATAAAGACCTACAGCTGGGGTGCTGCATAGAGTCAAGACATCTTGAGTGGCTCTTTCCTTACTTTGAGAGGTGACATTTCCCACAGTGCACATAGGCACGGCCTACATGACACTTATGTATGGGAAGGGACAATTTAAAACAGAATGAATTCTAAAATAAATAAATAAATTCTAAACAAATTCTAAATTTGAGTGATTTCATCATAATTGTTTTTAAGGGATATACAAACCAGTAAATGTCTAAATTTTTATTTTTGGTAAAAAAAAAGTAAAGAAAAAATCTCCATTTCTCCAACATCAAGAAAAACAAATTTTCACTGCAAGTGCTGTTAATAGAGAGGCAAGATACTTTAACAAGAAGTAACAGATCTACTGTGCTGAAATACCCATTTCGCTACCAAAGGATTATTAAAAGTCACCCAGATTTATTTCACCAGTCTCATTTCAGCATCAGAATATGCTGACAAAACTTTGGAAATTTAAGCATTGGCAGCTTTTTCAGATATAGCTAATTCATAAAAGATGATGGGAAGATAAATGACATTTATATGCTGAGGGTCAGTACATCATAGTATTGTACTACTGATTTTCAATGTCACTAGAGTTTTTCTGTCATTTTGCTATAACTGCTTTTAAGTTTTGAGCTCTGGAGGCAAATACTTCAAGCAAGTAGCCATAATTTCTTCTGTGAAGTTGGTGATGTCTAGCAAACAACTTGTTTGAGAGTATATCCTCACATCAATAAAATATGTGAGCTAGCAATATAAGAAGTCAATGAATGGAGAACACCCTAAAAATTGAGATGAAAAATGTAAAATGTATTTTTTATTCTTTTCATGAGTCACAATAGTAGGTTTTTAACTAGAATAAGGTCTTGTGCAATATACAAATTTGAAGGGTCTAATGTCAGTAGAGGAGACATTGGAGTGAAGTGCTAGAGGAAGTTCTGCTGCTGATGATACCTACATAGGTGTGTGCCTATTTTTGCCTCAGTCCCTTCCCAGTAGTAATAGGAAAGTTCTTTAGTGACTATCATCAAGCAGATCAATTAGTAATTTATGTAACTTGACTATAGCAAGAAATTAACTCTGATGAAGTTGAAAACCAATAGCTTAACAACTGACAAAGTATTTTAGACTAGAAAACTCCTTGGTTGACTGAACATACTAAACAAACAAACCCACAGTACAATGTGCTGTAGCTGCATTTAACTTCAGAGTGGGATACTTAAGCCAGGAATTTGTCAGCAAGTAATAGATGCAAACTACTCGTCAAAGTTCAATAGAGTGAGTCCTTTCCCATAGCAGTAGCATTTCCCTCAAAACAGGGAATTATTTCGGGTATTTTTTTCAGGTATTGTTTTTTGCTTCACCTCACAGATTATTTACCATGTAGAGAATGGATATGTTGTTATGTTTGGTTCTGTTTTTGTCAATAGAGATGGTACTTTGGGCCAGAACAGCAATAAAGGATTCCAGTAACTGGGATTACTGAACAAGTTTAGGATTGCTGTTGACATTTGACCTGAGATAGTACAATGAGTGAAAGCCTTTCAGGTGTCATTTTGACAAAAAGGATTCTGATGTGCTTCACCTCTCTGTTATTTGTGGAGATAAGTACACCCTTAAACAATGATGAAAGGAGTTGAGGGATAGTTAGTCTAAATCATTCAGAATTATCTTACTGCAAATGTAGTTGGTTGGTTTTTTTCTACATGTGCCAAAGAAGATCTCATCCTAAAATAAGGACTTATTGGAAATCCACTTAAACATCTGCATTGATTCAGAAAAATACCGCCTTTACTTCCATCTTCCTCAGTAGCTGTTTCTTCATGGTGTCTACAGACAAATACAGAGGTATTTCATCTTTCAAGTAATATGTGCAGGAATTGGAGACCTATAAAATCATGGTCCTTCCACCTCTGCTTTGGTAAGAAATATCTTTGTGCCACCCCTAACTGAAGGCTGTGTTTATCAAGTTTATAAAAGCTCTAGATCAGACAAATGACTAACACAGACAGTTCTTCAATCCAACACACATTTCCCTAAAATTTGTCCCTTTCTGTGATGGAAATATGTAACAAAGCTTGCCCCAGGCAGGCACTTTGATGCAACCAGCTAGTCTTAAACGCAATCAAGAAAGTGAGTAAATAATTGCGAGTAAGTAGAGATCTACCTATTTCTGAATTATTACTAAAAATCTGACAGGGAAAGAGTGAAGAATTTTCCAGTGACCTTCTTCAATATTATCCACTGAGCAAAATCTCATTCTTACCCTTATCTAAGGCAGTGCACTGGGCACCATGCCATTTGGCCATGCACTCAGATATGGTGTGCTCTTCCAAGGACACACAAGTCATATTCAGAGATTCAAGCAGGACTGCATCTCATGCAGTATTTTCTTTTGTTTTTTTTTCTAAAACTTTTCCTCCAAAACATCACCTGTAAGATATATAGCTGTGTTTTCACAGTATATCTCCTCTTTCTGTTCTATGCTTTACTCAGGTCTTAGATAAACCTTCTGTAATTTCACAGAGAAAAATAAATAACTGAAAAACTTCTTCTCATTATATCACACCAAATTCAGTGTTTACTTGGATGAAAAACATGTTTTCCAACTGCACTATTGTATTCCTCATTTTTTCTTTGAAGGTAGCTAATGTGGTTGGAGAAAACAGTACCCAATCTATCAGTGTGTTGTATGGGCAGTAGCTAGACAAATTAATGTAGCTTTTTTTGAACATATATTCAGTATCACTTGCTTTGCTTCTACAAAAGTAGGAAAAAGTGTGGGGTTTTTTATTTCTTCTCTATTTCTCTATATTTTTCCCTTTAATTTGCTTACTTTGTAGAGAAATAAAAATAGTTTATTGTGAAGGTAACTTAGTGTAACAATAGAAGTCCTGATTTTGCAATGAGCTCTGATGAGGCTGTGTACATATCAGCCAGTAATAGACTGCTAATAGTCTTAGACTGTGATCTATTCTTAGTTATTGGAAGTCATGTATCTATAATCAGGGAAAAAAAATCTATTTTTAGTGATTCCTAACAAGATGTTGTGGCAAACATAGATGTTCAGAGGTGTATTTTATGACTAGTGACTGAAATTTAGGTATTTGAAGACAAGTATTTACCTTTTCAGCTGTTGTTACAAATATACAGTTTATGCACATCCACTTGTGAAAAGCAAGAAATCCTCCCTGCCACTGACCAGTGAGGATGTTCCAGCTTGTGAGAGTCAAGTGGAAGACAAATGTACTGTTGAATGTCCTTCAACCTGTAACACCATTAAAACAGGATTAAAAGATGGCAGTTTTATTAAGCAACATTAAACCACTGTGTAATATGTGGTTTATACTCTGCTACACCAGCACATTACCGTAGCAGATGTCCCTGGTTTTAAACGTCTTAGACACTAGTCTGTGCTGACAGGTCCTTAAACTGCCTCAATCAAGTTCCATTTAATTTCTTCATCTAGATTTAGTAGACAATGCTAAAGTGTCCTTGGAGGAGAAAATAATCAGGTAAAAAACTTATTACAATTTATGTGAGAGCTTTGATTTATTTGCTTCGCCAAAATCAGACTTTCTTCAGTTGTTGTTGTTGTTGATAATAAAACAAAAGGAAAAACTGAACAAAAATAGCAATTCATGTACCTGTCATTCTGCATCCCCACACCTATTATATCTTGTAGTTCATTCTCCTGTTACTCTTTTCCTTCAGAAGCACACTGTAAAATACAGCTTGTTCTTAATTTTTACTCCAGATGAGAACAAATTAAAAAATGAACAAAGAAGTGTCACAAATTTGACAGCTACTACTGGCTTTTATTAGTTAATTTTTGTGTATTTATTAACATCTGCCTGTTTCAGAGACCAAATGTAATTTTACTCAGAGAATTTCAGGGCTGTGGTTTCTAATCTAATATATTCTGATCATCTTCATTCTCATGACCTTTAACAATTAGCTAGCTTTATCTATGGATTTTGAATGTTTTACACTAAAAAATATTGTACCACTCCCTCCGTTATTTAATTATTCACAAACTAACCTGGGTACATATATGTGATTAGAAATTTTGATTGAAACCAAGGATTAACAAAGGGAAATGTGTTCTGGACAGCAATAAATACTCATAACTCTCAAAGTTTATCTAAAAATATTTTTTATTCTAAATTAATTAGAAATATTTTATAGACTAAAATAGAAGAAGAACAAATACCCCATACTCCATTGAGCTTTTGACAATGTGTAAAGATTTATCTAGTAAAAAATATTTTATGGCATTACAAAAAAATTCTACTTTTTAGTTTTAAATTTCCTCTAAAAAATCTTCTTAAAATTCTAAGTTTTATTAATTTCTAATGTTTCAAATTTTTTATGCTTTATTTTAATTGAAATCATATAATTGTGAGCATAATGATTCCAGAAGACTTTTTTTTGTTTTGTTTTTGACTATTAGGAATTTCAGATGTGGGTATAAATATTCTCTTTTGAGAGGTTCTACAACATCAAAACATTAGAAATAATGAAGCAGATGGAAAATAGAGGTGTCGCCATCATGCTTGCAAAGAAATATTCACACAGCACTGTTATTACAGAGCCATTTCATTTACCTCTGCTCTCAGTGTCAACAGTTAATATTTGGGAATACTTGAAATAAAGAGAACAACATCTAAATCTGCAATATTCTATATTGTACTGGCAATGAATACAGGTCTCTTTGTTCTGTTTGAGTTAGCATTAAATTTCTATGTTTATTCCTAGATTTGGAATGTTTAGACCCCGTATCTTTCAAACGAAAAGTGCTTCAATAGATGAAGAAGATCCTTAAAACAAAATTTCCTGTCTAATTTTCCTTATGCAGAACAGAAGAATGAGTGAAGCAGGTTTTTGTTGAGAGAAGATGATTTGTAAATAAGTTTGGTAGATGGTAGAACCCAAAAAATTCCATAGTGTTTGGCACTTGTAAAATCCCTCCTGCTGCAGGATTTCAAGACCAAGTTGGTAGAACAGCTGTGAAGATGTGGACTGAGGTTGCTCTAGATGATATCTGGAGATGCTTTCTGGCCCTGTAACTCTGCAACCCAACTGCCCTGGGAATTTGCCAGCAACCCACTAATGCACAGCCCAGTCCTGACTGCTCAGCTCTGTAATGCACATCCAGCAGTCCATGGGCTGTCAAACACCAAAATCCTTTGTCACAACAGCATCTATCCCACAAAATAACCAGCGAGAAAACCCATTTCAAAAGGCAACTCTATTTCAGTGACAAAAGTAGCAGTGCAGAATTTGGAAGGCATTGTGGTAATTGATGGATAGAGGCAGCTGAGGGAAGCAACCCACTGAAGTTAGCATAAAGGCAAAGCACTGAATTCTGTGTTGCCAGGAGTTAGAGAATTATTTGATTAGATGTGTTTTTCCAATAATTACACGTTGTCTGTACACCTCTGTGGATCACAAAAGCTGTTGGCCAAACTGCCTGTGGCTTGTTTTTTCTGTTGTTTACTAAGTTTAAATTAGTCTCCTGGCTCCTAGCATACTAGACTTGAAATCCAAATTTCTTCTTTATATCCATCCCTGTTAAGTTAGGATTAGTATGCTGATTGTGAGTATAAATTAAGAAGAAAAATTGAAAAAGGACATTCCTGGAATGTATGGCCATTTCTCTCAATGTACTGTAATTAAGTGATCATTGGAATAAAATGCTGCCATAAATTATCAGAAATTCGGGTACCTAGAATCTATGCTGTTTCTTCTGAAAGGAATTCTATGTTTATTTATTTATGGTTTTTGGATTTGTTTTCTTTTTTTTTTTGTTTTTGTTTTATTGATTTTTTGTTGGTGGTGGTTTTGTTTTTTTGGTGGAAAGATATTATCAACTTGCATCCAAAATGGCCTCACGAAAGGAGTTTTCCCCACCTGTTATGTATATTGCTCCTTTCCCATCAGGTTTGACTACGTAAAAGATATCCTCATGCATATAAGCATTAGCTTTGGTTCTTTACAGGCAAATGCCCAGAAGCATACAGTTAGGGATTTGTTTATTAACTCATTTTTAAAGAAGAGAAAAAAAATTCAATTTATTTTTCTTAAATGAAGCCAGATTAAAAATTTGAGAATGGAGGCAGATTTTAATGCAAGTCTGTCCTTGCAGCAGTGAATTATGTTTGTTCCCTGTCTTGGATTGACCAATTTCAGACAAATGTTTCAGGTGTGATAAAAGCTTAATATAGGTAAAAAAATGAAGGGTCTCTACATCCTGGTTTCAAGCAATATTGACCATGTCAGAGACATCTGATGCTCCTTTTTTTTCCAAACATAGGAGTAGTGCAGCAATCATGCTTCCTTTACCTGATGGAAATCTTGGCTGACACGTTGCAGGAGCAAGTCATAGCACTTTGGACAGGGACTAGTTAAAGAGCAGTTGACAGAAAATTAGTAATTCCTTTTGCACAGAAATTATTAATTCCACAGTACCAGTCCTTGGGTCCACTCCCAAGTCCTTTCAAATAATTCCTGTGTCCCATGCCACCTAGCTAAGTAGGGAAAAAAACAACATTTAATTAAAGCCTGTATTAAGAGCAAGAAATGAGACTGCTGTTGTAAATGTTTCCCTGGGGCCCAGTAGTAAGTGTTTGTGTGAAGAAAAAGAGTAGAAATTAAGCTAATAATAATAAAACTTAGCCTTTGCCTCTCTCTAAAGTGCTGATAAGTCTGAGAAATCTTCACGCTGCCGCTGTGAGTTGCAGAAGAAATAGTCCGATGTTAAGAAAGGGTTAGTTTTATCTCCAGGCTGACAAAAAACACGTGAGGAATGCATCTGCACCTCCATCCCTGGTGCTGCTTTTGCTTCTAGTGAGCTGGAAAAAAAGGCTGCTGAGAAGAGAACTTGCAAGAACATATTTCTTCTGCTTTTTATGGCAGCATTCAGCACTAAAAGGATAAATATGCTTAACTGATATATGAGTTCATAAGCAGTATTCAAAAATTCAGAAACCCCCTGCAAACAATGCCTTTTAATTTTTTTATCTAGCACTAGGAATATTAACATGAAAAGACTAAAATATTTCTGCTTCTTAAGCATTTATCTAATCCTGCTGTACTATCCTAATCAGTTACAGTTTTCACCTGTTCATTTCAGAGCAGTATTTTCCCTTTTTCTTTTTGGAGAAAGACAGTGTCAGGACTGAAGTGAGAAGAGCAGGAACTTTGTACTTTAGGCTGTATGAGGAGGTTTTGACTGTTGCAGAATGAGTGGAAACAGCTAGTATTAGTTTTAATGAGTTTATTCTGTTTATTCTGGAAGAATTATATGAGCACAGCACAGCTTATGGTGTTGGAGGTCAGCCTTCCTAGAGTGTATCTGCTTTTCTCTGCAAATTCAAAAAGTTTGCACAACACCAACTGCTACTGGATGTCAACACTGTCACTCCTTATAAAAGGGGAACACCCCTGTCACTTGACATTGGTGTCTGCTATGCAGGACATATAGATGAAGTAAAATCCACTTATGTGAGTGTTTTTCCTTCATTCAACTCATTAATCTTATGTCTTTAGCTTTGTTTCTGGAGCCATGCTAAATGCAGACACTCAAGGATGACTTCAGCAGAAGACAGGCTTTTGGTTGGATAACTTGGAGATTTATGACAAATGTTTTTGGGAGATAACCAGGTCTGCCCTTCATGTACAATCCAGAGTTTAAATGATGACTAGATTTAACTTGAGAAGAAATATTATCTCAATAAGATTAACAGAGATGCTTTTAATGGAGGGATGTTTGTTTTGCTGTAGTTCTCTACAGTAGAACACAGTACAGTCTATCTGAAAATGATTTCTGATGAATTCCCAGTACTGCATGCCCAAAAAAGGTGCTGATGATGCTCTACTATCACACTGTCCTCAAGGCTGCTGCTATTGTGCTTTACTGTTGGTTTTATATTTGCTCTAAGCTGTTCTGAGATACACTGTGGATGTTTGCTGAACGTTTTGGAGCTACCTGCATATTTTGTTCCTTCCTACTTTACTGCAAAGTACAGCTCTATACTTAAAAACATGTTACAAACATAAACCTTGGATCTCTTGAAGTTGTTTGTATTGCATTTCTGTATTCCAAATCTCCAAGTAGATTTAAATATTCAAGTATTTTAATTCTGTACCTTTCTGTTACTTACATTTTGGTTTCCACTTTCTTCAGACTTCTTTTCATATTATGATCACTGTGTCCCCCCATGTGGTGTCTATGGTACTAGTAATATCATAAAAACATAAGGGAAAAGGATTTCAATGTGTGGGATGAAAGTTACAGCACAAAATACTTTTAGTAAACATGCCAATTTTGGCAATATATTGTAGTTCATGGGATTGTCCACACACTGCAACAAACAAGTCTTTTTTTCTCCCTTTTTCTTAATTTTCCTAACTTTGAGTGTGTAGAGCATGGTAATAATTCATTGGTATAAAAAAAGAGGTCTCTATCTCACACTTCAAGAAGTATTCTTCTGAACTTTACCTGATGTTGTATCTGAAACCTGTTTGTGTCTTTAAACAAACCATGACTTGGACTGATGATGACACACCTCTGACACCCTGGATGCAGGCTACTAAATATAGAGATGGGCTCAGAGACAACATTATGTCTGGGAGAAAAAGTGAAATTAATGTATGGAGACCTCACATTTTCACATTGGATGACTGCCCTGTAAAATTGGCTCTGCATACAAGTTTAGATGGATTTCAGATTGCACTGAACTACACAGCTGTTCTGTTATGGACAAAAGAGCAAATCAATTTAAGGTTATTCAAGTCTACAGAAGTGATATATGTACCTCCTCTGTTGTATTGTGGATATTATCACTGTTGGCTACTGGTGTATTTTTGCTTTTTAGAAAATGCATGCCCCCAGTTCAAACAGTATAAAGCCAGAGGAACAGAAAATTAAGGTTGGATGGACAATGTTGAGGGAATGACCAAAAAGATACAGGTTTGTTGGAACAAGAAGATGACTTTTCAGGCTGGAAACATCATCAGTTTTGAAGAAGAAACGACTGCTGAGAAATTTCCTAGTGGTAAAATTATACTGAAGACCAGGTAAGACCTAATTTTAATTCTTTTTTTTTAAATCATTAGAATTAAAATCATTAGATTCCTCTAGTGTTTTGATTTGAAGTGTCAAGGCATATAGACAGTGATTCAAATATAACTATGAATAAATTTCCTTCAGAAGTTTGGCATACAGAAATGAGTCAAATGGCAAGATACTTTTTATAACTGACTATAAAGCTGTGTGTAGATTTTAACCAGAAATGCAGGGGTCAAAGATTCTGTATCTCATTCTGTTCTGCCCACACAGTTAAACACCTAGTAGTTTTTCCATTTAACACTTGATTTGACCTCTTGTAACAGAACTGATGGTGACTGGGTTTTTCCTCTTCAGTATTTAATTTAAAAGTTCAGAAATGAATGAAGACTTCTAAACCTTGTGCAGCACTAGGGCATGAAACGCGGAAGCAATATTTTCTTTTCACTGTGAAATGGAGGATGTGAAAACAGCACACAGAATGTTGAAGGGGGGCATACATCCACTTGCTGGAGTGTACCCAGTGATAGGTAAGACCCAGCTTGGTGTGCTCCTTAAGCAAATAACCTGTGCTGTGTGGGGTGGGCTGTACCAGCCTGGTTGGCATGTCACACTGCAGCAGCTGGTCTGCTCCCACTTGTGCTGGCACTGATCTCGTGCTGCTGCAATGAACTCTGGAAACACACAGAGCATCGAGTTTCATCTCAAAATTGCCTGATGTCTCTTCTTCAGAAAAACAGTTCAAGTGTCTTATTATGTCTCAATATGATTATTTAAAGTAGGTTTATGTGGTGACTTTCCCACAGAACTGCTGTGGTGGCAAAACTGGTAGTGTTAAGGGCTCAATTTACAAAAGAAAATCCGAGACTCGTACATAGGTGGAATCTTCAGACAGACATCCAGCCAGGGTAACTTTTTGCAGTAACCAGGAGGGGGCATGGCCAGGACATAGTTCTTCTATGCCACCTCACAGGATTTCTGAGGCCTGGGGAAAGAGACTTGTCCAGGGAGGAGGTGTTCAGTCAGGTGGAGGGAGCCATTTGGTATTGTCTGGTATAATCTGGCGTTTTTCTGCATGAATAATTTCTTTTCTTATACTCTCTGACACTGGTATTTTTGCTATTTAGGGTTTGCTTTCTTATCTCCTTTCTGTTTCCAGCAAATTGTTCTTATCTCAACCCATGATCTTTGCCTTTTGCATTTCCAGTTGGAGGGGGGGGGGTGGGGGAGAAGTGGCATGTGGTTTTAGTGGGAGTACTAAATTGAGGAATACCATTCCTAAACCACAACAGCGTAATACCATTATATGCTACACTTCAATGTTACATGAAGCTCCATGACTTCTAGTTCTGTCTCTTGCAGGCAACAAACTGGCAGGTCTATTTTTGAATTTCTCTCATAAACCTCTATGTGGTGTCTATAGCGTGATAATTTAAAACAGTTGGTAGTATCCATCCATTCCATCAATCTGTTGTTGCATGTGATGGATTTTTGGATAGGGACTTTCTGAAGATGTTAGATCTGACAGGTGTGGGAAGACACAGGGGTGACATTTCCCTGTGGCAATTCCCAGCCCTACCATTACTCTTCCAGTCACTCTTGCATGACCATTCATTTCTTGGTTCAGCATAACTTTCCCCAAGCAAACAACAGACTCTATCAAAAGTTTCAACCTACTGCAGCAATTACTGTTAAACCTGCAAGTGTTGGTGGCATCAGAAGAAGAGATTTACAATATTAATTTTGAGCAGAAGAAGAATTTCTCCATTCACATTCATACTTTCTTTTGGTTATGGTAAAACATTTAATGTAGCAGATGTCTTACCTCTTCGGGGCTTTTGGGAACCATGCCCCATTTTCGGGGCAAGTGTAATAATTACAAGTGTAATACTCTCTCCTGGTAGTCTGTCACTATCTCTGGGTGTGGCATAGATTACAAGCAACAATTGCTAGCAGAGTTTTGTACTGAGAAGAGCAATATGGAAGGTAGCTTTTATTTAGCAGTAAAAGAGTGTGGAGTTGAGAGAGAAATGAGAATGTCTTTACTCCTGGGGAGACGGCAGCCATGCTGTTACAGATCTGTGTTTACCTCTTCACCAATGAACAATGCATGAAAACACTATGGCTTTCATCACTTTTTCCCTCCACTACTGCCTTTTTGTGAAAATACCAAACATTTTCTATTTTCATTTGAAGTTTTATCAAAAGAAATTATATCAGGTTTAAAAAATAAAAAAAATTAAAAGGCAAACCAGAAAATCAAGAGAATTTGTAAATGGGAACTGGAGAACTGCAAGAATTCCCCCAAATTCTGGATATTTGTGCCCTTATTTCAGTAACAATGCAAGCTTTCTGAGATAATGGATAAGAAAGAGTGTGAGAGTGCTTCATGGGGTAGCTCCCCCAGAGGAGCTGGGAAGCTGGGGCTAAGGATGGAAGCAGGGCAGAGAAGGTAATAAGTTCAACCCAGACCTCACACATGAGAAGCCCTCACAGGCAGCACCTTCTGAAATGCACTGTCTTGTTTTCGGGAGAATCTTTCTTTCCTTGTAAGAACTGGGAGCTTCTCCTGTGGCCACAGCATTTTCCCATGACTATCCCATGGGGACTCCCTGATTAGCTTTGATGCTATGCATGTATGGGAAAATCATGGAATCACCAGGTTGGAAGAGACCTTCAAGATCATCAAGTCTAACCCATGCCCTAACAGCTCAACTAAACCATGGCACCGAGTGCCACATCCCATCTTTTTATAAATGGTGACTCCACCACCTCCCCAGGCAGACAATTCCAGTACTTTATTACTCTTTCCACAAAAAAACTTTTTCCCAATATCCAACCTATATTTCCCTTGACACAGCTTGAGACTGTGTCCCTTCTTCTGTCAGTTGCTGCCTGGAGAAAGAGACCAACCCCCACTTGACTACATCCACCCTTCAGGCAGCTGTAGAGAGTGATGAAGTCACCCGAGTTTCCTTTTCTCCAGGCTAAACAGCCCCAGCTCCCTCAGTCATTCCTCACAGGGCTTGTGTTCCAAGCCCCTCACCAGCCTTGTTCCCCTCCTCTGGATGCACTCAAGCATCCCAACATCCTTCCCAAACTGAGGGGCCAGAACTGGACACAGCACTCAAGGTGCTCCTCACCAGTGCCAGTGCAGGGGCAGAATGAGCTCCCTGCTCCTGCTGGCCACACTGTTCTGATACAAGCCAGGATGCCATTGGCCTTCTTGGCAACCAGGGCATACTGCTGGCTCATGTTCAGCCAGCTGTTCACCAGTACTCCCAGCTCACTTTCCCCTGGGCACTGTCCAGCCACACCTTCCCCAGCCTGTAATGCTGCAGAGGGTTATTGTTGGCCAAAATGCAGGACTCAGCACTTGGACTCATTAAACTTCATCCTGTTGGACTCTGCCCATCCATCCAACTGCTCCAGGTCTCTCTGCAGAGCCCTTCTACCTTCCAACAGATCAACACACTCCCCCAGCTTAGTGTCATCTGCAAATTTACTGATGAAAGCCTCAATACCCTCATCCATGTCATCAACAAAAATATTGAACAGAACTGCCCCCACACAGACCCCTGAGGGACACCACTGGTGACTGCCCCAGCTGGATGCAGCACCACTCTCTGGGCCCGGCCATCCAGCCAGTTCCTAACCCAGCAAACAGTGCTCCTGTCCAAGCCGTGGGCTGCCAGCTTTTCCAAGAGTGTGCTGTGGGAGATGGTGTCAAAGACCTTGCTGGAGTACAGGTACACAACATCCACAGCCTTTCCTGCATCCACCACCTGTGTCACCTGGTCATAAAAGGAGATCAGATTGGTCAAACATGACCTACTCCTCCTAAACCCATGCTGGCTAGGTCTGATACCCTAGCATATATGTAATGTATAGCGTATAAAATGCATGTAATGGGCTTCTGAAGGAGTATTGCTTATTTGTTTTGCTTCAGCAAACTGGGGATGATCTCCTAAAGGCATACAATTAAGTATGGGGTTCTTCAGTAAGCTAAAAAAAAAGAAAATATATTATGAACTTCAAATGAAAATCTTTTTTAATTAAAAAAGGAATGGTCTGTCAAAACCTTTTCATACCTTACTCCTTTCATGAAATCTGCTTTGGAGAGGGGAGGGAGGGGAGACAAAATGAGGCGAGGGGAGGAGAAAGTAGTAGAGTGGAGGGGTGAAGAAGAGAGTAGAGGAGAGGTCAATTGATGAAAACTTGAGCAGTTTAACTTCAATATTCTATGGCACTTCAGTAATATAAGCCATTGGTCCTTGTCCTATCCTCAGTGAACAAGCACTGTATTTCCCTAATTTGTTGCCAGGCTTTTATACAATTGATCCTTTTGTGAAAGAAAATTTCTATGAATATTTCATTTACCATGATATCCACATAGCACCTTATTGAATTTTTGTCTGTTTGGTTTGCATAAGCCTATCTTATGAAACAATTCTTTTTTTTTTCTGTTAGTTAGAAAAGGAGTGCTAATAAAGATTTGGGAAAAAAATTCTATGAAAATAGCTGCTAGCTAATTTCCAACCTAGCTATCAAGAACTGTTATTTTCCTCCACCCTGTTTTTCCTTTGAAATGGAAGTGGTAATCATCTGTATATGAGGGAAAGGGAAGGAAAATTGTGGGCAGAACAAATATGTGTAAATGAGATTTAAAGCAGAAGACAGATGCCCTTTTATGCCAATAGATTTACTATAAAAAAATAGATCCCAAAAGTAATGGAAACACTCAACTAACAGATCTTAACTGATAGTCTGAAGAAAAAGAAACTATAATAGCTAAGATATGAAACTGTATTTACTGAGATTTGCATAAATTTAAATATTACCAAAAGTAATTCATAGTGGTAACAGTGCAATTAAAAAAAATATTTCCTTAAACAAAACTGAAAAACTGTTGAAGTTTAACTTTTTTTAAACACATGGGTTACCTTTTTCATATTTCATATAACAGAAGGAAAGAACTTTTTCCTATAAGAATATTCATTTCAATACCTTCTATCATCTATTTCAATATTTAGTATGGGAATTAACAGATACATATATACATATATATATCCCCTTTTATGCAGAATATAAGTGGTCTTACAGTGTTGTTATGTCTACTGCTCTCAAATGTTTATTCAAGAAGTGCTGCCTTGCAGCAGAGATGATAACATATGTCTTCCACGTTGACTTCTGTGATGCAGGGTTCTATAATAAGAATGCGATGACACGCATTTTGCTACCAGAAAAGGAAGTAAAACCTTTTCTTCCTTCAGAGATTCTGTGTAGCTATTTTTAAAAATCCATGGAATTTAGGTGATTGGTGTTTTGCTCCAAGGTGCTAAATAAGGAACAGGAAAAGAAGATTACTCTTTCTAGGTAATCACAGGAAAAGGATGTGTTAATTTATAACTACTGTGTAACACATCAGCGCTTGAAATGTTTGCTCAGCTGATATTGTTGCCATTTTTCTTATATCTTTAATGGAGTTATAGACATTTATAAGATAGAGAAGTAACAGAACAAAAGTAATATTATATACCTCAAATTTATTTACACTGCTCAGCTGATGCATTTAAACTTGAGATATGAGGTAGCAGACAACTGCAGCTACTTGCCTGGAATGGATTTTTGTACTAAAGCTGCAAGACAACAGGAAACTAAAAGACCAAATTTGTTTTAGTTTTATAAGCAAGTCAGAGTAATTTTTGTTTTATTGAGTATAGTTGAGGGAAAAATTCCTTAAAATGAAATACTCACTTCAGGCTGTTTCTGTTCAATCATATACTGATTGCTTAAGCAAAATTATAACCCCTTCAGGAGAAAAATGTAAGCTATTTCGTGAAATGAAATCTTTTTTATATGCATTGACTTGGGATAACTTTAGTTATTTCATGTTTCAGCAGATGAGTCCATCTTCAGGAAACACTGAACCACCCATTACTAGTCTTGGTTCTGTATAACCAACTGCAGCCAGCCAATTTTCAGAGGAAAGAAAGAATAGATGGGCATTTTCAAACACCAGTATTATTTTTAGAGAGAGTTGTGGTTCCTGAGTCATTTAAACATTCCTGAAACTCTTTACCTGCACAGAAATTATTTTTCACTCGCAGCTATAACTTTTCCCTGTATAAATGACAGCTATTGGCCCTGTAAGGACCCTTCTGCAGAGTCAGAAATAAGGCCTTTGAAGCAACACTGAGGGAAGGAGAATGGCCTCTGCAAAAGAACAAAAATGTTCAAGATTAGGCCATGGTTTAGTGATAGACTTGGCAGTGTTGGATTGACGGTTGGACTTGGTGGTCTTAGAAGCCTTTTCCAACACAAGTGATTCTATGACAGTGAGAGCCTTGACTGATAATGTGACTTTTGTTGGTATTTGGTTCAATCTACAGCTTCATTATTGCTGACTGGATCATGCTTTTATTGTGAAGGAACTAGAGTGAATTCCTGGAAGTCACTGGCAGTGAGCTAAAATGTAACAGACCATTTACAGGGAACTTTGTCATAAAAGGTACCATGGAGCTTGAGCACATCAAATTTCTTTTCTGCCTCCTCTAACTCAAATTTACTCAGTTATTGATAGTTTATTTTCTTCCTCATCAAGAGAAAGCTATTTTAGTTTTGCTTCTGCTGGCTGTAAACAGGAATTCAGTTTTGCTTCTTTCAAAACAGTCCTTTCCTATTGGTCTGCTAGTTTACCACGGATTCACTTTGTTCCTGTGAGACTGACTCCATCAGAAATTTGCTCACATCAGTTCTCCACAATCTTTAGAAATTATTCTGAGCCATTTTATTTAAAACTTAAGTCAATTAATGTATAACTTTGTAGCTCCTATGTATTTGAATGAACAAGCAAATGCTGACAATACAATTTAATTCATAAACATTTTATTTTTTTTAAAGAAATTAATATTCATTTTATATTTAGACCTAAGACTTTGACAGAATTTAAAAATTGATCATTCACTGCTTAAGTCAAAGGAAGACTTTTAAACTGAAACCATAAGTAATGACTGAGTCACACATGCAACAAGTAATAGAGATATTTTCAATGTGGAAGTGTGATGAAGTCAAACAGAGTTTAAAATAAATACTGCTCCAGTACAGCAAGGAGAACAGAAAAAGTGAGCATTGCAGTTCTTTTTGCTTGCACTCTCTGTGCGTGGAGCCTTTTTTATTCCCACTAGAATATCCTTGGGAAATCTAACTATCATCACAAACTGCTCTTATAAATATACATGGAATGTGGCTGCTAGGGACCTCATCTTAGGTGGAGATGATTACAGTAAGTTTTTTTTTTTCAGAAATCTTTCTTCCAGTGTAATGGAACTTTTACAGGGGTGCATTATCTCACCCAGATTTGTTAGCATATATCCTCTACTTTTTTTGGGTAATTTCTCCTTCTCTGTTGACCACACTTGCCATCATAGGAAAAATCACTCCTTGAGGACCAGCTGATGATGATGACTGGAGGAGTGACGGGATGTGATTGACCAGGGTGATCAATTTGAAGTGTGTGGGGGAGAAATGTCTCTATGTACTTGGATGAAATTCAGACCATACTGAACTCCAAGTCAAAATTTCTGCAGGGCAAAGTGGAGATCATGGCAGTTTTGAAATACCCAGTAACAAAGATTAAACTGCACTGAATTTATGTATAAGAACACTAGCCACAAAAAAATAACAAAGATAGGAGAAGAAACAAAACAGATAAGTAGGGTTGATGTCCTGAAAAACTACAGCTACAAATGAGCTGCTCAGGAGTTGGTGCCTTGCCATATCTTTGTGATCAACAAATCACTGACGTTTTAGCAAGGAGTGCAGTTTTTTCCCATCATATGGTTGCTCCATATGGAAAAGTGCTGTGGCTACAGCTGTATATTGGTTTAAAAGATGGATGTAGAAGATTTAAAACCCTTTCTGATTTAAGGAACATTAACTCAGCTTGTTTCTATATGATTCTTCCCTTTCATGCTCGTTTTAAATTCTGAGGAGCACAGGGGATTTCTTCACAAACTCACCCGGTGCAGGAAGGAAGTATTCAGTATTGGCCAGGGTTGTAATGACTACTCAGGAAACTGATTTGTTAGCACATGTATGTTTTAGCTGTCAGACTGTACTTGGTAATCTCTATTCAGTGGCCACAGTTCTTCCAAAAGACAGCATGTGTCTATTGCTGCTCAGGGTCCCTCTGTCCAGTGGCCTCAGGTGAATTAAGGTTGCATAGAGGAGGTAGCTGGCTCCTCCCTTGCCTCCCTCGCCTCATTGGATAAGGAAGCCGAGTGTTATGCAGAGAATATGGCTGATGACAGAGTAAAGAAAGGGTAAAGAGTGTTGCATTGTAGCGCCTCCTACAGGCAGAGTGCTGAGACCAAGGAGAAAGGTGAAGCTGTCTTTGTCCCCCTTAAAAGGTAAAGAGCCCGAGCATTCTTTCCCAATTTGGAGATGTTCTGAAGCAGGGCACTTCATTGGACTCCCTGGACATCTCACCACCCCTAGAGCTGCCTGGATTTGACCACTGCCGGAGCCCCGCCTAAGTCATAAAAAGCCCTGCTTGAAGAAACCTCGTGGCATTTCGGGGGTGTTGTATAGCGGAGACATGGACCTCCAGTCTCTGGCACGGCTTTTTCTCTTTAGAGAATTTGTTATTTTGGAAGTTAATGAACTTTTTTTGTTTCCAACACCACCCGAGGTGTCTTTTCCCGCTCTTTTTAAGCCATGGGTATTTGTAAGACAAAAAACCCAAACGGGGATGGGACCTCTGAGAGTTCATAACACCTGGCTCAAGGAGAAATTCCATCAAAAAAGGGTGAATGTAAGCTTGGGAAATGGCCCTCTGTTCCTGCCTCTGCCACAAAATAAGTATACAAGAAAGGGCAAATCACTTAAGCGGAAATCTTCAGAACTGGACATTGAAAGTGCATTATCAAGGGATTTGACTTTTCATACCTGAAGCATCTTTTAAATAATTGCTGTTTAAGCACAGCTGCAGGCTTTGCTTGGAGTTGCTTGGAGATGTGCTTTGAATATATAAATTGCTATGAAGAGTTTTTTTCTGCATCTTAAAGACACAAAAGTATTTCCAACCTACTACTGCATAGCTGATAGTGAATAGAATCTCATTGCTTGTTCACTAGCTGTAAAAATGAGAAAAATAAAGTTTAATCTTGAACCACCTCCTTTTTGAATAAAAATACCTGCCTACAAGAAGATAGGTGATATTGTATTCACTGTTTCATTAGAAGAGCTGACAGATCTAATCACTAATGCTGATTAAAGAGTTAAAAAGATTGGATAAGGATAGTCAGGAATGTTTTAGAAATCATCTTTCAAGAAAGTGTCAAAAAAACTTTGCTAAGGCAGTCACGTAATTTACATTTCTCAGCTTTTGAATAATTTGATTCAGACACATCCTACATTCTTTTCATTTTTTAATCTTCTGGGTAAGATACTAGCTGGAATAGAAAAGATTTGGCTTCTGTCTAGAAACTTTGTCTTAATAATGACTTAAATTGCAAAGGCTACAAAACACGTTTTACTTTGGTTCATTGAATCAGTGCATGAGGGTGGTGGGAAGTGACCTCTGGACATGGTCTGGTCCAGCTGCCCTGCCCAAAACACAGCCAGCACAGACTGCATAGAGCCAGCAGAATTTCAAGTATCTCCAAGCATGGAGGCTCAACAGCCCCTTTGTACACCGTGTTCCAGGGTTTGTCTGTAATCGTGGCAAAATATGTTTTGCTGTGTTTGACTGTAACTTCCTGTAATTCTGTTTGTGCTCATGGTCTTTGTATTTTTGTGAGGCACTGCTGGGAATGGCATAACACTAACCAGCCTCACTATGTTCTGCACTGGACAGGGCAGAAAGGCAGACGGGGGTGAGGCAAGAGAGACAAAATTTAAATGGACTTTCCCATAACTTGCTGTGCAGATCCCACCCATCAATGCAGCACCAACATGGGGCTCCAGCCATCTGAAGGTATACAAGACACCGCATGCAATATCTGCCCTCCGTTCTTTATTCTGTCTTAATTTAAGTTATGAAGTCATTTAACTTTAGGTCTTTGTTGCTGAGATCCAGAAAGAGCCCTGTGCCCTCCCCTCCCACCACCCCTGTCCTCTCCCCCCCTCACTCCCCAGGCTCCCAGCCAGCTCAGCAGCCCTCCCAATATCCATTATTTCCTGCTTCTCTCCCACACAAAAGATGCTTGCCGCCCCGCATAACTGATAGCAGAATAAAGTCATATTAACCTGGTAAGGGACATGCCAACAGCATGCTTGTCAGAGGATTAGGGTTTTATGCTAAACTGTGCTCTAAAATATGTTTTCTATTAGAATAATTTACTTCTCAGTAGCAAGTCCACTTAATGACTTGTTTTTGGCAAGGCTTGAAAAAGGCTTTTGAAATGCAGCTAAGAAAGCTCTTGACTGAGGCTCCCCAGCCTCAGTGGCAACTGTCAGATTTGGATGCAATTAATCAAGTGAAAGGACAAGGTATAGAAACTCTTGAGGCCAATTGCAACTTCATTATTACAGCACCATACTGCATGTTTATGTGGGAAAAGAACTTTGTTACAGACCGATATGGCATATACAGTGCTGAAAGTAGCTAAGAGCTCTGACATGTATTGGAAGGGTTCTTCCATTTCATTACCCTCCAGAAAATTTCACCTGGGCTAATTTACTCAGACAAACTGAAAGTAAAAGAATTTTTTAATATGATAATTCCCTATTTTTTTTTAATCTGTCTCAGCAGAGTCATAAGAAGCTTGAAATTAATCTGGCAGCTTTTCTTTTCCAGGTCTCTGCCATCTAATGAAGGAAGTAGGAGTTGTTTCGAGCAATGCAGGTGATCACCTGCACAACTCAAAATGCAAATGATATTTTGATATTTTAGTGAGTGTCCATAGTAATGTTTGCTTGTACAGACAAAATCCATTGCTAAATTTGTCTTGAGATTATCTGACCAACTTGGTAAAAACCCCAGTCAACCTCAGTCAATTAGGAACAAAGAGAAAGGACCATGTTAGGAGATATTTTCTATCAGAATAAAATTACACTCGTATTCAGGTGACATGATGATGGGTCCAACGTTAGAGCAGTCAGATTTTATCTTCTACTTACCATCTAGAAGCACCAGCAAAACTTGTGGCAAAATTTTGATAAAGCTGAAAACCTGACATAGGGTCATGGGAAAAATGAGATGAAGAGCCCTCAAAATATTTGCAGTTCAACCTCCCACTCCAAGAAGTAGTGGGTTGAGATCAGGAGTTGCTCAGTAATTTGTCTAGTCAGCTCTTGAAAACTGGCCAGGATGGAAACTACACAAACTTTCTGAATGATATTTCCAGTACAAAATCAAACAGGTGGAAAATAAAATGTGTTTCTGAATGGCAAATAAGGAAATACTCTATGGCTAACTTTGTGTTGTTATCAGACCAGGTTGCTATAACTATGTGCTGTGCCTTTCAGAAGCAGATGTCTATACTGAGGTTACTAGAGTTGATGTCAGGCACCCCAGATAAGATCAACAAACAGACTTACCCAGATATCACACTTAACTTATAAGAAACTCCCCTTTCTCTATAAGACTTATAAAAGGCTAAAATCCTACAGCCATGCATGTGAAATTTCCACCCTGTTAGCAAAATGGAGAATCTGCAGTTTTCTGCCCCTCAGGGTTCCCAGGAAAGGCAGCCCTCCAAAATCCCTAAAGCGGCTTTATCTGGAAAACATAATATAAGCAAGTATAGCAGATGACAGTAGTAATGCCCAGAGCAGGAAATACAGCAGTCTATCAAAAATTTCATTGTTAGAGGTAAATTGTTCATCATTCACTGCAGGTAAAATTGTCACTGATGGAAGAATTCAAACCCTTACTTTTCACGGTTCAGCCCTGATTCTAAATGAGATCTGTGTAATCTAGAGGTTCAAGCCTCTTTTAATTTTGTCATGCTGGCCCTATTTTATGGAGAGAAATATAGCATTTGAAGGGCAGGAGATAAAGTCAACAAGAAATTATATGGTCCTGTCACATAGGACACTCTGCTGGAAGAGAACATTATAAGAGGCAGTAGCCACAGGTCTCTGGACCCTCTCCTGGACCCTGCAGTCTCTCTAGATCTCTTTAGTACTGGGGTGCCAAAAACTGCTCACAGCACTCTAAGAGTGTCTCACTAGGGCTGAGTAGAAGGCAGAGAAAAACTCCCTTGACTCACTGGTAACTCCTAATATGGCCTAAACATACAGTTCAGATTCTTCAGTAGACAATCCTTGCATTCATGTTTTAAAAATTTTGGTGAATTTTCATGAGAAGGTGAAGATGTTAACCATGGAAGCAGATGTTTCTAATGTTTTTTTTATTACTGAATAACTTACCTAGATAATCTGTAGAGGAGAATTTGCAGGGAAAATATGAATCCTACAACAATCTGCCCTGTGTAGGATTTGCTTTAGTGCAGTTTGATTCAAAGAGTACATTTCAAAACAACTGGCTTGTTGTTGGTTGAATACTTTTAATATATCTCTTCAAGTGCAAATGAAATCTGAAAAAGATTAGTGTGACTAATGTTCCTTGAATTACTTCAGAGACAGATGTTTTAGATCCCAATTCTGCAAACGTTTTTCCTTGACACTTCTGAGGACTGATCATTTTAGTGATTATTCTGTACCAAAGCTTTCAGCTGGGGATAACTTGATCTGTGATAATGCAGTCTCTGATTTTTGTTTCAGAGCCTCCATTTTAAAAGTGGAACTAGGGATAGAATTCAGTTGCCTGTTCTATTGTTACTGCAGTTGCCTTTTCTAATTATGAATTTTAAACTAATTTTCTTTATCCATGCAATCATTCTAAACCTTTCTGGCTTCAATACGTGTGAATCCTAGACCCTCCATGAAATAGCCAATTTGAAAACTGGAGAAGAGTAAGAAGTCTCAGCCATGGGATGAGTGATCCTCCTTGCTCCTTGATTTTCCTTGAATTTGGATCTATATCAGATTTGCATGAGTTGTGAAACTAAATGGTGGTCCTACATTTTCATTCAGGTTATTAAATTAAATATAGGTGTTAATTAATTTGTCTCAGAGATTGTGGACATTGATTTGAGAGGACGTAGTTTTATTAGGATACCATGAGAGATGGTGATATAATATTTTATTATAACATTTTACCCTAAAAAGCCTCAACATTACTTTACTTTTTGGTCAGGGCTCTGATGCTGAAGCATGACTGGAAAATGGTATTTTGCTGCATATGAAAATTTGCAACATGGTACTTGTAAAGAAAAGCGTTTTGGAGAAATGCTACTTAGGCTTACAGAACACTCCATTTCCTCTTCCTTAACAAAAATATCACTTCTTGAAATCAATTTCTCTATGAGATCATATTTTAATATGTGGATCATAATTCTTTGTGTAGAATTTGCGGTCCAGTTCAAACAAAGCAAACTTGCTCAGCTTCCTCTTGGTGTTCCTTCAGTACCGAGACTCGCAGGCTCCGGCTTTCCTTAGAGTCCTCTTAGCAGTGATTGCCAAACTACTGTCAGTTTAGGAATGTGCAGAGATTTATATGCTTGTTCTGAGGTCCCATGGGATTGTGCTAATTGTTCTCATTCATTGCCCACGCAATAGAATGCATTTATAATCATTGTAACCTGCGAAAACAGTAATTTGTTAGTACTGAACATGAGTTGTTTCACATTAAGATAAAGTAACTAAAACTGAAGTCAGGGAGAGACTTTACTCTAAAGGCCCGGTGAGCTGAGACCCCCTAGATATATTTATGTATTCCAGACACCTCAAATTATCTTTAAATGCTGTAAATTTTCCCATGATTTGTTCAGAAACTTGTACCACTTCTGTGGAACTCCACAGATTTAATTTTCACTCTATTCTATAGTGGTTTTTACTGGAAAAAAAAAAAGAGTATGATTTTTTGCAATTCATTTATCTATGGGAATTTTCCATGCATTTGAATATATGCATTATAAAAACTATCTTCAAACTCGAGTCTGACTGAACTGATCAGATAATTGTTAGTTGAAAACAGGTAGCTGTTTTCTTAGTATGCAAACAGTAAACACATAATTTTCCCCCACACAGGGGTGAATGACGGGATGTATAAAAATGTTCTGTTCTATTTCTACAGATAATTTTGTTTTCGAAACCAAACTAGAACAATATCTTGCCATCCCTTCTGACTTTCCTGCGTTAAGAAACAAACAGCACAGAAGCTCATCCTGTAGCAGTTTTTTAGCCCACATCAGCAATTAGTACAGGCAAGATGCAGCT
This sequence comes from Bombycilla garrulus, assembly GCA_013400315.1. NCBI lineage: Eukaryota > Metazoa > Chordata > Aves > Passeriformes > Bombycillidae > Bombycilla > Bombycilla garrulus. Next base: position 2,041,386 of record VXBU01016903.1, read on the forward strand.
CTTGCATTTGTTCAGCAACTCCTTTTGCACATTGTGACACAGAACTTCCTTCATTTCATAGCCAGGTTGCAATTTGCAGAGTTCACAATCCAGATGCCAAAGTAAAGTATAGGAGTACTTGCATCCATCCATCATCAGTTAGTTGACATTTTAGAGTTACTACAGTTTGCAAATGACCTTTGGGGTGGTAGAAATGTCTGCGCAGTCACCACTGCTCTGTCAGCTCTGCTGCAGCCCAAAAATTCCACTGCCTTAAAAATTTATCCCAAAAGACATTACCACTTCCAGGAAATAAATCAATGGAAAATTGTATTAATCTCCTCCCTCCCCCCATTTTGTTGTAGCTCCATATTGAAAGTAGAAGGTGAAAGGAACTTTTGAAGGAGATACATTTTACTGTACCATTGAATTTCAGTTAAAAAAAAAATAAAGTTTAATGGTTTGAGTAATTCACAATACATTTCCACAATCTAACCATTCCAGGAGCTTCGAAAGCAGATGAAAAATATTAAGAACCTGATCTCTTGTGAGCAAGTTCTCTAGAAAAGGTCTTGTGTTTTGTTGAAAAAAGCACTTTTTTTGTGTTATGGGGAAAAATATATTGTCCCTGAATCATCAGTCCCACAAGATGACCTTTGCATAGGAAGTATACAGAAAAGTTTATCACATAATGTGGTGATAAGGGAAATAATGGAATCTACCCACCAAGACAAAGCACCAACAGAGTGGTGACTGCATATCTTCCTTCTTTTTTTTTTAACTTTTCCTCTCATTTTTATAGTTTCTTGATTAAAAAAACCACCCAGGTCTAGACAATCTGAACCCCTGTTTAAGGCCAGTTTCACTAAATGTCAGTAATGGTGCTATGTTTTCCTTTTGGCAGAGAGAGTGGTAGGAAACGCACATTCATGGGATATGGGAAAGGCAGCTCCAAGTAAAACTTTGCCAATGATAAGGTTAAGAGGCTTATTGCCACAGTAGTCCACTGTTGTGGTGAACTACACTGGGTGTTTACACTGGGTTCTTTGGTTGCACTGAATTTATGTGATGTTTGCACTAAGTAGCAGTACTCTCTCCCCACATTGCCTGTGGTGGTGGGTCCCATTTTCCCCCCTGCCCTTGGAATGTAGTTTCTCCCCTCTGTCCCATTGGCCGGTGGTCCCTCTTCCCAGTGTCCCCCTGTTCTCTGGAGGGATAAAACCTCCTGGGACACGTGGCTCCCTCTTTTTTCTTTCTGCTCCCGGGCCAGCAAACTGCCTAGGGATGAAGTTGGATTAAACAGAATTTCTGCAGAAAGATTTGAACGTCCTTTTGTTCCTCGTCCTTGTAGCGATTCTCCCAAGCCGAAGGCTTGCTAATTTAGCCCTCGGGATTAAGAGGTCGACTACAGTCTTCCAGCTAGGGGCTCTCCTTGAGTTGTGAGTTATTATAATGTTTTTTTATTTCTACAGTGACCTGGCTGCACATAACAGCCACTGATTTTTACAAACATCTCCCTTGAGTTTGCCATCTTAATTCTTTATTATATTTTTTCTTAATTCACGGTGGCCAGAAAGTATTTTCTTCTATTTCACTAACAGAAGGATAGAAACAATTGTGTTGGATTCAAGTTAATTTATCAATCCTGCCCAAAACTCTTTCCTTTTTTTTTTTTT